>SJYV01035837.1:0-39234 GCA_006410875.1 Neotragus pygmaeus
CTCTCCAGCATTTATTGCTTGTAGATTTTTTGATGGCAGCCATTCTGACTGGAGTGAGATGGTACCTCACTGTGGTCTTGATTTGCATTTCTCTGATAATAAGTGATGTTGAGCATCTTTTCATGTTTTGTTAGCCATCTGTATGTCTTCTTTGGGGAAATGTCTGTTTAGTTCTTTGGTCCATTTTTTTGATTGGGTCATTTATTTTTCTGGTATTTAGCTACAGGAGCTGCCTGTATATTTTTGAGATTAATTCTTTGTCACCTGCCTCATTTGCTATTATTTTGTCCCATGCTGAAGGCTGTCTTTTCACACTGCTTATAGTTTCCTTCATTGTGCAAAAACTTTTAAGAGTATGGCAAAAACCACTACAATATTGTAAAGTAATTAGCCTCCAATTAAAAGAAATTAATTAATTAAAAAAATAACCATGATAGTGCACTGCTTGTTAACAGGTAAATATTCTTTTTGGAAAAGGTGTTTCTTCTATTATTGTAGCACTTCATTTTTCTCATAGACTTAAGAACAACAATTAAATATAAGGTGATAACTGTGTAACATTTAGAATGCAGCACATTTCCTGCAAAAATGCTCTCTTTTTACAAAGATTGAGTTTTGGTCCAGATTCTGTCATGTCCCCTTGAAGACAGACAGTCCTGGCAGTTGGGTGACTGAATAGGGAGAAAATGGCCTTCAATTCTCCTGAATTATGTTGTTCCTTTTCATTTAAATGTATTTAAATGAAGGGCTTGACTCTCCTTCAAAGCATGCATTTCTTCCCTTTTATTAGCATTAAAATATAGCAGGCCAAAGAATTGGAGATTTACAAGCCTTCTGGGCACCTCATTTGCTTTTCCACTCACCACTCTGACATCATCAAATATTGGCTTTGGCAAGATGGCAGAGGCTGGCAGAGGCTGCTCGATAGCTTGATGGCTGTTCCATCATACATTGTCCAGCAACGGCAGAGTTGTAGACAGTGCCCACATCAGCAAGGAAGAACACATCCATCAAGCTGCCTTCTACAATTTACCAGACTTGAACCAGACATGCTGGCCAGTACTTGCCTGCTGATAATGGCCATGGCAGCTAAGAGGAGGTGCCACGGGAAAGTTCTGCAGAGCCTCAACACCAACCGCATCACGTGGAAGAACTCCGTCTTCAGGGCTCTTCCCCTAGTGATTTTTTAATATAAAGTTGTACTGGGTTGTTTTTCTACAACAGCTGTTCCAACTTTCACATCTTGTTTTTGCTTAGCAGAGGCCAACCTTCAAAATGACCTGGGACAAATGTAATCAGAAAGTGGAAGCTACAGAGAAAAGATACTCACCCAGGTGTTTTAAAAGTTAAATAGAATTTAGGGGAAAGTGGATACATGTTTATATATGGCTGAGTCCCTTCGCTGTTCACCTGAAACTATTACAACACTGTTAATCAGCTATAACTCCATTAGAAAATAAAATGTTTTTTAAAACAACAAAGTTATGTATATTACCATATGTGAAACAGATCGCTGATCCAGGTTCAATGCATGAGACAGGGCGCTCAGGGCTGGTGTACTGGGATGACCCTGAGGGATGGGATCGGGAGGGAGGTGGGAGGGGGGTTCAGGATGGGGAACAGATGTACACCCATGGTTGATTCATGTCAATATATGGCAAAAACCACTACAGTATTGCAAAGTAATTAGCCTCCAATTAAAATAAATAAATTAATTAAAAACAAAAAAATTAAAATTAAATAAACAAAGTTAAATAGAAATTAATATTTCAACTAACATGTGTTTCTCCACTTCTATCAACTGTGATGGAATATTTTTAGAAATATGCAGCATTATTTTGCTAGAAATAAGTACAAGTGCTTACAATATTTTGAAAGCATGATGTCATACCCTGGGTGCTCATGCAGTTACTGCTGATGGACACAGAAGTTGATATAATGATTCTAGAAGACAATTTGGTCTCTGGGGGCAAAACCCTTTAAACAGATTTCACAGCCTTTGATCCTGAAATTTTATTCTCAAGAAAGCATTACAGGTGTAATATTAGTTTCTTTTCCTTCACATATTGTAAGTTTTTCATGCTTTGCGACATTTTCCCCCTTTCTCCAGGGGGTATATAAAGGAATGCCTTCATTTATGTCCCTGAACACTAAAGGCCAGCCTGACTGCTGGTGAAAGAAATTTCAGAAAAAGAAGAAAATGAAAATAGTTCTTTTTCCTGCAACTAAAGAAGAACCAGCACTGATCTGTGAATGTGTGTGTGTGCGCACGCATGCACTCAATCATGTCCAACTCTTTGTGACCCCATGGACTGTGGCCTGCCAGACATCTCTCTCCATGAAATTTTCCAGGCAAGAATACTGGAGTAGGTAGCCATTTCCTTCTTCAGAGGATCTTCCCGACCCAGGAATTGAACTCACGTCTCTTGTGTCTCCAGAGTCTCCTGCGTTGGCAGGCAGATTCTTTAACACTGCACCACCTGGGCAGCCCATGATCTGTGGATACGTTCACACAAATTCTGGTTTTTACAAAGTAGGGAAATCGAGACCACATAGGAAATCCCCAGTCCTCATACTCTTATCCATATTTACTAAAATATATAACCCTATCCNCAGTTCAAAAGCATCAATTCTTCAATGCTCAGCTTTCTTTACAGTCCAACTCTCACATCCATACATGACAACTGGAAAATCCATAGCCTTGATTAGACTGACCTTTGTTGACAAAGTAATTTCTCTGCTTTTTAATATGCTATGTTGGTCATAACTTTCCTTCCAAGGAGTAAGTAAGCATCTTTTAATTTCAACCTAGACAGCATATTACAAAGCAGGGACATTACTTTCTTGACAAAGGTCCATCTAGTCAAGGCTATGGTTTTTCCAGTTGTCATGTATGGATGTGAGATTTGGACTATAAAAAAAGGTGAGCACCAAAGAATTGATGCTTTTGAACTGCAGTATTGGAAAAGATGCTTGAGAGTCCCTTGGACTGCAAGGAGATCCAACCAGTCCATCCTAAAGGAGATCAGTCCTGATATTCACTGGAAGGACTGATGCCGAAGCTGAAGCTCTAATCCTTTGGCCACCTGATGTGATGAGCTGACTCATTAGCAAAGACCCTGATGCTGGGAAAGNGGACTATAAAAAAAGGTGAGCACCAAAGAATTGATGCTTTTGAACTGCAGTATTGGAAAAGATGCTTGAGAGTCCCTTGGACTGCAAGGAGATCCAACCAGTCCATCCTAAAGGAGATCAGTCCTGATATTCACTGGAAGGACTGATGCCGAAGCTGAAGCTCTAATCCTTTGGCCACCTGATGTGATGAGCTGACTCATTAGCAAAGACCCTGATGCTGGGAAAGATTGAGGGCAGGAGGAGAAGGGGATGACAAAGGATGAGATGGTTGGATGGCATCACCGACTTGATGAACATGAGTTTGAGTATTTGGTGATGGACAGGGAAGCCTGGCATGCTGCAGTCCATGGAGTCACAAAGAGTCAGACACGACTGAGCAACTAAATGGAACTGAATGAGCAAAATTATACAGTATTTATTTTTCTCCCTTTGATTTATTTTTCTAAGCATAATACTGTCAAGGTTCATCTACATGTTTACAAATAGAAAGAGTTCATCTTTTATGCATGCATGCATGATAAGTTGCTTCAGTCTTGTCTGACTCTTTGTGACCCAATGGACTGTAGGTTGCCAGGCGCCTCTGTCCACAGGATTCTCCAGGCAAGAATACTGGAGTGGGTTGCCATTTCCTTCTCTGGGAGATCTTCCTGACCCAGGGATCGAACCCAGGTCTCCCACATGGCAGGCAGACTACCATCTGAGCCACCTGGGAAGCCTCAGCGTGGAGAGTTATCCTTAAATACAAAAACTTTTTAAAAATAAAACTAAGGCTGTCATTATGAGTAAAACTATATTCTGATTTGCAAATGGTTGTAAAATACCCAAATGGAAGGCAGATTTTCACAATTTACCTCTCCTTGCAGGTGGTAAAAGGATCATTGAAGCAGAAATAAATTATCAGTGGTTTAGGCAGCAGTGTTGAAACTGCTAGGAGACCAATCCTTAAAAAAAAAAAAAGGTTTGTGGGGAAGTTAATCTTGGCTCAGAGCTATAAAAGAATCTATAATTTTAGCTCAGAAACCAAGAGACAATAAAAGTGCCTATTGATTTTTTTTCCTGTGGTTTTCACAATTTACAGATCCATTGCTTTTCATATCAGTGATTTGTTGAAAATTTATGGTGAGAACAAGAGAATGACTAAGCAAGCTTTTTCCTGGTAGAGCCACTTCAGTCTGGATGCTGTGACATGTCTCCCACTGAATCCGTCCTACGCTGAGTCATCCAAAGTTTACGTGGGCTTGCTGTGCTCAGGTGGGACCCCAGGTTTAGGCACAGGTCCAGGAGGACTTTAGATGTCCACAAAGAAAGAAGCAATTCAAGCAACTTCAAGGAGGAGAAAAATAGGCAGAAAAATAGCCATTGAAAGCTTCACTGAAAGCCTGAATGTCTGCGGTTGCTCGGTACCCAGTTCTCTGCAAGTTCTATTAAGCTCTGACCCACAGAAGGGAGTGGAACCTACAGAAGAGGATTATTCAGAAACACCACTGGGTCATGGAGAGAGGGGGTCTGAGCAGACATCAGGGGCTGCAGGTGACAGGTTCACGGGTGCTCATAAGAGGTGGAACGGAAGATCACTGAGGTAGGCTACAAAATGTCTCCCTAAAGCTATAAATATCGTGATCTCTAGACTGTGAATGTCACTTTACATGGAAATAAAAGGGTTTGCAGATGTGATTGAGAATCTCAGGATAAGCAGATATAATCCAGACAAAACTCTAATTTAAAAAGATATCTTATATGAAATGAATTGCCAGTCCAGATTTGATGAGTGATACTGGATGCTTGGGGCTGGTGCACTGGGACAACCCAGAGGGATGATACGGGAAGGGAAGGGGGAGGGGGTTCAGAATGGGAAACACGTGTATACCTGTGGCGGATTCATGTTGATGTATGGCAAAACAAATACAATATTGTAAAGTAATTGACCTCCAATTAAAATAAATAAATTTATATTTTTTAAAAAAGTTATATGGACGGCTATATTCACTGGGCTTCCCTGATAGCCAGTTGGTAAAGAATTCACCTGCAATGCAGGAGACCCCAGTTTGACTCCTGGGTCAGGAAGATTCACTGGAGAAGGGATAGGCTACCCACTGCAGTATTCTTGGGCTTCCCTATGGTTCAGCTGGTAAAGAATCCTCCTGCAATGTGGGAGATCTGGGTTCAATCCCTGGGTTGGGAATATCCCCTGGAGAAGGGAAAGGCTACCCACTCCAGTATTCTGGCCTGGAGAATTCCATGGACTGTATAGTACATGGGGTCACAAAGATTTGGACATGACTGCTAACTATGGTCCGTCTAGTCAAGGCTATGGTTTTTCCTGTGGTCATGTATGGATGTGAGAGTTGGACTGTGAAGAAGGCTGCATGCCGAAGAATTGATGCTTTGAACAGTGGTGTTGGAGAAGACTCTTGAGAGTCCCTTGGACTGCAAGGAGATCCAACCAATCCATTCTGGAGGAGATCAGCCCTGGGATTTCTTTGGAAGGACTGATGCTAAAGCTGAAACTCCAGTACTTTGGCCACCTCATGCAAAGAATTGACTCATTGGAAAAGACTCTGATGCTGGGAGGGATTAGGGGCAGGAGGAGAAGGGGATGACAGAGGATGAGATGGTTGGATGGCATCACCAACTTGATGGACGTGAGTCTGAGTGAACTCTGGGAGATAGTGATGAACAGGGAGGCCTGGCGTGCTGCAATTCATGGGGTTGCAAAGAGTCAGAAATGACTGAGCGACTGAACTGAACTGAACTGAGCGACTTTCACTTTCACTTCATCTTCGTAGCAGCACTGTTCACAATAGCCAAGACACTGAAGCAAGCTACGTGCCCATCCACAGATGAATGAATAAAGAAGATGTGGTACATAAAGAAGATATGTACAAAGGAATACTACTCAATCATGAAAATAATGAAATAATGCCATTTGCATCAACAAGGATGCACCTAGGAATGATCATCCTAAGTGAAGGAAGTTAGAAAGCGAAAGACAAACACAATATGATATTGTGTATATGTGGAATCTAAAATAAGATACAAATGAACCTGCCCACAAAAAACAAACAGACTCACAGGCATAGAGAACAGACATGTGGTTGCCAAGGCAGAGGGGTGGGGAAGGACTGGGAGTTTGGGATTAGCAGTGCAAACTATTGGATATGGAGTGGATAAACAAGGTCCTACTTTATAACACAGGGAACTATCGCCAACATCCAGTGATAATTCAAAATGGAAGAGAATCTGAAAAAGAATGCATGTGTGTGTGTGTGTGTGTGTGTGTGTGTGTGTGTGTATGAATCCCTTTGTTATATAGCAGAAATTAACATGACATTGTTCATCGGCTATACTCCATTAAAACACAAACAGGAAGATTGTCTAGGATTCTCCATGTAGACCCAGTGCGATCACAAGTATCATAGTAAGAGGAAAGCAGAAGGAAATCTCTCACGCAGGAGGAAGAGGAAGAAGCAGTGCAACCCCAGAGGCAGAAACCGAAGTGATGCAGTCCAAGGCCAAGGCAAACCCCCAGAAGCAAGGAGCACATTCTCCCTCGAGCCTCTCGGGGGAGCGCAACGCTGCTGAAACCTTCCTCTTGACCTGGAGGCACCCTCTTCAGATTGCTTGTCCAGACCTGTGAGACAAGAAGTCTCTCTTGTTTTAAATCCTGCTGTTTGTGGCAGTTTGTTACAGCAGCTGCAGGACACTCACCCTGTCCTCTTTGCAGGTACATTTCTTAATACGTGTCATTGGTTACAGTTGCCTGATTTCTTGTGGGTCCAGTCATCTTCTAGTTTCCTTTTGTTGTTATTACAAGCACACAAGTTTTCACAGCTCCTTTCGTAACACCACAGGACTATCTGGACCAGGTCAGTGTCAACCACAGCCACCAAGAGCTCAAGCCCTGAGCCAAGACTCCCTAACAGCAGGGTTCCTATCCCCGAGGAGAGTAACCTCACAAGAAAACTGTCATCCGTGGTGTATTTGCTAAACCCATTTGGAGCCTTATAGTCACATGCAGAAGGGAGCCACTGAGGGTCATAGGGGAGGAATTCTGGTGTGGGATATAGAAAGGATGATGAGGGGAAAGATAACGTATGTTGTGCTCACTCATTGCTGCAGAGAATCAATAAGAAAATACAAGTGCATGTAAACGTCTGCTCTCGATCAGACCCTCCAGAGCCAATTGTTCTCACAGAACCTCACACAGCATTACTGGGGCACCACATACAAAGTGAGTCTAAGGTGGTAGAAGAGAAAACCAAAACCACACCTCTGTTCAGTGCTAGAGGAGGAATATAAGCCAAGGTTCGTCTGACTCCAAAACCAGGGCTCTTTGGCTTAAAAATGCTCAACCCTCCTCGCAGGGCTGTTGTTAAGATGCAGACAAGGCCACGCTTGTCCAGGGCTACACCTATTAGAGCAATAGGATCGTTACAGTACGTAGTAGTGGCCCGTTTCTGAAGTTATAATTATTTGGAAATAAAAAGAAGGGAGCAGATAAATAGTCCAGCACAGGTGTGTGCAGCCCTGAGGGATCCTGCTTGGGTGAACTTGGCCTTGGAGGTCCCTGCCATCTCAGGAATGGCACAGTCCCTCTGTCCAGGTGGTTCAGCTCACCCATGGCAGCACTGTGTATCCTGATACACCTCCATTGTTTTGAATGCTTCATCTTTTAAAGCCCCAATTTTAAAATCCTTACATAGAAACACTACTGCAGAATCCTTCATAAGTAAACCCCTCCCTCACCCCAGCTGGGCCACTGCTTGCTGAACTCAGGTTCCATCCCAGGTCAATATCCACTTCTCTATATGGAATATCCTCACACACAAAGCTCCCCCTACTTTGGGCTTTTGCCTGCCATGTGGACATTTCCCTAAACATCTATCCCTCTTGAACCTTTCTAGTCTTTCCAAATCACTTTAACCAAATAGAAGCTGCCCCCCCCAACCCCCGACCATCTTCCTTCTATAAGGAATTCTCTGGGCACAAATCAGGTTTCTTTGACATCAGCCAGCACCTGGGAGCCCCAGAAAGACCACCCTCTTTCTCATCAACGCTGGTCAACCCAGTTATCCCTCAAATGCTAACCCTCCCCAATGCCATCGCCCTCTCTCCTGCCCTGATGAGAGCACCATGGTTCTGTATTGTTGCTCAGAGGTCTTGGCTACTACCCTGGAACCCCATCTAGCCTCTCCCCTTCTTCCATTTTGGCTCATCCTATTATTGAGTCCAAGCTCCCTTTGTTACCCACATGACAGGCCATTAAGTTGAGAAATGAGGTGTTAAGGCAAGGAACAATGTCTTTATTTGGAAAGTGGGCAGACGGAGAAGATAGCAGACTAACGTTTCAAAATAATCGTCTTATCGGAGTCCGGATTTCAGCATCTTTTATAGAACTGAGACGGGGAGGAGACGGGGAAGCAAAGTAAAAAGGCTATTAGTCTTGCAAATATCCCCTGGAAATGATCAGCCTCGGGGATAAAACGGACTAATTTCTTTCCTTCTTTTGGCAGCCATTCACAGGTGGACAAGGTCTAGATGTCTCCTTGAACAAAGGCACCTTGGTTTAAGATTCGGGCAGAGGGGCAGGTCTTCCCAAGGCGGGCCAGTGTGCATGGACTGTATCCTTTCAGTGAACAAAAGCCACGGCAAGCAAAGCTTAAAGTAAAAAAAGCAGATACAACACACAGTCAGATTTTGCCCTTCCCTGCAACAATCCTCTGTCATTTTTACCAATGCAAAATTTATAGACAGTCCTTCAAAGAGATTCCATTGTTCCCATACAAATATTCTGGTCAGGGTCTTTCCTGACCTTTCTGCACCCCTGACAGGCGCTCCGCTCCCACTGCAGAAGTGCATGGATAGTTTCCTGCCTCCCTGACTTGGCCCAAGACATCCCTATCCCCTTGGTCTGAAATATTCTTCTCCAGCCACTCAGCTCAGTGGATCCCAATTTCCTCCAGTTCCATTAAAACAACCTGTCAGGGAAGCTGACTCCCCTGGAGCTTCAATACACCGACATGACCTTCACAGCACCCACCACCCTGCACAGAGATGATTCGTTTCATTTGTTTCCACCACTAAGACCTTGCACGGGAGCTTGTCTGTCCATCTTCATCACCATTTCTGATATTACCATAAACATATGCCAAAAAGTTCTGTGAAATAAAGAAATAAATACATGGTTCAAATAAGCATAGCTTTACAGCACTATACAGTCCATGGAATTCTCCAGGCCACAATACTAGAGTGGGTAGCCTTTCTCTTCTCCAGGGATCTTCCCAACCCAGGGATCAAATCCAGGTCTCCCACATTGCAGGCAGATTCTTTACCAGCTGAGCCACAGGGAAGCTCAAGAATACTGGAGTAAGTAGCCTACCCCTTCTCCAGGAGATCTTCCCAACCCAGGAATCAAGTGAGGGTTTCCTGCATTGCAAGTGGATTCTTTACCATTTGAGCTATCAGGGAAGCCCAAGAGGTAGAGAAACCACCTGCCAGTGCAGGAGACTTAAGAAATGTGGCCTTGACCCCTGGGTCGGGAAGATCCCCTGGAGAAGGAAATGACAATCCACTCCAGTATCCTTGCCTGGAGAATCTCATGGATAGAGGAGCCTGGCAGGCTCCAGCCCATAGGGTCGCAAAGAGTCAGACAAAACTGAAACGATTTAACGTGCACACGTGCACACACACACAGGTAAATCCGATCAGATCATGTCCCATTTGTGTTTAAGGATAATGAGAGAATGAACCAAGTTAAAAATGATGACATGGTAAAGGGCATAATATGAGAGAAATGAGGCAAAAATAAGGAAGCATACTAACAAAAAAGAGAAATATGAGACTCATTAAGAGGAGATTGTTAAGACGTAGAGTTGACTTTGTTCTGAAGGCAGTTTCTCTCTCTAGTCAACGGCCGGAGCAGCATCTTCTATGGCTTCGTGTTAAATGCAGGAGACGGATCCTCGGACGTCAGTGGGAGGTCTGGGAGAGGTGCAGTTCCCTCTACCGAGCAGCTCAGATGACAAGTGTTTGCTGCAGGGTTCTCACATGAAAGCCATTCTGCACTTGCCCTAATTAACAAGGACTCGACTTCCCTCTTAAGTATGCCAGATATCCAGCATCCTGACTGCAGTGAATAAAAGCGTGTGCTTCTTTCTCCCTCCACGGCCAAGCTGACAGCTGCCAACAGGCACCCAGCAGGCTCAGGATACACAAGGCTGACAGCGGTTCAGGCAGCAAGAGGCTGCGTTCAGCCTACTTTGTGAGGGGCTTGCTGCGCTCAAAGCTGTCTCCAGGTTTAATGAGGAAAGGCTTCGCGGGGGAAAGCACTCAGCTGGCTTAACCTTGGCTTCTCATGTTTGTTTTTTATGAAACTCATATTTTTTTTAATTTATTTTTATGTCTTTATTGTTGGCTGTGCCGCACAGCATGCAGGATCCTAGTTTCCCCACCAGGGATTGAACCCATGCTCCTGCAACGGAAGCACAGATTCTTAACTCCTGGACTTCTGGGGAAGTGCCCGGCTTCTCATCTTTGACGGAACTGTGTTTGCAGTGTCTCACCCATGCCATTAATTTGGAACACAGATGACTGCCACAAACTGCTCCTAGTCATTCATAGAATTTGCAGTTTATCCTCAAGATCCTAAAAGAAACGGGGCACACAGGGTATGTCCCGGTGTCTCCCAGTATATAGACTATGGGAAATTTGTTGTGAACATTGCATCAGTCTTAATTATGTTGAACTGGTTCACGGTGCTTTTCAGGTCTACTCTGTCCTTGTACTTTTCTGTATATTCATTCTAATAATTTTGGAGGGTTGGATATTGAAACTCCAACTGAAAATTTTAATTTGTCGACTTAAGAAAAACAATTGTAATATATGGTGGAACTATATGTAACTTTGTTCTGTTTTTTCCAAGGCTCCTGTAAACGCGTTATCATACTTTTATAATTTAAAAAATAAAAAGGAAAGAGAAAAGGATACATAAATAAGAGGAAATAAATGGGGCACGTATGCAAGTGTACACTGCAGGTCCTGCTTTAAACACGTAGTTAGCCTCTTCTGTCCACACTCCAGGAGCAGGTCCTGGGTCAGTTTGCAGCACCTTCTGGGCAAGCAGCAGAGATTGTCCTTCCCATTCATTCAGGAGTAGAAAGAAAGAGGGCTTTGAGCAGAAAGCCCGACAAGCTGCCCCCTCTCAGGTGAGCGTTTCCATGGTGTGAGGCTGATGTCCTCCCCCCGCTCTGTATTTCCAGTTCATCCTTTTTGCCTGGAGGTGTCGTGGCTGCCCTCATCTTTCTGCTATCCCTACACAACCTCTAATGCAATTTTCAAAATGTCTCCTTTGTTGAATCTTTCTTGAAAGATGGATACTGGCAAGTCAGTAAATGGTGAACCCGATTTCTGAAATGGCCTGTGTAAAGAAAAGGCATGCCTTGCTGTCTTTCTCAGTAGAATGTAAGCAATAATTAGAGTCGTGCGGGCCGTCTCTCCTGCAGCAGCTGGCGACAGACACCACCTGGTTGAGACTCCTTTGCCTGCTTTCCGCAAAGTAGAGAAACCAACCCCACGGAGGTGGCAGCCCTGTGTGTGCTGCTGTTCAGCCGCTCAGCCGTACCCGACTCCTTGTGACCCGTGGACCGCAGCACGCCGGGCCTCCCTGTCCTTAACTATCTCCCTGAGTTTGCTCAGACTCATGTCCATTGCGTTGGCAATGGCAGCCAACCATCTCGGCCCCTTCTCCCGCCCTCAATCTTTCCCAGCTTCAGGGTTTTTCCAGTTACTCAGCTCTTCACATCAGGTGGCCAAAGTATTGGAGCTCTAGCTTCAGCATGCATCCTTCCAATAATTATTCAGAGTTAATTTCCTTTACTCTTTGGAGAGATTTTGACCAACAAATTGCTCCATTATTAAGGCCCCTGTCCTTGTGTTAAGTGGTGATGATTGTTTGGGGTTATTTAAACGAATTGTTTCACATGAAATGCACACAGCCAGGCCTGGCGCAGGAGAGCTGGTGGATTAAGAAGGGCAGAGTCGTTCCTTCTGGGAGGACAGAGTGACTTGGTAGCAAGTCACTAACACACCCCAAAACACAGGGGTCCAAAAAGACTGGGTGCAAGCCAAGTTCAGAGAGAGAGAGATGGTCTCAAATACTCCAGAAGCCCAAATATTATATCATCTTCCATACCCCCAGTTTCTGCACCCACTCAAGATGCACAGCAGTAAATGTAGCGACAGGAGGTCTTGAAGCTTCCCCTTGCACGGGGATAGTTCCGGTTCATGCCACCATCTGCAGGACTGAACATATCAGCATTGTTCACTCCCTTCCAGGCCATTGTAGAAGGATTATTGATCTTCTGCATTAACTTTGTAATACCACAGAGCAGAAAGGGCTAGTAAGAAATTTACTTTGTACAAGGGTTCCCACTGAAGATGTTCTGCCATGAGGAGCCTAGAAGGTAAAAGAGGCAGCTAGAAATTTAAACAGTATTTTACCTGAAGTTTAGGGTCTCCTTACATTTTAATACCAGGATTTCTTTAAATTAAAGCATTATTTCTACAAATACTTTTTAATTTTGCTACATTAGGCAGTTTCTTAAAATGTGTCGTGAATTACTGTTTTCCTTTTCTTCTGGTATTAATAAATACCTAGTAATTGCTAGCACCCCAGTGTTCATAGTAGAATTATTGACAATAGTCAAGATATAGAAGCAGCCTAAATGCCCATCTATAAATGAATGGCTAAAGAAGTTGTGGTACAGAAACACACACACACACTCACACTCACACACTCACAATGGAATACTACTGAGCCATAGAAAGGATGAGGTCTTGCCATTTGGATGGACCTGGAGGGTATTATGCTAAGTGAAATACATCAGATCAGGAAAGACAAATACCATATGATTTCACTTATATGTGGAATTTAAAAAACAAATGAACAAATATGACAAAACAGAAATAGACTCACAGATCAGAAAGCAAGCTAGTGTCTACCAGAGGGGGAAGGTTAGGGGAAGAGGTGAAGCCAGGGAGGGGAATTCAGAGCTACAAGCTTCCAGCTATAAAATAAATGTAACCAGGATATAATGTACAGCAAAGGAAATATAATTACTATTTTGCAATAACTTGGTGTGGAGTGTAATCTATAAAAATATCAAGTTACTACATTATATACCTGAAAGGAGCACAATATTGTAATTCAATTATATATCAATTAAAAATGTATTTTGATATCCTGAAATACTCTCAGAAATCTGGGCTAACATTCTTGTCTTCATTAAGTCTTTTACAAAGAACGGCCATTCTGCTTATGTGTGTGTACTCAGTCGTGTTCGAGTCTTTGCAACCGCATGAACTGTAGCCCTCCAGGCTCCTCTGTCCATGGAATTTTCCAGGCAAGAATACTGGAGTGGGTTGCCATTTCCTCCTCTAGGGGATCTTCCCAATCCAGGGAATCTCCTGCACCAGCAGGAAGCTTCTTCACCACTGTGCCACCTGGGAACCCCAGTATGCAAATACAAGAACGAGGCCGCATTACATACTGGATTTTACACTCATAAACCTTAGAAACAGTACCCCTAGCCCAGGTTGACTGAGTCGTGAGAACACCCTCACAATTTGGGGGCATGCTTTTATTAGCCTTTTTCACAGAAGTTGACTCATCTGCTGTGTCATGGAGATGGCGTGATTAGCTAATTAAAATAGCTCTTAGGAATTTCGATAGCAATCCACTCCAGTATTCTTGCCTGGAGAATCCCATGGACTGAGAAGCCTAGTAGGTTACAGTCCACAGGGTCGCAAAGAGTCGGACACGACTGGGCGACTTCACCTCACCTCACCTCACCTAGGAACTTCAAAAGGAAGTTGTGAGGGAGACCAGTTCTTTCAAAGAGACTCTTTGGCTCCTGGCCACGGTTCAGTAGAAATGTCACCTGTTGCTGAGTTTACTCCCTTTACTTCGTAATTTAAAAGCAGAGTTTGCAAAATTTTTAGCAAATTCGCAACCAAGCTGTACTACTTTTAAAAGATGACAGAAGACGTTCAAACCGGGACACGGCTTTCGGTGATAATGCTCTCTTAAGAACAAACGTGAAAGTGAAAGTGAAATTGAAGCCGCTCAGTCGTGCCCAACTCTTCGCGACCCCATGGACTGCAGCCTACCAGGCTCCTCCATCCATGGGATTCTCCAGGCAAGCATACTGGAGTGGGGGACTATCGCCTTCTCCGAAAAAAACAGCAAACCTACCTTAAAAAAGATGTGTGTGTGCTGAGTGTCCTTGTGTCTGTGCATGTGCTACTTTTGAAGGACTTCAAGCGTATCCGTGAAAAAACTCCTGCAAGCCAGAGAATGCTGAACAGAAGCAGACTGAGAATCTACTGGCTGCGTTATCTGCTGATAATAACCCATCCATCAAAATCTGGGACGAGGACATGTGTCATGGATGGATGGGGCCTTACATTTACCTGTTGTTTTCAGAAACATCTACCTCACCACGTCTGCCTGTGGTGAAAGAGCCTTTCAGAACCAAAGACTTAACAGAGACCAATGAGGCTTTTGTTATTGAGTTGGCCAAAAAGTCTGTTCAGCTTTTTCCATATGCTGTTGTGGAAAAACCCTAATGAACATTTTGGTCAACCCAATACAATGAAACAGAATGTGTTCCAAGAAACAAGGATGGTGCCTGCCAATATTTTATCTTCTCCATGCTTCTCATTGATCTTATTGATACAAAGTGGGCCTGTCCTGGAGATGACCAGCCCTGAACTCAAACAATGTTGACCAAGAGGCTGAAAGATATTTTTCATTAATTCTGCACAACCCTTTAGTAAAACTTCTGACCTGCTGTCACCTTAAAATGCAAATTTTTGATGCCACTTGGGCTTCAAATTATGTTGAAAGCAAACCATGTGAGATCTTAGAAAATGTTATGGTCTGATATATCTGTAAAACTGTCTTTACTTAACCATGATGACTTGAAAGCATAATGAAAAGACACAAATCACAGAAATTATCACATCACTGAGGAATGCCCATGCTTCATCACACTTTACCAGCCAGCAGCACAATACGACATGAAAAGAAATAAAGCCTGCAGGATCGAAGAGAAACAGAGCTACCACAAAAATACAAGAATGTTAAATGCTTCTCACTAAAAAAAAAAAAAAAATTCTTCTCACTATCGATCATTGACAAGGGTTTTCTGATACATTAAAAAAAAAAGGACTGGGGAGAAGGCTACTTGGAGTTTGTATTTAGTACCATAGTTGTAGAACCTGACCAGGACAGAAGGTCCACCAGATCATGCAATTACAAATTTCTTCATGCAAATTTCATGAAAAAGTGCAAATGATGAGAAGGCAAATTATGGTCAATAAATCACATGTGGGGGCATGTCCCCAGCTCAAAAAAGACTCAGCCAAATATCCTAGTTGTTCACCTGGATAGAACAACCCAGCAATCGATGTTCATAGTCACATTACAGAACAAAAGGAGATAACTGCCTTAAGTATAGAATAATCAGTTTAGAAAGTCTGGAAAATTTTTAATATGGTTCACAAAATTTTCCATACCAGATGCAAAAAAAGGAGGGAATGGCACATAAAAGGACTGTTGGATTTCTGAAATCTTACTGTGTGATATGCCTTTCTATTTGGTTTTTCCAGATAACCCAGGCGTTCTTATTTTCATTGACAAGAAAATATTATTCATGGAAATTGGAAGAATAAATAGGTGGCATATGAAAACACAACTTGGTGCCCAATCAAAGGTTATTCTTAAGCACCAACTTGAAAACATTTCCCCTCCTTAAATAATATCTGGTTCCTGGAATAAATGAGTGTACTCTGTGGATGTTGATAGGAGAAAAGATGATGTTTGTAAAATGCCATGAGTGGTCCTTGGTGCATTTCCTTGTTGCATCTTTGGAACTTGTTTTACTCCAGAGTTCTGGGGCTGCACAAGGAGCATGGTGGGAGCCTGCAGGTGTGTTTTCAGTGTCCTGGGCTTGGTAAAATTTGAAGCACCCGCTGCTAAATGGAGAAATACATGTGCTACCTTATGCTTACCTGGCAACACTGCTGACGCGTGCATGTGTGTGTGCTCAGTCGTGTCTGACTCTCTGTGACTCTATGGACTGTAGCCCACCAGGCTCCTCTGCCCATGGGATTCTCCAGGCAAGAATACTGGAGTGGGCTGCCGTGCCCTCCTCCAGGGGATCTTCCCGACCCAGGGATTGAACCCGCGTCTCATGTTTCCTGCAATGGCGGGCATGTTCTTTACCACTAGAGCCACCTGGGAAGCCCACCACTGCTGATAGGAAATCTCTAAGCTCATCTGGATTTTTTAAACACCTGAGATTACAGAACAGAGGCATTTCGTTCCGGTTGAGGAAGGAGCAGTCATGCGATCCCCATGCAGCACCGCTCACATTTGCTTGCTAAGTTTCTTTTGCTTTGTGGGTGTCTGGCTCTGTTCAGATGAGTTCTGATCCAGCTGATGATTCCAGAGCTTTTAATTAAGCAAAGACTCAGGTCCTTACCTCTGAATAATTGAGTTAACTATACCCTTGAGGGCAATGCTTATTTAAATAAACAAGGCCATGCAAACTCAAAAGCCCATTTCCAAATATGATGCAACAGAGCAGTTCCTAATTAAAAGATGACTGCTTCACATTTGCCTAATGGACATTTGAATTTCTATCATGGAAACTAAGCACAAAGCAAATGGAGCGTGAATAACGAAATGTTGTGAAGTTTCATGAAACTGAAAGGCAGGTTCTAGCGGGAAAACAAGGGGTTGTCACAGCAAATAGTGCATAGTGGCAACATGAGATGCCTCTATGGGATCAGCAGGTAACAAATGGTGATTATTGATTAGGTCAAAAATTCTGTCTTCATTATGGGGGCTTGGGCCAGCCTTATACCCTAAAAAGAACACTCATCCTGTTATCGCCAGTAGATCATGCAATTTCAAGTGGCTTTGTGCAAACTTTCTGAAAAACTGCAAATGATGAGAAACTAAGGTACTGTCAATACATCACATTTGGTGGTAGGTCCCCAGTTCAGAAATGATTCAGCCAGCTATGCTAATCATCCACATAGACAAAACAACCCAGCAAATGATGTTCATAGTCACATCACAGAAGACTAGAGGAGATAATTGCCTTAAGTACAGAATCATCAGTTTACAAAGTCAAGAAAATATTTATTGCAGTTCACAAAGAATTCTATGCTAGGGACAAAACAACAAAAGGGGGGGGGTGGCACAGAAGAGGACTGCTTGCTGCTCAGAAACCTTGTTGTCTGGCATCCCAGATCTTCCACTTCCTGTGTGACACTGGGCAAGCTATTTACTCCTCTCAATCTCAGTTTCCTCAACTGTTCAATGGAACGACAAGTTCCCTCAAAGAGCGCAAATGGGACCAAGACTAGACAGAGTGCCTGCCCGTCTTGTAAACTATTAGTATTGGTTTAAAAGTCCATTAAATTTCGTGTTTAAAAATCAAGTGGGTACATCAATGTTTTCATGTCTGTGTGTTTGCATACCTATCTTCATCAGGAAGGCACAGCGAAGTTATAGTTTCATAGAACAGTTAAGCATATGACAGGTCAGACGCTCCCTTGAAAAGAAGAGTCCTTTGGAAGGAACGGGATTCATTCTGGCACGGCTCCTGTCTCTTAAGAAGCTGTCCACGCAGTCCACACACTGAGTTCTCGCTCCATTTCTCCCACCCTCCAGTGCAGACAACAGGTCGACTTTCCACAGTGTGCCAAGATCTGTGCACTTGATTTCACATTCAATATTTTTTCACTGCTCAGAGAAACATTCAAGGTATAATCAATTCAATGTTAAAACTGATTAAACAGCGACTCAGATCCCCGGAGGGGCATCGCCAAAGTTGCATCAGTGCAGAAAAAAAGCCAGTGCGGGACCGCGTGTGACAATCTCTGCTGCTGAGTCGCTTCAGATGTGTCCGAGTCTGTGTGACTCCATAGCAGGCTCCCCAGCAGGGACCCCAGCAGGCTCCCCCGTCCCTAGGATTCTCCAGGCAAGAACACTGGAGTGGGTTGCCATTTCTCACGTGGCTGAAATCCCCAGGCTGGGGATCAGATCAGCAACCCCAGGTGCACATGTTGCACCTCCTCTATCCCACAGAGCAGAATCACCTCTGAAAACCACAGGTCTGGCTGCTTCTCACTCTGCTGACCAGCACTTTAAGAGCTGGCCATTGTGCTCAGGGTGAAATCCCAAAGCTCAGCCCTTCATAGCCAAGCCAACTCTTCGGACTCACCTTTGCCTACTCCCTCTGCCCCTGCTCATCCAAGCTTTTCCCTGCTTCTGCCTGCATCCTCCTTTGCTTGACTCTCTGCCATACATATTTCAAACTGAATGAAAATCAGTGTCTTCTTCTCTGACTCATTCTGACATTGTGATTACACCGGACCCCACCATGTTACTCTCTCATTATACCTCCTATGCTCAGAGCTCAATTGTGTCTGACTCTGCGATCCCATGGATTGTAGCCCTCCAGGATCCTCTGTCCATGAGAATATTTTTTTTCAGGCAAGAATACGCGAGTGGATTGCCACTTTCTCCTTCAGGGGATCTTCCTGACCCAGGGATCGAACCTGAATCTCCTGTGTCTTCTGCATTGGCAGGCAGATTCTTCACCACTGAGCCACTTAGGAAGTCCCCATATTATCTCATGATATTTCTCAATTGCATATGGCACAATTTTTAATTATCTCTCTGTGTTAAAATTACTTAATAAGTCCCTCCACTACACGATAAATATAGGAGCACAGGGTCCATTTCTGTTCACCCAGCTGCTTACCTAGCTTTCTGGTCTGGCTCGTTCCTGGCATACAGTAGGTGCACCATATTGTGTTGAATGCTAGGATGCCTGGACGGATGAATGACTGGTTTATTGTAGTGTGTACATTGATTGCAATGCACATGAGAAGAGCTCACATTTTCTAAATTTGACACATTTCCTTCTTACCTCAATGTTGACATGTCTCTGCAACCAATTATACAAACCTAACCCTGGTGATTCAGCTGGTGAAGAATCCACCTACAATGTAGGAGACCCTGGTTCATTTCCTGGGTCAGGAAGATATCCCCTGGACAAAGGATAGGCTACCCACTCCAGGGTTCTTGGGCTTCCCTGGTAGCTAAGATGGCAAAGAATCCGCCTGCAATGCAGAAGGCCTGGGTTTGATCCCTGGGTTGGGAAGATCCCTTGGAGGAGGGCATGGCAGCCCACCCAGTTTTCTTGCCTGGAGAATCCCATGGACAGAGGAGCCTGGCGGGCTACAGCCCATGGGATGTTGACAAAGAGTCAGACAGGACTGCGGGACTAAGCACAGCACAGCACGACCTATGGAGAAATGAGACGACAGGAACACGGGGATCTTCACAGAACCCNTTGAATGCTAGGATGCCTGGACGAATGAATGACTGGTTTATTGTAGTGTGTACATTGATTGCAATGCACATGAGAAGAGCTCACATTTTCTAAATTTGACACATTTCCTTCTTACCTCAATGTTGACATGTCTCTGCAACCAATTATACAAACCTAACCCTGGTGATTCAGCTGGTGAAGAATCCACCTACAATGTAGGAGACCCTGGTTCATTTCCTGGGTCAGGAAGATATCCCCTGGACAAAGGATAGGCTACCCACCCCAGGGTTCTTGGGCTTCCCTGGTAGCTAAGATGGCAAAGAATCCGCCTGCAATGCAGAAGGCCTGGGTTTGATCCCTGGGTTGGGAAGATCCCTTGGAGGAGGGCATGGCAGCCCACCCAGTTTTCTTGCCTGGAGAATCCCATGGACAGAGGAGCCTGGCGGGCTACAGCCCATGGGATGTTGACAAAGAGTCAGACAGGACTGCGGGACTAAGCACAGCACAGCACGACCTATGGAGAAATGAGACGACAGGAACACGGGGATCTTCACAGAACCCAGAGATGCTGACGTGCAGTTCTTTTTCACACTTGGGGGGTTGGCTTTTTTATTGTCTCTAGTGCACAGATCTGTACCCCCCAGCCTCAATCCTTTTAAAAGCCACCCAGAAATAGCTTCCAATTAGCGGAAATCTCATTTCCTCTTAACCCTTCTCACAGCTCTTTAGGGAAAATTCAAATAAGTAGCACAGGGCACAAAAGGCCAGTTATATAATAGCTGATATCTATCTAAACGTTAAGAACTTCACAGTGACCCTGCAATTGACTGCATATTATTTCTCTCATTTTCATCTCTAAAGAAACTAAGGCTGAGAGGTTGATTAAAAGCTCAAGATCACAGGGAGTCAGAGGCAAGCTAGGGCAGGCAGGAGGCGGAGGTCATCACTCACTGAGAGCCGCATCTGAGCCTGGTCCACTGGTGCTCAGGGTCTTGGGGAGTAAGATGCTGCTGCTGACGGGAAGCAGCATCCCTACAGCAGCCATGGGGGCAGCCTGCGCCTGGAGAGCCTGATGCTGTGGCTGTAGCTCCTCACCCATGTTGACTCAGACTTGCATTTAAGAGGGCGGAAAGCATTCCCCTTCCCAATCAAACCTGGGTCTCCTGCGTTGCAGGCAGATTCTTTACCAACTGAGCTACAAGGGAAGCCTTTTGGCTTTCAGGTTTCTTAAAGGGAATGCACCCAGATTTCCATGGACTAGACTGTAGGTCCTTAATTCTGTATACTTTCTTCCCACTTAGCCAGTTACTGGAACACACGCCCGTTTGGAAGGGGCTTATCCATTCTACATTGCTGCAATCTCCCCCGGTCCCTATTAACCCAGTCACTGTTTCTGTACACGATATGGTTCCCACCATAGGCCTTCTGAGATCTTAAGTCCATGGACATATACCTACATGAGTTTTTCCTTCAGGACACACAGCTCCTACGGTGGGTCTCAGCTATCCCTCAATTCTGCCGTGGGACATCCGCTAAATCAAGGGTCCCAACTCAGGCTACTGCCAAATACACATGTCCCCTCCCTCTTGAACCTCCCTCCCACCTCCCACCCTGTTTCACCCCTCTTGGTCATCACAGAGCACCGGGCTGAGCCCCCTGGGCTGTACTAAAACTTACCATCAGCTGTCTATTTTCCACACAGTCACGCATATATTTTGATGCTGCTCTCTCAATCCGTCCTAGCCTCTTCTTCCCCTGCTGGGTCCGTACATCCATTCTCTACATCCGAGTCTATTTCCGCCCTGCCAATAGCTTCAGCAGTACAAAATTTTCTAGATTCTTTATATCTATGAGTTCATATACAATGTTTGATTTTCTCTTTCTACTGATTTCATTCCGTATAACAGGTTCTAGTTTCATCCAGCTTACTAGAACTGATTCAAATTCATTACTTTTTATCCTGAGTAATACTTCATTGTATATGTGTCCCACATCTTCTTTATCCAGTTATCTGTCAATGGACAGATGGGAGTTTGCTTCCATGTGTTGGGTATTGTTAAGAGTACTTTTAAAGTATTTCTTGCACCATCTACTCTGGCATAATCCTCTTTGGAATGACCCATTACAGGCATTCTCCACCCTGAAAAATCTGTTTCTACACAAAAGCAAATTAATTTCACATTTATATCCCATGACTCAGTATGTCCTAAAGTCTCTGTTCTAAGGAAAACTGGTGTAATGACAAAAAAAAAAAAGTCAACCCAACAAATAAAAATGCTCACTTAGTGTCATTATTTAATCACTGTGGTAACTAACTTTATGTGTCAGCTTGGAAAGGCCAAGGTGTCTGTGCTTGGTCAAACACAGGTCTAGATGTTGCTGTGAAGGTAGTTTTCAGAGATGATTACCATTAGTCAGTGAGCTTGGAGTAAATCAGAGTACCCTCCATAATGTGTGGGGACNTAACTTTATGTGTCAGCTTGGAAAGGCCAAGGTGTCTGTGCTTGGTCAAACACAGGTCTAGATGTTGCTGTGAAGGTAGTTTTCAGAGATGATTACCATTAGTCAGTGAGCTTGGAGTAAATCAGAGTACCCTCCATAATGTGTGGGGACCCCAACTAGACACTTGGAGGCCTTAAGAGCAAAGACCAAGGATTCCGAAAGTACAACAAACTCTTCTTCATGCTGGCAACACAGAAGCTCTGCCTGAGTTTCCAGCAGGCTGGCTTGCCTAAGGATTTTGATTTGCCAGTCTTCCTAATAACACAAGGAAATCCCTTAAGATAGATAGACAGATATAGAAATATGGGGTAGATATACTATAGATAGATATGATGCAGATGGATGATAGGTAGATAATAGATGATTTCTTTCTACTCTTTTCTTTTGGTTTAGTTTGTTATCCTTCAGTTCAGTTCAGTTGCTCAGTCCTGTTCAGTAAAGACTCTTTGTGACCCCATGAACTGCAGCATGCCAGACCTCCCTGTCCATCACCAACTCCTGGAGCTTGCTCAAACTTATGTCCATTGAGTCGATGAAGCCATCCAATCATCTCATCTTCTGTCATCCCCTTCTCCTCCAGTCTTCAATCTTTCCCAGCATCATGGTCTTTCCCAATTAAAAAGCTGAAAATATGATCCAGCTATACCACTCTTAGGCATATATCCAGAGAAAATCATGGTCTGGAAGGATACATGCGTCACAGTGTTCATTGCTAGACTGTTTACAACAGCCAAGACATGGAAGCAACCTGCGTTCAACAGATGAATGGATAAAGATGTGACATACACCATGGAATGTTACTCAGCTGTTAAAAAGAATGGCATAATGCCAGCAAGACAGATGGCCCTGGAGACTCTCACACTGAGTGGACAAAGTCAGACAGAGAAGGACAAACACCATGTGATATTGCTTATATGGAGAATCTAAAAAATTGATGCAAACGAATTTATTTACAAAATAGAAACAGGCTTACAGGGTTAGAGAACAAATTTATGGTTATAGGGTAGGAGACACAGGGAGTTAGGGAATTATTTAGGGAATAGGGACTGATATACACACACTGCTGTATTTAAAATAGATAACCAACAAGGACGTACTGTATAGCACAGAGAACTCTACTCAAGACTCCATAAAAATCTGAATGGGAAAAGAATCTGAAAAAGAATAGATACATGTATGAGAAGTGAAAGTTTCTCAGCCAGGTCTGATTTTTTGCAATCATGGACTGTACAGTCCATGGACTTCTCCAGGCCAGAACACTGGAGTGGGTAGCCTTTTCCCTTCTCCGGGGGATTTTCACAACCCAGGGATTGAACCCAGGTCTCCCACATTGCAGGCAGATTCTTTACCAGCTGAGCCACAAGGGAAGCCCAAAAATACTGAAGTGGGTAACCTATCCCTTCTCCAGTGGATCTTCCCATTCCAGGAATTGAACCAGGATCTCCTGCATTGCAGGCANAACCCAGGTCTCCCACATTGCAGGCAGATTCTTTACCAGCTGAGCCACAAGGGAAGCCCAAAAATACTGAAGTGGGTAACCTATCCCTTCTCCAGTGGATCTTCCCATTCCAGGAATTGAACCAGGATCTCCTGCATTGCAGGCAGATTTTTTACCAGCTGAGCTATTAACTGAATCACTTTGCTGTATACCTGAAACTATTACAACATCATCAATTAACTATCCCCCAATATAAAATTTAAAAAAAATGAATTCCTATTTTGTACTTAGTTCATACCTTCTCAGACTTTTTCTAATAAATCCTTTTAAAATGATGAATTTCTGGGTCTCATATGTTTTGAATGTGGCATTATTATTTTTATTGAATTTTAAATATTTCCTAATTCTATTCTGATTTATTCTTTACATTAGATTTTTTAAAAGTGTTTGTTAATGAAAATACAAAGGAATTTTTTCATTATGTGTTTTTATTGATCTCTAACTTACTCGAATTTTGGAAAAACTATTTACTGTGTAATTATTATGAGGGGGTGCCTCTTCAATTCTACTAATCTTTGCCTCAAAACTTNAAAAGTGTTTGTTAATGAAAATACAAAGGAATTTTTTCATTATGTGTTTTTATTGATCTCTAACTTACTCGAATTTTGGAAAAACTATTTACTGTGTAATTATTATGAGGGGGTGCCTCTTCAATTCTACTAATCTTTGCCTCAAAACTTACCTTTTTTGATACTAACATAATTGTATCTGCTTTATTTACCCTTTTGTCAATCTTTCTGTGCCCTTATATTTTAGGTGTTCAAGCAAATAGGTCTGGGTTTTTAAACTCAGTCTCATTATCTCTGAATTTACTAAATTATGATACTTATTTGTCTATTTCATCAACCAATTGTGCAAAAGTTTTATTAAAATTTGGTTATTAAAACATCCATGTTCTATAGGGTCAATTAATTTTTCTTATGCAATAAACAGAATATGCACCTTTTTTGTGACCTGTTTTTAACTGATCTCTCAGTGACTTTGAAATTTCTTCTTCTATTTTAAAAATTTACATGACTTTTTTAACTCTTTACTTTATATTNCCCCTAGATGTGTATAAGAGATAGGTTCTATAGGGTCAATTAATTTTTCTTATGCAATAAACAGAATATGCACCTTTTTTGTGACCTGTTTTTAACTGATCTCTCAGTGACTTTGAAATTTCTTCTTCTATTTTAAAAATTTACATGACTTTTTTAACTTTTTACTTTATATTGGAGAATAGTGATTAACAATGTTGTGATAGTTTCAGGTGTACAGCAAAGTGATTCAGTTGTGAATATACATATCTTTTCTTTTTCAAATTCTTTTCCCATTTAGCTTGTTACATAATACGGATCAGGGTTCCCTGTACTATACAGTAGGTCCTTGGTTATCCATTCTAAATGCAGAAGTGTATATGGCAATCCCAAACTCCCTAACTATCCCTCCCCCCACCCTTTCCCTCTTCTAATCATCAGTTTGTTCTCTATAAAGCTGTGAGTCTGTTTCTGATTTATAAATAAGTTTATTTGTGTCATTTCTTTTAAATTCCACTTATAAACGATACCATATGCGATTTCTCTTTCTCTGACTTACTTACTTGGTATGACAATCTCTGGGTCCATCCATGTTGCTGCAAATGGTGTCATTTCATGATTTTTAATGGTGAGTAATGACCCACTGTTTAAATATCACATCTTCTTTCTGCACTCCTCTGACAGTGGACAGTTATTGCCTCCATGTCTTGGTGATTGGGAACAGTGCTGCCATGAATACTGGGGTGCATGCATCTTGTCACATTATTGCTTATTCCTGCTATGTGCCCGGGACTGGGATTGCTGGATCATACGGTGGCTCTATTTTTAATTTTTTGAGGAACTTTCACACTGTTCTCCATAGTTACTGCAATGATTTACATTCCCACCAACAAGTAGGAGGTTTCTCTTAGAAGGCGCACTGTTTCTATGTGTTAAATAGGTTTAAAACTCACTGAAAGTCATCATTTAGAAGATTATTAAATGACAGAAAATCACTTACAATTTTTAAGTATATGGACATGAGTAATTTTAAAGAGGACAATAGCTTCGCCAATACCGACATATGGCTCCAGTTACAATGAAGGAAACATTTCCGTATGTTTACTTTCCTATGCTTTTGTCAGAGTGCACATTTCTTCCAAAATGTAATTGCTTTCTCATGCTTTGCTAAAATGCCGTCTTCACCTGGAAGAAATACATTAGCAGCTTTTTAAAGCTGAAGTATAGTAATTTATTATATGATATTAGTTTCAGGCATACAGCATAGCAAGTCAATATTTTCACAGATCATATTCCACTCAAAGTATAAATATACTTTCCCATGCTGTTCAGTGTATCTTTGTTGCTTATTTATTTTATACATAGTTTGTGAAGAGGGAGGGACAAATTAGGGGTATGGGATTAACAGCTACATTAGCTGTTTTTACATTTAGACCCTATCGCTCCTGCCCTCATTTCTCAGGAAGTAATCTCGTGGGAGGCAGTGGGAAGGCTCTCTCCCCTCTCGAGCCCCATCCTTTCCCCCACAACAGAAAAGACTGCGCTTTGCTGAAGCAGCCAGCTTTTTCCAGGTGTTGGAACACCTGGAGAGAGTCCTTTGGCACCGCACAGAGCTTCCTTACACTGTGTGGAGAGCAGCAAAATGTGAATGCAAATATCCAGAGAAAGACTTCTAGTTTATTCTGCCCTGAAGAGATGAATAAGCCCAAGGCCATATAACATGGAAATTCTTTAGAAAGGATTGTCAGAAAACGTTTTCTCCCCCAAAGGGAAATTACAGCTTCAACGCAGCAGGTGTCCAAGATCCAGCAATCCATCTCATGAACGCCAAAAATTCATTCCCTTTGGCCAGATGGCTGCATGAGCTCAGCTGGCAGAGATGGGGTGAGGGCAGGACCCAGTCAGGACAACCTGGCTGACAGGTAACCGCACACGCTGCTGCTGCTGCTGCTGCTGCTGCTGAGCCGCTCCAGCCGTGTCCGACTCCGTGCGACCCCACAGACGGCAGCCCACTGGGCTCTGCCATCCCTGGGATTCTCCAGGCAAGAACACTGGAGTGAGTTGCCATTTCCTTCTCCAAACAGACACATGGCCTGAGGTTAAATCCAAATATCTTATCTTCTTCAAGTGGTTAACACCCCACAGAGAACTCAGGAANCACAGACGGCAGCCCACTGGGCTCTGCCATCCCTGGGATTCTCCAGGCAAGAACACTGGAGTGAGTTGCCATTTCCTTCTCCAAACAGACACATGGCCTGAGGTTAAATCCAAGTATCTTATCTTCTTCAAGTGGTTAACACCCCACAGAGAACTCAGGAATGCCACTGGTCCTTATTGCACCTTGATACTCAGAAAGCCACAGATGGATGAAATTGAAATGTTGTTTGCTGTGAGTTGAATGATCCTAATTGTCATTAATATTCATATTATTTACAAATAAGATAAATGTCAAGCTTACTTTCTGCTTTGATAACTCTATTATGAAAAAATGCTATCTACCTAGATTTGAAAATTTCTAAAATGAGGTGGGGGGAGATCAACAAACTCAATGATCTTACAGTAGTTTAAAATAGTGTGTATTCATTATGTGCAAATAAAACATTTTCTCTGGAGATCAGGTTCTATTAAAGTACGACATAAGTTGTTGAAGTTCTGTGAATTCAATTTGTTCTTTATAAAACAACGCACGCCTGGTCTGAATATTCTTTCTTCCTACATCAGTGCAGCAAACGCTCACTTGGACCCACACGGGCTGCAGGCAATGGACCAAGATGAAAACCTACTCATGCCCCCCATTCGGCTTTAGTCATGTGTTTCCTTCCCTTCCTTTCCTACTAGAAAATGAGTGTCTTGAGGACAGAACCTGTGGGATTCATGCCTATGTAGCACATGAAATATTGTCCCGTAGCATCTCAGATGTGCTGGTTGAATTAGCAAAAGAATCAATCCAATACTGTTTTTTCTTAAATTCAAAGTCTTGGCTCCAAGTGAACAGTGGTTTCATTTTCGGTGAGAGTCAGTGATTCTTGACAAACCCAACAGTTTTCCTCTGAAAGATGAGCCAATTGGTAGCGATGCTTTCCTCAAAGTGCTTGCATTGTGATTTCTGGGTTCCCAAGAGGTGGGCTTCCCTGGCGGCTCAGATGTTAAAGCGTCTGCCTGGAATGCACCCAGGTTCGATCCCTGGGTCAGGAAGATCCCCTGGAGAAGGAAACAGCAACCCACTCCAGTATTCTTGCCTGGAGAATCCCATGGAGGGAGGAGCCTGGTGGCCTATAGTCCATGAGGTCTCAAAGAGTCGGACACGACTGAGCGATAAACTACTACTACTAACTACTACTAAGAGGTGGGTAGCTTTTGTATCTCAATATTGACCTGCGACCTGCCTTCACCACACTTATCTGCGTGGAATAGACTCGCAGGGTTACAAAAGTGGCTTCATTGTAAAAGATGAAACCCCAATCTTTGATGATGCCACGTGTCAAATCTGACATCTGTTCCACCCATCCCCACCACCAAGGAGTTTATAGTGGGGGACAAGGAACCAGGACAGATAAACAAATACCCTGAGGAAGGCTGACAACCTGCACAGTGATTGCCCAGAGAAAGCAGATGCTCTGGGAACACAAAGGGGCAGTCCCTCCCGAGTGTCCTGTGGGGTTAACAAAGGTATGTCATTTTTTGTCACTCCATTCTGGTGATTTGTTACAGCAGCAACAGGAAGCTAAGACGTTAGTCAAGAGAAGCAGATGAACTCAATGGGGATGAACCCAAAGAGCAGCTGCAGCCCTGGCTGCCTCCCAAAACCAACGAGGTGAGCCAGGAGGCACACAGCAAAGTGTGTGGGGGTGCATGTGTGTGTGCGCGCATGTGCATGTGTGCGTGTGTGTGCGTGTGTGTGTGCATGTGCATGTGTGTGTGTGTGCATGTATGTGCGCATGTGCTACAAAACATGCATGCCACATAGTGCCTGCCCTGCTCTTCTCAATGCAAAGAGCAAAACAATCACCGCTTCACTCCCACCCTCCAAACCTCAAGCAAGAATGCGTCCCGTGGCTCATCACAAGTGGGAATATACCAGGAAGGGAATTCTAGGAAACGCTTTCCAGCCTGGTCAATGGGACACTTTCAAATCTGCCACAGTCCACCCCTTGCCAACTTGGCACTGCTATGTATCTCTCTGGGGCTTCCCTGATGGCTTAGAGGTTAAAGAATCTGCCTCCAATGAGGGAGACCTGGGTTCAATCCCTGGGTCAGGAAGATCCCCTGGAGAAGGAAATGGCACCCCACTCCAGTATTCTTGCCTGGAAAATCCCATGGACGGAAAAGCCTGGTAGGCTACAGTCCATCATGTCGCAAAGAGTAGGACACGACTGAGTGACTTCATTTCACGTATCTCTCTGGGGCTTCCCTGATGGCTCACATGGTGAAAAATCTGCCTGTGATTAGGGAGACCTGGGTTCAATCCCTGGTTCAAGAAGATCACCTGGAGAAGGAAGTGGATACCCACTCCAGTAGTCTTACCTGGAGAATCCCATGGACAGAGGAACCTGGTGAGCTACAGTCTATGGGGTCGCAAAGAGTCGGACAAAACTGAGTGACTAACTTTCTTTCACACATCTCTCTAAACCTTCATTTTCAAATAAAGATAGCAAAGTCAGGCTTTTCACTAATGTGCCACAACTATCTCATGTATTAATACAGCCGCAAGCACACTAATGCTTTCTGCAGAAGAGAGTACACTCAGCTCATGTCTGTGGACTTATAGACTACCCTGAAAGAAGAGGAAAATCCCAAGCTGAGTATTATGGGTAGACTGACTCAGCATGTAGGTGCCAGCTGAGAGTAGGTGGCGGTGGATGGCAGCCTCTCTCAAGTACAATCTTGAAAGACAGTGGAGAGGGAAATGCCTCCACTGGGCAGAGCTGTATATAAAGAGAAGGGACCTCCAGGTAGAATAGATACAGGACTGGTGGGGCCGTGATGAATGGCCCGACTGGCTGGCCAGAAGCCTGGAGAGCAGAATATTGATTGATGGTGTGAAATGAAATATCTCCTGTCATATCAGTGGGCAAAAAATGTCAAAGCTGTCACCAATTTCTGACCTCCAAATGTGAATGAGGGTTCATTGGCAGGACTGATGCTTTTGAACTGTGGTGTTCGAGAGGACTCTTGAGAATCCCTTGGACTACAAAGAGATCCAACCTGTCCATCCTAAAGGAGATCAGTCCTGAATATTCATTGGAAGGACTGAAGCTGAAACTGAAGCTCCAATACTTTGGCCACCTGACTCGAAGAACCGACTCATTAGAAAAGACCCTAATGCTGGGAAAGATTGAAGGCAGGAGGAGAAGGGGACAACAGAGGGCAAGATGATTGGATGGTATCGCAGACTCAGTGGACATGAGTTTGAGCGAGCTCCTTGGGTTGGTGATGGACAGGGAGGCCTGGCATGCTGCAGTCCATGGGGTCGCAGAGTCGGACACGACTGAGCGACTGAACTGAACTGAACTGAAAACAGAACACCATGGCCGCAGTCCAGCAGATGCCACCCCTCAACACACAGTGATGGCTGGGCAACAGCCGTCTGCTCCATCTGCCACCCCTTAAGGTGAACAAGGAAACAGGATTTGGCCCCAGGGAGCCAAAGTGCATTTGAAAGGAACGAATTCAGTGAGCGCAGAGGCCTGCATCTTCCCATACACAGAATGCTAAATCCCTTAACTTGATCATCTGATTTTCCCTACCTCACCGTAAGCTTTGGTGTTCAGACTGTCTGCCCCCTTTCTTGAAAATTTACATATAGCCTGACTCCCACTCCCGCCTCCTTGGAGCAGTTTTCCCAGAGCTACTGAGATGGCATCTCCCAGGCGCGGGGTCCTAAACATTCCCACCAAATAAAATAGCCCTCTACTTTGAGGTTGTGACTGTATTTTTGAGTCAGCAATGGACACAAAAAAGGTCGGACAGAGGCATGTGGCAGGACATGCAGGAGTGGGTGAGCATTCAGTAGAATAATTTTGTATCACAGAAGAGTGTCCACCACAGAAGATACATTGATTAGACAAAATGGCTCAGCTAGTTGGCATCCGCCAGTTTCTGTCATTGACTGAAGAATCACGATAGAGTGCCTTAGATTCTGAGCTCCTATAGGGCAGGGATCCAATTGCATCGATTGATTTTTTGTGTGTGTCCTTGGTATTTTGCACCGTATCATGAAAAAACAAATGTCTTCATTTATTCAGCATCTTTCTTTGGGTTGTCATTTTATTCTTCCCTTTGCTATTCAGAAATAAAAAGGGGGAGAACAACTCATGTAAATCCTGTGCCTTGCACAAATCACGTTCACATCCAAGATCAAAAGAATTTGTCTTTTAAAAAATGTGACAAGAATGACCTTGGTGGTCTTTTCTGTAGCTACCATGCTTCCCAGATGGCTCAGCAGGTAAAGAATCTGCCTGCAATGCAGGAGACACAGGTTTGATCCCTGGGTCGGGAAGATCCCCTGGAGGAGAAAATGGCAACCCACTCCAGTATTCTGGCCTGGAGAATCCCATGGAGAGCGGAACCTGGCAGGCTACAGTCTGCGGGGTTGCAAAGGTCAGGCACGACTGAGCACACACGCATGCACGCCTAGTCCTTGAGTCCAGAGAAGTGACAAATGCCTGGCTTGCTTGGTGACAATAAGAGCAATAAATACCTATATTTCCACAGACCATAAACAAAGTTCAGAGACTCCAAGGTACTGAAGTGTGCAATAACAAATTTATATTTGTGCTTTACCAGGAAGAAAACCTCAGTCTTTTTTTAGCTAATAATTATGTCAACCAGGTTTGGCAGCCCGAGGCTGTTTCTCTTCTCCTCCGACAAGGACTTTCCTACAGTCAGATATAAATAATTGTGCAGCCTTTTTAGACCTGGTAAGCCCCCACACACCATAAATTTATAGTTCTCCTCCAACTGTGAGGACAATAAGTGCATCTTAGTAAAGAGGAAAAAAGAAAACTCGAATTTCTTCTGGTCTGCACCTGGTCTTTTATTAAAAATAAAAAGGCACATCTTTTCAGTCTAAATGTGGTAGCTTTACCCTAAAAATTTGTACAAAAGTACATTTGAAATTGAATTTACGTTTTAATTGAATAGACCCAAAAAATCACCTTAATCATACTATAAGGCAATAGTGTGGATAATAAACTGGATTGTTCCCATATATTTCTATGGTTTGGAAAACAGGAAGCTTCAGATATCAGGGGCAGGATGGAGTAGAGATTATGAGAGTCTCTTGATGGCCACCTATGATAGTAGGCCTTGGTTGTATCTTTTCAACTCATGTTGAATCATCTCATCCACACCTGATCCAGACAGAATCTACTGTGACTGCCCCACAGAATTCAGCCCAGTACCTTGAGCAGTCAATGGTATTTGTTAGTTGAGCAAATGAATAATAAATGGCATTTGCAACATTACCATTTCAGTCCAAGGAACTGAACTAACATCTTTTTAAATTTCCCTGGAAACATTTTAATCAAGCAAAAAAAAAATCAGAGCTACTGCAAAGAGTAGATGACCAGTTCACTGGCCATGTTGTCATGCATACAAAGTGCCACGGTGATGGTTCCTGTCTACGGCACACATGGCTTGGCAAGTGTCGACATTCACACTGGGGCCCCACTGTTCTACAAATCCGTGCAAGACGGGGTGGTGGTGGTGGTGGTTTAGTCGCTAAGTGGTGTCTGACTCTTGTGACACCATGGACAGAGGAGCCTGGCAGGGATTCTGTAGGCAAGAATACTGGAGTGGGTTGCCACTTCCTTCTCCAGGGGATCTTCCCAACCTAGGAACCGAACCTGGGTCTCCTGCACTGCAGGCAGATTCCTTACCAACTGAGCTACCAAGGAAGCCCTGCAAGATGGGGGAGCTGAGGCTAAGAGATATACAAGGACCATAGGAGTCACAAGGCTGGTGATGGGAGACCAGCCACTCACGACCTTATTGCCTGACTCCTGGGGCCACACTCGAGCGGCTCCAGGGACACAGGCCTCAGGCTAAGTTGGCCGGGTCTAGGAACCAGAAGAGAAGCCACCTCCACCGCTTGCCCTGAAGATGGTTACACCAGCTTCCGTTGGTGTAACAGCCATAGCCTTCATCACTGGGCAGTTCTTTTTGTAACATTTTTTTTTAATTGGAGGATAATTGCTTTGCAATGTTGTGTTGGCTTCTGCTTGCAAAAACGTGAATCAGCTATAGGTACACATACATCCCCTCCCTCTTGAGCTTGCCTCCCACCCCCATCAAACCCCTTTAGGTCATCGCAGAGCTCTGAGCTGAGCTCCCTGTGTTATGTAGCAACTTCCACCTTGCTATATATTTTTCAGTCAGTGGTGCATGGCAATGCTAGTCTTCCAGCTCATCCCACCCTCCACTTCCCCTGCTGTGTCTAGAAGTCCATTTTCCAATCTGTGTCTCTATTCCTGACTGCAAACAGGTTCATCTGCACCATTTTTCTTGACTCGATATATGTATGTATGTGTTAATATATGAGCTGTGCTCTTCTCCTCCTGACTTTCTTCACTGTGTGACAGAGTCTAGGTTCATCCACATCACCACAAATGACCCAGTTTCATTCCTCTTTGTGGTTGAATAATACTCCATTGTGTATACATATACACCACATCTTCTTTATCCATTCATCTGTTGGTGTCTAAGCCGCTTCCATGTCCTGGCTGCAGTAAAGAGTGCAGCAATGAACACTGGGGTACATGTGTCTTTTTGAATTATGGTTTTCTCAGGGCATATGCCCAGTGGTGGGGTTGCTGAGTCATGTAATAGTTTTATTCCCAGTTTCTTAAGGAATCTTCATAATATTCTCCATAGTGGTTGTATCAATTTACATTTCCACCAGCAGTGCAAGAGGGTTCCTTTTTCTCTACACCCTCTCCAGCAATTATTGTTTGTCAGTTTTTTGAAGATGCGCATTCTAGGAGAAAACATAGACAGAACATTCTTTGGGCAGTCTTTTTGATGGCCAAACTCATGCCTTTTTGCTGCCTTAAATATATGCATATAAATCTTCATTTTCTTATTAGTAGAGTTGGCACCTAGGGATATGTTGCGCCGCCATTTGTCATCTTTTTTCTTTNTGTAAATCCTGTGCCTTGCACAAATCACGTTCACATCCAAGATCAAAAGAATTTGTCTTTTAAAAAATGTGACAAGAATGACCTTGGTGGTCTTTTCTGTAGCTACCATGCTTCCCAGATGGCTCAGCAGGTAAAGAATCTGCCTGCAATGCAGGAGACACAGGTTTGATCCCTGGGTCGGGAAGATCCCCTGGAGGAGAAAATGGCAACCCACTCCAGTATTCTGGCCTGGAGAATCCCATGGAGAGCGGAACCTGGCAGGCTACAGTCTGCGGGGTTGCAAAGGTCAGGCACGACTGAGCACACACGCATGCACACCTAGTCCTTGAGTCCAGAGAAGTGACAAATGCCTGGCTTGCTTGGTGACAATAAGAGCAATAAATACCTATATTTCCACAGACCATAAACAAAGTTCAGAGACTCCAAGGTACTGAAGTGTGCAATAACAAATTTATATTTGTGCTTTACCAGGAAGAAAACCTCAGTCTTTTTTTAGCTAATAATTATGTCAACCAGGTTTGGCAGCCCGAGGCTGTTTCTCTTCTCCTCCGACAAGGACTTTCCTACAGTCAGATATAAATAATTGTGCAGCCTTTTTAGACCCGGTAAGCCCCCACACACCATAAATTTATAGTTCTCCTCCAACTGTGAGGACAATAAGTGCATCTTAGTAAAGAGGAAAAAAGAAAACTCGAATTTCTTCTGGTCTGCACCTGGTCTTTTATTAAAAATAAAAAGGCACATCTTTTCAGTCTAAATGTGGTAGCTTTACCCTAAAAATTTGTACAAAAGTACATTTGAAATTGAATTTACGTTTTAATTGAATAGACCCAAAAAATCACCTTAATCATACTATAAGGCAATAGTATGGATAATAAACTGGATTGTTCCCATATATTTCTATGGTTTGGAAAACAGGAAGCTTCAGATATCAGTGGCAGGATGGAGTAGAGATTATGAGAGTCTCTTGATGGCCACCTATGATAGTAGGTCTTGGTTGTATCTTTTCAACTCATGTTGAATCATCTCATCCACACTTGATCCAGACAGAATCTACTGTGACTGCCCCACAGAATTCAGCCCAGTACCTTGAGCAGTCAATGGTATTTGTTAGTTGAGCAAATGAATAATAAATGGCATTTGCAACATTACCATTTCAGTCCAAGGAACTGAACTAACATCTTTTTAAATTTCCCTGGAAACATTTTAATCAAGCAAAAAAAAAATCAGAGCTACTGCAAAGAGTAGATGACCAGTTCACTGGCCATGTTGTCATGCATACAAAGTGCCACGGTGATGGTTCCCGTCTACGGCACACATGGCTTGGCAAGTGTCGACATTCACACTGGGGCCCCACTGTTCTACAAATCTGTGCAAGACGGGGTGGTGGTGGTGGTGGTTTAGTCGCTAAGTGGTGTCTGACTCTTGTGACACCATGGACAGAGGAGCCTGGCAGGGATTCTGTAGGCAAGAATACTGGAGTGGGTTGCCACTTCCTTCTCCAGGGGATCTTCCCAACCTAGGAACCGAACCTGGGTCTCCTGCACTGCAGGCAGATTCCTTACCAACTGAGCTACCAAGGAAGCCCTGCAAGATGGGAGAGCTGAGGCTAAGAGATATACAAGGACCATAGGAGTCACAAGGCTGGTGATGGGAGACCAGCCACTCACGACCTTATTGCCTGACTCCTGGGGCCACACTCGAGCGGCTCCAGGGACACAGGCCTCAGGCTAAGTTGGCCGGGTCTAGGAACCAGAAGAGAAGCCACCTCCACCGCTTGCCCTGAAGATGGTTACACCAGCTTCCGTTGGTGTAACAGCCATAGCCTTCATCACTGGGCAGTTCTTTTTGTAACATTTTTTTTTAATTGGAGGATAATTGCTTTGCAATGTTGTGTTGGCTTCTGCTTGCAAAAACGTGAATCAGCTATAGGTACACATACATCCCCTCCCTCTTGAGCTTGCCTCCCACCCCCATCAAACCCCTTTAGGTCATCGCAGAGCTCTGAGCTGAGCTCCCTGTGTTATGTAGCAACTTCCACCTTGCTATATATTTTTCAGTCAGTGGTGCATGGCAATGCTAGTCTTCCAGCTCATCCCACCCTCCACTTCCCCTGCTGTGTCTAGAAGTCCATTTTCCAATCTGTGTCTCTATTCCTGACTGCAAACAGGTTCATCTGCACCATTTTTCTTGACTCGATATATGTATGTATGTGTTAATATATGAGCTGTGCTCTTCTCCTCCTGACTTTCTTCACTGTGTGACAGAGTCTAGGTTCATCCACATCACCACAAATGACCCAGTTTCATTCCTCTTTGTGGTTGAATAATACTCCATTGTGTATACATATACACCACATCTTCTTTATCCATTCATCTGTTGGTGTCTAAGCCGCTTCCATGTCCTGGCTGCAGTAAAGAGTGCAGCAATGAACACTGGGGTACATGTGTCTTTTTGAATTATGGTTTTCTCAGGGCATATGCCCAGTGGTGGGGTTGCTGAGTCATGTAATAGTTTTATTCCCAGTTTCTTAAGGAATCTTCATAATATTCTCCATAGTGGTTGTATCAATTTACATTTCCACCAGCAGTGCAAGAGGGTTCCTTTTTCTCTACACCCTCTCCAGCAATTATTGTTTGTCAGTTTTTTGAAGATGCGCATTCTAGGAGAAAACATAGACAGAACATTCTTTGGGCAGTCTTTTTGATGGCCAAACTCATGCCTTTTTGCTGCCTTAAATATATGCATATAAATCTTCATTTTCTTATTAGTAGAGTTGGCACCTAGGGATATGTTGCGCCGCCATTTGTCATCTTTTTTCTTTTTTGTGGCGTTTGCCCATCTCTGTCTTAGCTCTTGTTCTCTTCCTCGTGGGCGCAGATCAGTCCTTGGATGTTACGTGTCATGCACGCTCTCCTGGTCCGTCACTGGCCTTCGCCTGTGCCTGTGCTGTGTTTTACTCAAAACTCTCTTTTTTCACGTAGTGAAGCAGTCAATTTGCATTATATTATTGCTCTTTGGTTTCATTTGTCAGAGCAAACTTTAAGTTCTCAAGTTATTTTATTAAATGAATCTGGAATTGAAAAAATTGGGGCTGCATTCCATCAAGCACAAGTGCAAATAACATCTCAGCTCAACTGTCCTAAAGGTGCTTATTTTCTCGTTTTTAATGTGATGTCTCAGTCTTATTGTGAATGCTTTTGATGATCTAATTTTAACTTGAGAAGGAATGGAACACAGAGATTAGAGCTTCACAAGCAGAATAGCTACCAGCCACATGTGTCTATTAAGACTTAAATTCAGTTAGAAGAGTCCCTCACTTCCATTAGTGACATTTCAAATGCTTGGTAACCATACTGCTAGTGGCTACCAGGCAGGGCAGTGTGGATATGAAACTGCCCATTATCTCAGAACGTACCATTGACAATGCTGGATCAGAGCCTTGATTTCAGAGGCTAGTTGCTTCGAACAATATCTCAGCCACTGTGCTTTGCTAGTGTTTGACCTTGGGTAGGTTATTGAAACTCCATGCCTCGGTTCTCTCATCTGAAGAATGGGTACATAACAGAACTACACTTTCAGATAGTTGTGTGGATTAAATAAGTTAATACTGTTTATAACTGTTAATATATTTTAGAACTCTATCTATTTAGAACTTTGTCCAGAATATAAGTTCTCATTGAATCTTGGCTATTATAATAATGCTTATTATATAATCAAATCAATATTATATTACTTATATTGCATATTAACAACACTGATTTTTTTATTTTTCCAGAACAGCCTGAAGCTAGGATATAATCACAATGCCAAAAACCTTTTTCTCAAATCATGTTTAGACTAAAGTGATAAAGGTCCGTGTCCATTATTGTTAGTCATACTCTGAACAGGTTAACATTTGGACTCACATTAACGAGTTACACCCAATCAACCTAACTTAAGTGTGCACTGTATATAATAAGTATAAAAGCAATTATGATTTGTTAAAATCTCACTATATGGAATTGATAGGCACTATCATACAATGCTATTTAATCTTCACCAAATTTTTTAATGAGATGACTATTTTCATTTCTAATTTTTGAAAAATAGGCTGCTTAGCTTGGTGCTGTGTGATGACTAAGAGTGGGGGAATGGTGGTACAGGGAGTCAAACACAAGAGGGAGAGGATATATATCCTTGTAGCTAATTCACGTTGTTGTAAGAAGAAACTGTCACAACATTGTAAACCAATTATCCTGCAATTCAAAAAAAAAAAAAAAAAAAAAAAACAAAGGAAACTAACACTTGGAGAATAACCTAAATAACCAAGACCCAAATTTTCTGGAAGTTTGGCATGATGCAGTCCATGGACTCTCAGAGTCAGATATGACTTAGCAACTGAGCAAAAACAAATTATCCAAGACAGCTATTAGGTGACAGGAAAGCGTAGCTAGGATTTGAATACAGCCCATCCTGTCTCTATGAATGCTTATGTGCTTAGTCACTCAGTCGTCTGACTCTTTGTGACTCCATGGACTGTAGCCTGCTGGGCTCCTGGTGACAAAAAATAGAACTCCTACGTGAAGGTCTATAACCTCAGAATATAAACAAAATTGCATTATTGCTACACGGGGGGCGGAAAATGATATATGTGCCATTCCAGCTAATAATTTACAGTGGCAGCTAAACTTCAGAGAAACAAACGATTATCAAGTAAAAATCACTGTTCACGTAACAGAAGTTAAAAATGGGATAGAAATCGTAATAAACTCATGGGAATAAAACTAGACAGTTACCACTACCTCAAACAGAGCAAAGTGAAAGTAAGGGTCGCTCAGTTGTGTGCAGACTCTTTTTAACCCCATGGATTACACAGTCCATGTAAAATTCTCCAGGCCAGAATACTAGAGTGGGAAGCCTTTCCCCACTCCAGGGACTCTTTCCAACCCAGGGATCAAACCCAGGTCTCCCACATTGCAGGGAGATTCTTTACCAGTTGAGCCACAGGGGAAGCCCAACAGAGCAAAGCATCCTAAAGATTAGCTGTAAAAATCATGAAGAGAAGGAAGAGAGGAAGAAAATGACAGAAATAGAGAAGAAAAAGGGAGAAATTGGTGATGAAAGAACTCCCTTTTCAGGAAGTTTTCACACCTGTTTTTTCACCGCTATCCCTAAGAGTGGTGCTGTTGTCACTAAGCCATGTCCAACTCTTGCAACCTGTGAACTGCAGCACACCAGGCTCCCTGTCCTTCACTGTCTTCCGGAGTTTGCTCAAATTCACGTTCATTGAGTAGGTGATGCCATCCAACCATTTCATCCTCTGTTGCCCCTTTCCCCTCCTGCCCTCAATCTTTCCCAGCATCAGTGTCTTTTCTAGGGAGTTGGTGCTTTGCATCACGTGGCCAAAGTATTGGAGTTTCAACTTCAGAGTATGTTGGACTTATCCTCACAATAACCCTAGGCACTAACACAAGAAGTATTTCCATTTTATATACCACAGCTTGCTTACATTTTATAGGTGAATATAGATTTTCACAGACATGAAC
>SJYV01035840.1:0-17877 GCA_006410875.1 Neotragus pygmaeus
CGTTGCAGGGAGCCCGACTTTGCCTTATAGGACCTTCCCTGGTTTCCATCCATGAGATGCTAGCAGCACTCCTACCCAATCATGACGACTGAAAGTGTCTCCAGACATTGCCATCTGTCCCGGAAGTGGGGGGATCACCTGGCTGTCGACTACTCTTAGGAGCTCTCCTGGGTCTCTCGCCCTGAGTACTCACGCTTTCCAGCTTCAGGAAGAGATGCCTTGTGGGGTTTTCCATCCAGACCATCAGGATGGCCTTGAGAGGGGCTGGAGCTTCTGTCCAAAGGGGAACAGCAGCAACATTAAAGCTAAGTTGGTGACACAATCGATGGATATTTTTTAATGTGGTCAAGCAGGCTGGCTGGACCAGGTGACAGTGAGCAATTAGGATCCAGGGGTGGTTTCTAGAGAGGTTACGGGGCCTTTTCCTCCCTGTCATTGTCTTGAGAACCCACATTTCTTTCATTTGCACCTAATCCTAGCCAATGTTGGATTTGTAAGAAATTCTGAACAAATTCATCTAATCCGATCTCTTCCAAGTGGCAGTTGATGAAAGCCTGGGATCTTGACAGAGTATGCAGCTTGCCCCCACTCAAGTTCAAGTGCTTCTAACCACAGATGCAATTTTTACACACCTGCAATTGCTCATTTTCATTTAATAGAGGTAGAAGGTACATACAACCAGAAACTACAGGATGCAGAGGACATTTCTAGAAGGATATAAATAATTAAGCCCAAAGTGAGTTCCTAACAGAAACTCCCAACGAACCAGTGAAGGCATCTGACATCCAATTCCTTCCCAAGCACTCAGTCCCTCCCTCTAATCTTCCAGAAACCAGGCCTAAGACAGAGGACCCACTGGCTCTGCCTGGCCACCAGATGCCAGAGGACAGCAGCCTCTCGCCACTCCTCCTCTGGAGCAGGTGAGTGGCTGGAGCAACCGTTCCTCTCCCCAAAGCCCCCTGGCTCTTCCATGCTGCCTTCTGACTGGAGACCCTGCTTCCTCCTTGCTGCATTCTACCCCCAAATAAATTCAATTGGAAACCATGAACCTGCTGGTCCCAGAGGTGGGCCATCACTTAGCGAGATAATTTTATTCTCCTCTGGCTCCCGGGCCCGGCAAAGCACCCTCACCTCCCGCTCCATGCAGATAATGAGAGAAGCAGTGACATCCACTCCTTCCTCTGACCTAATTGATTATCCCCACACACCTCCCAGTGCTTTGCATAACCAGCCCCGACAGCAGGAACTCCTTCCAGGAGGAGTGATTGACATATTTTATTTCTAATTGAAGCTTAATCAGGACCCAGGATGAGATTCCCAAATATTTTCTCTCTCTCTCATTCTCTAGCTTTCTGTTTTTCTCTCCATCTCTTCCCTAGTTTCCTTTTTAAATCATAGTGCCAAATGATAAAGGACAGAGGCAGTTTCTAGGATCCCTGAATGGAGAGTGATGAGGTGGGGAACTCAGGGAGGAAGTCCTGAGAGGAGGCTAGGGAATCTGTTTCCTGGTGAAACAAAAGTGGTGCAGAGAAATGGCCTCCTCATCCCCCTGTTAGCTGAAAAGCCTGTGGGGTTCCTTTCTGTCTTGATCACATGGGATCATTGGGGCTGTTTCCCTCGTGGCTCAGATGGTAGAGTGTGCCCACCGTGTGAGAGACCTGGGTTCAATCCCTGGGTCGGGAAGATGCCCTCGAGGAGGAAATGGCAACCCACTCCAATATTCTTGCCGGGAGAATCCCCTGGGCAGAGGAGCCTGGTAGGTTACAGTCCATGGGGTCGGGAAGAGACAGACACGACCGAATGCCTAAACAATAACACTTGGGGCCATCTGAAGTGGCCATGTATTCTATGCGATAGGCAAGATACACACATACGGGGTCTCTCCCAGGTCTACCTCAACTCTCCTCTGGTATCACATATCCTCCCCTTTCAGTGGGGCTGTGATTGGCTTCCTCCAAGGACCAACATCCCCAGAAGGATGGGTTGACATGCTGACCAAACCGACAGGCACCAGACCAGACCTCTCCAAGCTGAGGCTGGCCTCTCCACACCCATAAGGCTGTCCACCCAACTTCTGTTCTCACTTGCTCTCCCTGCTGCCCTCCTACCTGGAGAGTGTCCCTTCTCCCCGAGTTCAGCTGGGTCCTCAGAAGGCTGACTTTTATGGCTGATGGGAGAGGATGGGGCAGAATACTACCAAGAGTTTGAGGAGTGGGGATCGAGATTCTGGAATATAAGGACAAGACTAGAGCTATTTACTCCTACCACGTGCCAGCACTGGACATGCTTTTGTATCTCATCCTCACCACCACCCTCCCAGGTCACTATTCCCATTTTACAAGTGAAGAAATAGGCTGCAGAGAAGCTCATTGTCTGCCCAGAGTTTCCCAGGATGCAGAGAGGGGGAACTCTGGTCTATGCTCCATGAAGCCTCTGAGTTACTCGCTGAGGGGCTATCAGGCTTGTCCATGTGCAGACACTCATGTTATCCAGGAGCCTCTGCCAGGGAATGGAGACCTGGCCTCCGGGGTTCAAGGTGCAGGCAGCTGAACGGGACTCCATGTCTGGAGGCACTATGTCCAGGGCCAGGGTTGAACCCCAGTCTATGCCTGTCACCTGGGAAGGAGCCTAGTTTCTCTTCTAGGTTAGAGGCTGGAGGAACAAGTCCCATCTTTGCTGGGTATATGCTTCTGTCTTCCCCGCCCACAGTGGGCCCCAAAGGCCGAAGACCGACCCTCCTTCCTGCCTGCCGTCAGGGAGCCTGGGCCACACCAGGCTCTCCCAGCCTCCAGGCGGGTCAGCTGGGGCGCAGAACTGGCGGCTGTGTCCCCGCTCGGTGGGTCCTTGCCGGACTCCCTCCGCTTCCATCGGATCTCTAAGATGTACAATATGACGCAGCTCCCTGTTTCATGACTTCGAGTGTGCAGGCTCCCCCCAACTTCCCGGGGACCCGCAGAGACTGTCACATGCCCCACTGTGCGGGGGCAACACAGGGTGTCTGGCCGCTCTATACAATTACCAACTCCACGTGGGAAGGGAGATGCAAAAAGGATACTCCCACTTTGTGTCCCAAGGCGCCACTCTTCCAGAATCTCTACAACTTAAGTCACAGTTGGGCAGGGCTGGCTGACTTCACGGGAGAAAAGAGGGCGCGGAAGGGATGAGACGCGCGGCCTGGCTGGAGAGGCCGCCGAGGCAAGCGCCGAGCGGCCCTTTTGTCCTGTAGAGGGAGCTCCAGCCCCAGATTTCCCGGCTCCCTCCCCCGGCCCGCCCACCCCTGTCCGGCCTGGAGCCGGACTCCGGGTTGGACCCTTGCATCGGCCCGAACCGCAGCTCCCCGGCCTTCCTCGCGCAGGGACCTCAGAAAGCTGCCCTTCCAGGGCACTTTAGGAAAACCCACTGGGGTGCCACGACGCACAGATGCCGCGCGGAACCGACCCCTCAACTCACCATGCGGGCTGGGCAGTGTCAACAAGGGGGAAGGATGTGCACCCCTGGATTTCCTGCTCCTCCATACACCCCCACTCGCTGCCACCCCACATCCGTATAACTATAAGGAGATGTCTGGGGGTCCGTGTGGTTGGAAGGGGGTCTGAAACGGAGCTTGCAGAGTCCCTTATACAAGACTGAGAAAGCCTCAGTTGTGTCTATGGGAGGATGGGGGCAGGCTTCCAGATCCTTCTTGTGAGCTGTGTCATCAGACAAGGCCCCAAGGCCCCGCGGTTGCTGCAGTGGAACTGGGAGCTGGGCCCAGTTTCCCGGCTCCTGGAGGGGAATCTTGCCCCGTTTCCCACCTGTCTCCTCTGCCCTTTCTCTCGAGCGCCGGGGGTATTTCTCCAACCGCCTCTTCTCCAGCGGCGCCCCCAGCTCGGACGCTTCGGCCGGTCTCTCCTCCGCTTCTGCTGTCCCTGGCTCGCCTCTCCTTCTTCTCTGCCGATTTCGGCGACTCTTCAAACATGGGCGTGGGGTGGAGGGTAAAACAACACAAAAAGCACCAAGCAGACCCCTCTCGGGGCAGACAGGCGGTTTATAGTCAAAGTGGCAACAGCTCATTTATTTAGCCAAAAATAGATACTTTCTTGTACAATTTGGTTCACACATATGTACATTTTTCTGTATATACAAAAAAAAAAAGTCAGACGCGCTTATTCTCACTGAAACTCCACCCCCCAAAACCAACCGAACAAACCAATCTCACAAACTCAGCTAATGTGGGGAACAGAAGCCACTGGGGGGAGGACTCAGGAGGGGGGGAGATTTGTTTTATTCCTTTTTTTCCCTTTAGTTTTCTTTTTAGGTATTCATACACCGACATGCTTACAAGTCATAACTATACAGAGCAATTTTTTTTTTACAATTATTACAACGATTTAAAAATTTCTTTAAAAAAAAGAACTAGGATGAGGAGAGAGCCGATAAGACCAGAGCGGCATCCAGGTGGTTCTGGGGCCTGCAAGAGAGAGGCGATGGTAGTAAAGAAAGAGATTTTTAGGGGAAATCGATGCACCCTAGGACTGAGAGACCCAACCCAGGGTGGAGGCCGGGGGGCAAGGAAGCAGGCAGATCTCACTGTGAAATGAGGTCCAGCTGTGGACGCTGGTCTTCCAGTTTAACTATAAGACTGGGCGGGAGGCGTCAGGACCCGAGGTCTGGGGCTGGCAGGAGGTGGGATTCACCAGAGCCCCGGTGTCTGGACTGGGACTGTCGGAGAGTCATCTCAGAGCCCGCGGGGCAGACAGAGGAGTGTTTCATCCCCTTGTGAAAGCGCTTCCTAGCTGCGTTCCCCCGGGGCGGGGTGGGGTGGAGGGACCTGAAACCTAGTTTTCTCCGCATTCCTTCCTTCCCCGGCCTGCCAGTCCCAATACCCCCACCCCAGTTTGGGGGTCTCTTACCGCCTGGGCACCGGCTGGAAAGCTGTCTTGAGTAACTTTTTCTCCACTTCCAAGGCACTACAGCGATCTACGGGAAGCGGGGAGAAAAAGCAGGGCCTTTAGAGCGCTCGGCGTCCCGGGCCGCGGGAGGCGGGCGCAGCATGGTAAGCGCCCTGCGCTCGCGAGGGACCTGCCCGGGCGCGACCCCCAGACTCGCCCCCTCCCTCCGCATCCTGCGCGCCGCAGTCACCTGTTCCGCCCTCGGGCTCCGCGGGCCGAGCGAAGGCGGCGGCGGCGGCGGCGGCGGCGGCCGGGTGGCCCGCGGCTCCGGGCAGTCCCAGCAGGTGTGGCGGGCCGGAGCCCAGCAGGGAGAGCGGGTGCGGACGTGGGCCGGGCGGCGGGCCTGGGAACGGCCGGTGGGTCCAAGCGGGGAACTTGCCCAGCGGCGCCGAGACGAGTCTGTGAGCCGCGGCGGCGGCGGCCGGAGAGAGCTGCAGGGCCGAGGGCGCGACCGCTGCCCCGGGGGGAGAGCCCCCCGCGCCCTGAGGCGAGCGGCGAGGGTTGTCCGGGCTTGTGGCCGTCTCGGCCAGGGACCAGATCTTGGGTTTTTGCAGGGCCGAGGCGGGCGCCGGCGCCGGAGCGCAGGGGTGCAGGCCCGCTGGGGGCGAGGGCGGCGANCGGAGAGAGCTGCAGGGCCGAGGGCGCGACCGCTGCCCCGGGGGGAGAGCCCCCCGCGCCCTGAGGCGAGCGGCGAGGGTTGTCCGGGCTTGTGGCCGTCTCGGCCAGGGACCAGATCTTGGGTTTTTGCAGGGCCGAGGCGGGCGCCGGCGCCGGAGCGCAGGGGTGCAGGCCCGCTGGGGGCGAGGGCGGCGAGGGCGGGGCGGTGGCCGCGGCCGGGGGCCCTGGGGCCAGACTCAGGACGGGCGGCGGACGCTCCTCCAGGCCCTCGGAGCTGTCGTCCGAGTCGCTGTCCTTGGAGTCTGAGACGGGTTCCAGGCCGAGGTCGCCGTCCCCGGGCGACACCCCCGTCAGGGCCAGCTCGGGCCCCGCGACCGCGCCGTCTAAGTTCTCCAGGTCGATCTCCTCGTCTTCCTCGTCGTCCGCCAGGCCCTCGCCCCCGGCGTCCTCCTCCTCCCCCGCGAGCTCCTCCTCCTCCAGCTCCAGTTCGCGTCTGCCGCCGTCTTCCTCCTCCTCCTCGTCTTCCTCCTCGCGCTCGCTCCCGTAAGCGTTGCCCTCCTCGTCGGTGCGGCTGCGCGGCGCCCAGGNCCAAAGAATTGATGCATTTGAACAGTGGTGCTGAAGAAGAGTCCTGAGAGTCCCTTGGACATTGAGGAGCTCAAACCAGTGCATTTTAAAGGAAATTAACCCTGAATACTCATTGGAAGGGCTGATGCTGAAGCTGAAACTCCAGTATTTTGGTCACCTGATATGAACAGTTGACTCATTGGAAAAGTTCCTGTTGCTTGAAAAGATTGAGGGCAGAAGGAGAAGAGGGTATCAGAGGATGAGATGGCTGTATGGCACCACCGATGCAATGGACGTGAACTTGGACAAACTCAGGGAGATGGCAAGGGACAGGGAGGCCCGGAGTGCTGCAGTCCATGGGGTCGCAAAGAGTTGGACACGACTGGGTGACTGAACAACAACAATGTTGTCTATTTAAAAGTTAAGAGAGTAATCAATAACAACAAAAGTTAAGAAAGTAGGGACGTCCATAGTAGTCCAGTGGCTAAGACTCCACACGCCAATGCAGGAGGCCAGGTTTGATCCCTGGTCAGGGAACTATATCCAACATAACACAACAAAGATCAAAGATCCCTTGTGCTGTAACCAAGACCTGGCACAGCCAAATAAATAAAATTTTAAAAATAATTTTTAAAAATTTAAAAGTAAGAGAAAAGTGAAAGTGTTAGTCTCTTACTAGGGGTCTGACCCTGCAACCCCAAGGACTATAGTCCACCAGGTTCCTCTGTCCATGAGATCCTCCAGACAAGAATACTGGAGTGGGTTACCATTCCCTTCTCCAGGCAGTCTTTCTGACCCAGGGATTGAACCCAGGTCTCCTGCAATTGCAGGTGGATCCTTTACCATCTGAGCCATCAGGGAAGCCCCAGGTTAAGACAGTAGATCTTAAATATTCTCATCACACACACACAAATTCTGTAACTATGTGAGGCAAAGGGTGTAAACTTATTGTGGTGATCACTTCATAACATACACACGGACCAAATCGCTATGCCATACACCTTAAACTAACACAAAGCTGTATGTCAACTGTATTGCAATAAAACTAGAAATTTCTAAATAAAATGATAATTAAAAAAGAAAGGAGAGCCACTAAAACTTGGTAATTGGTTGGATGTGGTGGAGATGAACTGAGGAACAAAGAAGCCACTTGGGAAGGGGCTGAACAATTGGGTGAAGGAAGAATTACTGTCTAAGAAAGGAAGAGCCAGGACGGTTGGGGTCAAGAATCTTGAGCTGTTTTACACCTGCAGTGAATGAGCGTCCTGTTACCCTTCCAGATGGAAGGGTCGGTAGACAGGTCTGGGTGTCTGGGAAGGGGTCAAGCTGGAGCATCACCCAAAAGCGTTGATCGGGAGTTTGGGATTGATGTGCACATACTGCTATATTTAACCAATATGGTTATATTTAACCAATACTGCTACAGATAACCAATATGGACCTACTGTGTAGTGCAGGGACTCTNTCAAGCTGGAGCATCACCCAAAAGCGTTGATCGGGAGTTTGGGATTGATGTGCACATACTGCTATATTTAACCAATATGGTTATATTTAACCAATACTGCTACAGATAACCAATATGGACCTACTGTGTAGTGCAGGGACTCTGCTCAATATTCTATAATAACCTAAATGGGAAAAGAATTTGAAAAAGAATAGACAAGGGGCTTCCCAGGTGGCTCAGTGGTACAGAATCCACCTGCCAATGCAGGAGACGCGGGTTCGATCCCTGGATTGGGAAGATGCCCTAGAGAGGGAAATGGCAACCTGCTTCAGTGTTCTTGCCTGGGAAATCCCATGGACAGAGGACCCTGGCGGGCTACAGTCCATGGGGTCGCAAAAGAGTCAGACACAACCAAGCAATGAAACAACTGTTGCTTGAAGTATATGAACTGGTATGGTGCTCACTTTGTGCCAGGTCTAAACATCTAAAGTGTTGACACAAATCAACCCACTCAATCCTCCTAACAACCCTGAGCTACTAGGGAAGCCCCATGAAAGCCAGATACTAGTCAAACTTGGTTACAGAACCCTTGTGAAGTGTTTGTTCCATGTGCTGGGGACTGTACTAACATTACGTCATGCAGTCCTCACAATATTGCCAATTCCGGGTTTCACCTCACTTGACCACCAGCAGCCTTTGGCGGAGTTGAAGATGCCCCCTTGAAACTCTTTCTTCAGTTGACTTCTCAGGATCCCACTGATCTTGTTTTCCTTCCCACCCAACTGGCTGCTCCTGTGTTAATTCCTCCTCTTCCCTCTGACCCCTAAACACCAAGCGACCCATGGAGATGCTTCTCTTCTCTGGCTACATCACTCCATAAATGATGTCTTCTGATATCAAGGCTTTATTTTCTAAGTCTCTACATCTCCTCCCCACCTACACCCCCTGAGTCCCAGTCTCTCATTCTCGACTTCCAACTTAATGTCTCCACTTATATATGGAGCAGGATTTTCAGATGGCGAAAACAGAACTCCTGGTCCTCCATCTGCTTCTCCTCATCACAGGAGGCAGCAGCTCCATTCTTGCAGTGTCTCAGACCAAAAAAAATATCTGAAGTCATCCCTGACTTCTTTCTTTCTCATCCCACATCCAACACGCTAGAAATCTTGCAAACTCCGTTTTTCAAACAGATCTGTAACCATCCGCTTCCCACCATCTCCACTGCAGAATTNCAGTGTCTCAGACCAAAAAAAATATCTGAAGTCATCCCTGACTTCTTTCTTTCTCATCCCACATCCAACGCGCTAGAAATCTTGCAAACTCCGTTTTTCAAACAGATCTGTAACCATCCGCTTCCCACCATCTCCACTGCAGAATTCTGCTCTGAGAATCCATCATGTCTCCTAACTTGGCTCCCTGCTGCCCCTTCTGATGAGTCAGTATATTCTTCGCTCAGAAGCCAGAGTGATCCTCTTTTTTAAATCAATCAGATCGTATCGATTGATCCTCGGTTCACATCCCCACAGCGGTTTCTGAGCAGGCTCCTGAAAAGATCTGTAGTCCTTCCCATAGCCTAGAATATTCTACATGGCTCCACATAGCTCTCCGTCCCTTCCTTTGTCCCTACTCGTTCCACTTCAGCCACTTTTCTCCTACGTTATACTCTTCACATGTCCCCTCTTCAAGGAAGAGCACCCAGCTCTCAGTTCATTCCAGTATCAAAGGCTCCTCCCCAGGCCAATTTGTCCTGTCCATGGCGGGCACCCACTCATACACACATTCACAGCACCATCACTGCTCCATCACCCCACATGCATGTTAAGTTGCTCAGTCATGTCCGACTCTTCACAACCCCATGGACTGTAGCCAGCCAGACTCTTTTGTCCATGGGATTTTCCAGGCAAGAATACTGGAATGAGTCGCCATGCCCTCCTCCAGGGGATCTTCCCAACCCAGGGATCAAACCCATGTCTCTTAAGTCTCCTGCACTGGCAGATGGGTTCTTTACCACTAGCACCACCTGGGAAGACCATCACCCCACATGGCCTTTTTTTTTTTTTCNTAAAGTTCCTCCCTTGGAGATAAGCTCAGGTAGCTACGTGAAATCATAGCATAGCTTGAGTAAAAGTATACCTTTCCAAGGGTACTGCTGAACAATCACAGCTGCTTCCTTTACTCTTGAAGAGAAGACACTAATAACCTCTTATTTTAAATTGACTTCCATTGACCAATAATGCATCCCAGCTTGCACTTTCAGGCACTGTATTGGGTAATGTGTTTACAGGCTAGTATCATTTATCTTTTTGAAACAGGATATGGGTAGCTTACTGCTACTTAGAGGTGACTTTAGGAAACATGCTTTTCAAGGTGATAGTTTTTAAAAATGTGATTATTGGGAATAATAACTCCAGAGATAAAGATTTAATGGGATTGCTTCCAATTTATTCAGCATGTAGCCAGGTTATTGAAGTTCTAGTTTTAGACCTGTGCATTCAGAGTCCACATTGTTCCCTGATGTATTGTACATTCAGGCTCTTACCGCCATATGTGAGCATTAAGTTTGCCTTCAAATCTCAATAAGGGTCTAACCTCTCAGAGCAATTATTGTAGCCAGAACTTTCACAGCTCTACTCCTTGCCCTCACCACTACTGTTTCTTTAAAATCAATATATTGAAAACATGTTTTACTACAAGGAAGAAAACATATCTCCAACACTGTTATGGTGTTTTTCAGTTCAGAGGCTTAGTTTGTATGCATCATTTGATTTAATTTCCTCAAAAGCCTTGGGAAGTGTGAGTTATTATGTTATTATCATCTTATTGTTGTTGTTGATAAATAGTAGCTACTGTTTATTTAGCACTGACTCTGTATCAGGACCTGTGCTGAACACCTTACAGTTGATCTGAATGATACTCTTAGGGCACTGGAATTAATATTATGCCCATTTTGCAGATGATGAAATCATGGTTTAAATGGCATATCTAGTTTACACAGAGGGTAAGTAGCAGAATTGCATTTCCAAGCTATTTTGTAGATGGAAACTAGTGATGCCAGAAGTTTAAATAAGCTACTCTAGGTTATAGAGTTAATTCCTAATATCTTCCAATTGCCACCCTAAACGTTTTCCATTATACTATCCTGTTGATCCTACATTATATGGTGCTCTGGTAAGTAAACAAAGGAGCACCTCCACTGACCTTGAATGGGACTCTTTTTTTTTTTAAAGCACACTTTTTTCCCAGTCCAACACTGGCAACAAAAGTATGGGTGAGTAGAGTGTCAGTATGCACTTCACCCGCTACTTACCTCCCTTATACAAGCATCTTGGTGCAAAACATAATACCCAGGGCAATAAGTAGAGGCCCTGGCTGTCCTCATAGAAATTAATAGATGGGCATTGCAAATAATATTGAGAAATATCCAAGAGAATTTTCTGTATAGGTATGTATTTTAGAAACTGTAAGTATATAAATTGTGTGCTTTACTAATTGCATTTCTAATATGCTAATTTTCCCTTCATCACTAACAAAAATGTTTAACGAGATATAATCTGACAGCACTCATGCTAAAACTCCCCTGGAGCCAAAATGTGTCACTAGTTAACATGACCCTCATCTTCACAAGCCATTGAAGAGGAGTCGAGGATCATTTATGAAGTGGGTTTTAACCACAGGGTGATGCATTGTGCTGCCATTATGTCACTGAGCTTGGGAATCAGTTTTTGTATTCATTTTCAACTTAGTACTGTCTTCCTTTGCAAAATCGATTACTTTTAATTATATAGCTACCCTGGGCATAAAGCAAATGTTGTATAACTTGGATGTGCTTTCCACTGAAGCACTGACATAGTAATAGATTTAATGTGCACCTAACTATAATAAGCACAAAAATTGCATGAGCGTATAATGAGGACACTGATCATCAAAAAGAGTTTTTAAAAATGGCTGGGACTTGGGATGTTCCAGTTTCAGAGGCTCAGGAATTTTCAGTTTGGAAGACGTTTCGTCAAATCTGAGAAACTTCATGAAAACACACAGCTGATTAACTTGGAAGAGCTTGGGCTAATAGCAGTCCTTAACGCTTTTTGACACCAGGGACCGGTTTCGTGGAAGACAGTTTTTCCATGGGCCAGGAGAGGGGGATGGTTGCAGGATGATTCAAATACATTATGTTTATTATGCACTTTATTTCTATTGTTATCACATCATCTCCACTTCAGATCATCAGGCATTAGATCGTGGATGTTGGGAACCTCAAGGAATAATTTTTAAGCTTCGAGAAACTTCAGGAAACTATAAAGGCTCAAGCCCCATCCTTGCTTTAGTGAACTCAGGCCCCTGTGTTCTGTGTTAGCTCTTCTCTTGATTATGACACAACTAATTTGAAAACAATAGGTCTATGGGCACAGATTCTCAAATTTGGGTGCATCTTAGAATTGCTGTTGTCTTGCACATAGAGATTTCTTTTTCTCTCTCTCTTATTTATGTATTGGGTTGGCCAAAATATCCATTTGGACTTTTTCTGTAATATCTTATGGGAAAAAAACCCAAAAGAATATTGTGGCCAACCCAGTATTTGCTTTTTATTCTAGTTCTATTGGCATCTAATTGACAAACCACACCAAATAAGTTGGTGTACAGCGTAATGATTTCACTTACATTGTAAAGTAATGACCACAGTAAGTGTAGTGAACATCCCTCATCTCATTAAAGAAATAGATACCAAATGTTTTCTGTGTGATGGGAACTCTTAGGATTTACTCTCTTCACAGCTTTCCTATATAATATAAAGTGTCCAACTCTTGTGACCCATTGGACTGTAGCCCACCAGGCTCCTCTGTCCATGGGCTTTCCCAAGCAAGAATACTGGAGTGGGTTGTCATTTCCTTCTCCAGGGGATATTTCTAACATATAACAGCAGTGTTAATTATATTTCTCATATTGTTCATAACATCTGATTTTGTTGATGCCCGTTAGGCATCAAGAGGTTGAAAAACTCCGCCAGGTGATTCTCGTATCAGTGAAATTTGAGAACTGCTCATCTAAGGCCTTGCTGCCCAGTGTGTAAGAATTTGTTGGAAATGCAGAATCTCAGGTCTCACCAAGAATGACTGAATTAGAATCCACCATTCACCAAGATATCCAGGTGATTTTTATGTGCATTAACTTTGAAGAAATATTGGACTAGGGATTTTAGCCATCCCTAATGAGCTTGGTGACTTCAGGAAACCACTCTGAACTACAGTCTCCTCACCTGTAAAATGGGTTTTATGGTAACCCTGTCAACACTGAAGGCTCATTGGGGAAATTTGTGAATTGCAGTCCTGGAAACTCAGCTTAATTCCTAGAACACAACAGGTACTCAGGAAACCTCGTGTCCCTCTTAACAGATAGAGTTGCTGTGACATCTTTCAGCACAGGTGGACAGAAGGTAAGTGAAGCGAAAAACTGTTAGCGACCACTACCACAGGCCTTCTTATTCTGCTTATCTTGATGAAGGTCTTTGTAGGTGTGAATTCAAGATGATTTTCATTAACTCAAACGACAAACACCTCCTAGACTCAAATATCTTCTTCTAAAAAGGTAAATCATAGCCATGTGTCCTTGAAGGTACCTTGCACACCATGCACTTTTGTGTAATATGATCAACTTAATCATACATTGCCACCTATTCATACATGTTATCTTTAATTTTCCCTTTTAGATCTTAATCTATTCTTCCCCTCCTCCTAAAGAGCTAATTTATTTCTTCAAACTCATATATAAGGTTCTTTTTTTTCTCTTCAAGCCACTAGCTTCTGTAATTATCTTTTTTTTCTTAATTTCTTTTTCGCCCCACCAAATATTTTCTCATTGTTCTTTTTCCACTCCTTGAACTAAGACATAGAACTGATTGACCAGTAAAGTTTACATGTGATTGAAAGGGTATGACAATACTTTTCTTTGTAGTATAATTGCTTTCACCTTAAGAGAGAAGTAGAAATATCTAATGGCATAACATAGACTATATACCCTCCACTAATCTTTATAAGCAGGATGACAATGAGTAATGATTACAGTTAATTAAGTTAGGCAACCTCCATTTCCATTCACTTAGCAGCACTGCTAATTATATGCTCATTGTACAAGGTTTCTTTAGTTCTTCTGTAATTTGGATGCAGTACTCTTTGTAGGCAAGGGGATACAGTACGATTAATGAACTTTTTCCCCACCAACACCTCTTGTTCTCCAANCATTTCCATTCACTTAGCAGCACTGCTAATTATATGCTCATTGTACAAGGTTTCTTTAGTTCTTCTGTAATTTGGATGCAGTACTCTTTGTAGGCAAGGGGATACAGTACGATTAATGAACTTTTTCCCCACCAACACCTCTTGTTCTCCAAATGAAATTTCCACATCTGAAAATTGAGAGTAGAAAAAGGAGCAAGGGAGGGGAAAAAATCAGTCATGTTTTAACTTACTTCCAGCAAAACACATGTTTATAATTGCAGAATATTTTATGGTAAAGAAAGCAGTAACATTTAATTTCTCTGAGAGCTTTGGGAAATTGTAGTTTATTTCAAAAGAGAAAATAAGTCCAGAACTTAGCCTTTTAAAATACATATGATGCTTTACAGTGTAGGCTTTTGTTCACTTTAAATAACTCTTTATTTAATACCTACTGTTTGCCAGGTCCTAAATTTATTAAGTGAAAAGGAGTAAGCCATAACTATGATTCCAGGTTTCTTTACCTGGACTTTAATCATTTTAACAACTTACTCTTTAAAGAAAACTGAGAGAATATGCAGTTCTATTGGGTACATTGTTAATGAAGCACCTGAAAAAAAAATTAGTTTATGTGCTTTGATCAGATGGGGATTGACATACTTAAGAGTTTTATTTTTAATCTGAAAATCCACTTCAATCTTATACTCTGGGTAAACAGTCATTACTCAAGGCTGGCACGATTCTGTACTTTCAAGAAGCAAGACTCAAGTTTTAACTTCAAATATAATCTCAAGTAAGTTATTCATGTTATTTCTTTCTATTCAAAAAAATCAAGGTTTGCATGATGAATTTTTGCTTCAGTCTTTAATAATCTCCATTTGCTTTAAGAATTAACTTCTGCATTGTGGGTTGTGTTTGTTTAAGAGTACTTCAGAATTGATTTTTCAAGGTATATCTGGAGAAGGTATTTGGCTGGCAAATGCCTTTATTTGTATATTTGCATAGGATGTTCAAGTGTATTTGGAGTAGCACTGGGCATTTTTAGAGTTGTGTTTTGTTCTGTTTTTTTCCTCCTAGTATCATACAGGTGCACAACTTCACAGGTTCAGGCCCCTCTTTATGTGTCTTCCTTTCTGCTTCTCTTTTATAACATCAGTTCGTGTCAGTGAGTACAGTGTCGAGTTCCCATGAAGACTAGACAAAAGACAGGCGTCCTTATAATCATCAGCTCCTTTAATTCTCTTCTCAAGTTTAGGCTTCAGTCTCAGAGAAATCCTATATAAAGCAGGCGGCACAGTTATTACTAGAGGAACTGAGGTGACTGATTAGAAGGGAACGTAATCAGGTAGATTGAGCCTGTGAGGGAAGAAACTATTTCTGGGAGAGGGGAGTGTTTGCAAAATGCTCTCTGTGAATCTGTGAAGAACATCTCACTTTTCAGGGCAACCTGTGTGAAAGAAACAGTTGCAAAAAGATTGTGCATTTGTCTGCTTTTGTGAAGCTGATCAGAGATCATATACTTGCTTTTTCTGTGCTTGGCTATGCCTCCACCTCGAGGTTTATCAGACCTCATAGAATGTGTAAGAGCAAAGTACCAACAAGGAAATCAGCAAAAAACTTTCCCATGAAAGTGTAGGAAGCCACCGAAGAATTTGAAAAGTTTGAGGTCTCATCTGGTAAGTAACAACTGCAGATAAATGCCACAGCCATTCAGAANTTTGTGTTTCAGTGCATATAGTCATTACCTTTTCCATTTTAAATAAGATGCCTAAATTTCTATTCCTCAGTTAGCTTCAGAAATCGAATAGTATCCATTACCTCCCAACTAAGAAAGATGAGAAAATTAATGAGCTTATAATTCCTTCCATTTCCTTTCCACCCACTCCTGTCCTTCCAACAAATATAAACTTTTTGTTATTATGCTGTTGGATTTTTCCTTCCATGGGGCCATATTATTATCATAATATCATATCATAATATATCACTGTACATTTGGTAGTTGCCTATTTTTTTTATTTCATGGACTTCTTTTAAACGCAATAAACATCTAGAAGAGGCCTCAGTTATCAGACACCAGTACCTGTGGATAAATTAAGTGTTCAAATTACTTTCATTAAGGCAGTAGGGGCTCCCGGGCAGCAGGAAGCCAAGAGGAAGGGGGTGGGCAAAACATAAATAGGGAAATTGGATGGAGGATGGGGAAACACATGGAAGGCAAATTTTACCTACTTCTCTGTTTTGCTGAACATAGAGACCAAGGGAACACATAGCATAGACTAGATAACCATTCCCAGAGGGCACCACCTCGGGATGGCTGATGCTCTGCCGTCTGAAGGAGACAGAGGGGACACACCGCTGTGCTCATCACCCAAGGATGGCACCATGAGGGTTGGTGGGAGGAAGAGGGGAAAGGCTGAACTTCCCAGGGAGCTGCCATCACAGGCTTCCAGAGACCTCTTCCCAGCTACAAACCCCACCCCACGTCACGTCCTGTCCGCACGCATGCAGCCTGGCCGGGCCTGCCTCTCACCATAGAAGGCACACAAAAACAACTGCCTCCTGCTCGTTCCAGGCTCAGGTCTTTCTGAGACTGCCCTGGGTTTCTTTATCTCAGCCCCTTGTGAGAACACAGGAAACTCTGCTTCCCCAATCCTGAAATATCTGAGTCAGGAAGGAAGGCATATCGTCTTTCCAGGGCCTCTGTTTCGCTTGGGAACCAGTTCGATAGCCCACTTTGCAAGTGCGGGGCAAAAGCAAGCCAATTCAGACCTTCCTTGGAAATGGCATGTTTAGAAAGATAATGTCCAAATACACTGAAACAATGGGGAAACTTAGGTCATAAAACCTGGTACCAGCTTTGCACGAACTGGACTAACTATAGGGCAGGAGAGGTCTTCTGTTACTGTTTTATTTCATTTGGTTTGTTGATTTTTTTTTTTTTTAATCTGTTTTGTCTTACTAAGAATTGCTTGGGCTTCCCCAGTGACTTAGTGGGTCAAGAATCTGCCTGCAATGCAGGAGACACAGGAGACTCAGCTTCAATCCCTGGGTCAGGAAGATCGCCTGGAGAAAGAAATGGCAACCTACTCCAGTATTCTTGTCTGAAAAATCCCATGGACAGGCTTCCCTGATGGTCCAGTGGTTAGGAATCNGCTTCCCCAGTGACTTAGTGGGTCAAGAATCTGCCTGCAATGCAGGAGACACAGGAGACTCAGCTTCAATCCCTGGGTCAGGAAGATCGCCTGGAGAAAGAAATGGCAACCTACTCCAGTATTCTTGTCTGAAAAATCCCATGGACAGGCTTCCCTGATGGTCCAGTGGTTAGGAATCCGCCTTGCAATGCAAGGGACATCAGTTCAAACCCTGGTACCGGAAGATCCCACGTGCCTCGGAGCAGCTAAGTCTGTGTACCACAACTACTGCAGTCCAAGTGCACGCGCACGTGGTCTGCAACAAGAGAAGTCATGGCAGGGAGAATCCCGAGCACTGCAATGAGGAGTAGGCCCCACTCATCGCAACTGGAGAAACCCCGTGAGCAGCGACAAAGACCCAACACAGCCATGAAATACACTTATAAAAATAAATAAAGCTTAAAGACATCTTACGGACAGAGGAGCCTGCCGGGCTGGAGTCCAAAGGATCGCAGAGTCAGACATGAGTGAGTGACTAAGCACGCGGGCACGCAAGAATTGTTCAAGGGAGAAATCATTTATTTTCTTCTTCCACATTCTTGCCATACTTAGGGAGTAATGTGTTAATTCACCTTTCATGGGGTCCACATGAAATTTATTGTTCATGTTTTATAGAAAACATACAAATCTTCAGCTGGTTCAATGATATTTTACAATCAATTTTTAGCAATAAATAGCTACATCAAGACATCTGAAGAGATTAATACAATTGAGTTAGAGAGCCAGCATGCTCACAATTAAAAGATGTCAATTAAAAAGTTTTGCCAGAGACAAAGGGTGGAACAGGCCTCTGGGATTGCTTCCCAGGGGCAGAAATCCATGTTGCTATAAGCAGAAGTGATATTTGTGCTTGACAACGTCTTCTGGGCTGTCACCCATGATTTCTAAGCTATACTCTGGTATTAATCATGGTCACA
>SJYV01035843.1:0-16595 GCA_006410875.1 Neotragus pygmaeus
ATAAAGGACAGAAATGGTATGGACCTAACAGAAGCAGAAGATACTAAGAAGAGGTGGCAAGAATACCCAGAACTAGACAAAAAAGATCTTCATGACCCAGATAATCCTGATGGTGTGATCACTCACCTAGAGCCAGACAGACATCCTGGAATGTGAAGCCAAGTGGCCCTTAGGAAGCACCACTACAAACAAAGCTAGTGGAGGTGATGGAATTTCAGTTGAGCTATTTCAAATCCTAGAAGATATGCTGTGAAAATGTTGTGCTCACTATGCCAGCAAATCTGGAAAACTCAACAGTGGCCACAGGACTGGAAAAGGTCTGTTTTCATTCTAGTCCCAAAGAAGGGCAATGCCAAGGAATGCTCAAACTACCGCACAATTGTACTCATTTCACACACTAGAAAAGTAACATGCAAAATTCTCCAACCAGGCTTCAACAGTACAGGAACCCTGAACTTCCAGATGTTCAAGCTGGATTTAGAAAAGGCAGAGGAACCAGAGATCAAACTGCCAACATCTGATGGATCCTAGAAAAAGCAAGAGAGTTCCAGAAAAACAACTTTTGCCTTATTAACTATGCCAAAGCCTTTGACTGTGTGGATCACAACAAACTGTGGAAAATTCTGAAAGAGATTGGAATACCAGACCACCTGACCTTGCTCCTGAGAAATATGTATGCAGGTCAAAAACTGAGCATGGAACAACAGACTGGTTAGAACTGAGCATGGAACAACAGACTGGTTCCAAATTGGGAAATAAGTACGTCAAGGCTGAATATTGTCACCCTGCTTATTTAAATGTATATGCAGAGTAAATCATGTGAAATGCCAGGCTGGAGGAAGCACAAGCTGGAATCAAGATTGCCAGATATGCAAATGACACCACCCTTATGGCAGAAAGTGAAGGAGAACTAAAGAGCCTCTTGATGAAAGTGAAAGAGGAGAATGAAAAAGTTGGCTTAAAACTCACCATTCAGAAAACATGGCATCTGGTCCCATCACTTCATGGCAAATAGAGAGAAACTGAGTATCAGATCCTTGGGAATTCTCCATAGTATCTTCTCGATTTTTCTATACATCTAAAACTCTTGTAAAAAATCAAGTCTACTAAAAAAAAAAGATAAACTGTGGAGACTTTATTTTTGGAAACAGTGAGACTTTATTTTGGGGGGGGGGTTATGTTTTTGGGTTGCCATTTCTTTCTCTAGGATTTACCCTTATAATATTTCTCACTGCCTTCTAGGAAACCTTCAATGACTGCCAGTTGCCTAGTAAGTGATGTTTGTACTCCAAAGCCCACCATGAAGGGTTTTTACTGACTGTCCCCAGCAGAGACTGTTCCACTCTGTCAGTTTCTGCTGTCTTATAACTGCCCTTTGTGCCCGTCCAAGTGAAGCATTTTGCCTTTCCTATTACATTTTTGTTTTGCTGTCATGGAAAGCCCTCTGCTTGTTCTGTATTATGTAAATCCCATTTATTTTGTGTCAGCTTAGATGGCATCTCTTCGCTGAGGTTGTTATTACTCCTGTTGAAAGGATTTCTCCCTCTTTTGAGCTCTGGTAGCACACTATCCCTGGAGGAGGGCATGACAACCACACCTTTATGTAGCAGAAACTTATTAAGTTTATAATGAATTAGTAAGAAAAGGCATTTCCCATCTTTTCTTACAGTATTTATTTAACAGATGTTTACTGAATGCCCCTGAGTAGAAGACACTCTGCTGTGTGGTGTGGAGACTCAGAAATAAATTAGATAGAGATTCTGCCTTCAGGAAACTACATGATTTGATAATTGAAATAAGGCTTGGACACATGTATCTGTAACACAAGGTAGAAAGTGCTGCCTGCCAAAGGGAAGGTGGCCAGGAAATCTGGGCTGATAAGGGGAAGAGGCTTCTTTTACTACGTCAGCCTTTTCCCGAGTGTTTTATGCCGACTCCTCACCCTGAGAGATGTTCCACAAAAGGGGGTTTCAGGGACAGGTAAATTTGCGAATGGAAGCACACATTGCCTTCCTCTTATTGAATCACAATTTATTTTATTTTTTTTAGTAGACTTGATTTTTTATAAGAGTTTTAGATGTATAGAAAAATTGAGAAGATACTGTGCAGAATTCCCAAGGATCCGATTATTAACTTCTTACATTACTATGTACACTCATTACACTTAGTGAACTGATATTAATACCATAGCTAAAGTTCATACTTTATTCAATAGACTCCCTTAGTTTTAACCTCATGTCCTTTTTCTGTTTTAGGAATCCATCCAGGACACCACATTGCATTTGGTTGTCATGTCTCCTTAGGCGCCTCTTGGCTATGACATTTTCTGACTTCCCTTGTTTTTGATGACCTTGACAGTTTTGAGAAGTACCGGTCAGGTATTTTGTAGAATATCCCTCTCTTGGAATTTGTCAGATGTTTTTCTCATGATTAGACCAGGTTTGTGAGTTCTTTGTGGGAAGATCACAGACATAAAGTGCCATTTATATTGATTAATTGTATCATCAACATGATATATCACTGTTGATGTTGACCTTTATTGCCTGATTGAGGCAGTAATTGTGAGGTTTTTCCGCTGTAAAATTACTCCCCTTCTCCCACCTTGGATGTATGCTATACTCTCTGGAAGGAAGTCACAGTTCATACTTAAGGAAGAGAAATTATGTTCCACCTCCCTGAGCAGGAGAGTATCTACAAAAATTATTCAGAATTCTTCTGCAACAAAGAGTTGTCTTCTCTGCCCCATTTATGTACTTATTCAGTCATTTATTTGTATCAATATGGACTCATGAATATTTATTGTATACTTTGGTTTTTAATCTAATGCTCCTTAATTTTGCTTACAATTTCTTCTGGTGTGTTAATGGCTCAGAGAGGCTCTTCAGTAGAGAAATAGTTTAATTTTTATTTAACCTAGTGCTGTTCAGACTTATGTGACATATTTCTGTGTAAAGTACTTTGGGAAGTACTTTGCTACGCCTTTCACAGAAAGCAGTATTTGAAGAAATTTATATGCAGTGTGATAAATATAAGTTCACAAATTTCATGTGAAATAATAGTAGTAAGCACATAGACCTCTAATTATGTGCCAGGTACCATTCAAGTATTCACTCATTTAATATTTATGTTGACTCTATGAGATGAGTTACATTTATGGTCTCAGAGAATGCCAGCTTCACAAAACTACTAAGTAGAAGACTTGGAATTTGAACTTGGACAGCCACTCCAGAATCTGCACTACCTGATTCTATTCGGCCTTTCTGTATCCAGTTCAGAAATGCTCAGACAAACTCAGGATGAGCTACGTGGTTGAATTTATCCTGTTTTCTGTCAATCCAGTAACCTTAGTAAAGTTGAGAATTTTGCTAGTTTCATATTACTTCAATTCTCATCTCCTTCCTAACTGGTCTTTCTGCTTTCTGTATTGTCACTCCATTTCTTAAAACTTCCAAGACTTTTAGGATAGAGCTTCAGTTCCTTACGTTTGCTTAAAAATCTATACATTATCTTGCCCCCATTTTACTGTCCAGGTCTCATCTCTTGCCTCTTCTTACTGTCCCTTCCCTTCCTGCCACTCCATTTCCACACACATGTACCTTCTCTCCCTCTTCATCTCCTTGGTGTCCTCCAGCAGGAGAACCCGTGCGCATACCGTCACTCCTACCCCAGACTGCCTTCCCTCGAACCCCACATGTTTCTGGCTAACTTCTACTCATTCTTCAGGTGTTGGGTTAGCTGATGGTTTCTTTAGGAAGGCTTTCTGACTCCTCGCTCTCAGATACTTTTCCTGTATCTCCAGTCCTCCACATGAGAGGCAACCTGCCCTTCCTACTACAATACTTGGGTAGTCTGTATGATCACTAGATTCTGTAGAGCAGAACCAGTGTCTCTCTTCCCACATTGTAGCTGCAGCTTCTGGCATGGTGCCTGGCCCATGGCAGACACTCAATAGAGTTTTTTTAAATGATGAATGAATTACATAATGAAAACCGGAAATGTTCCCTTTAGGAAAATATTTATACCCTTACTTTGAGTAATTTCACTTCTTGAGCCTTATCTAAAGAAAAGAATCAGAGATGATAGTAAAAAATTTAAAGGCATCTAAAGAAAGCAATAGGGCCTGCTTAAATATAACAGAATATCCAAAAGACAGGTTTACACAGGCATCAAAAATGGCATTTTGTAGAGAAGTATAATGAGGTGAAATTGCATACGATATAATCTCAACTCAAAAAAGCAAACTATAAAATAATATAATTCTACTTTAATTAAGTGTATATATATCCAAGTGCATATGTACACACATATACATCTCAGTTGTACACATACATGCATAGAAAAAATGAAGAGAATAAAATGATAACTGGTTACTTTTGACTGGTGGAAATTTATGAGTGCTTATTTATTATTTTATTCTTTACATATTGCATGGTTTTTCATATTATCTTACTTTTTATAAACATATACTTTTTATTATAGAATTACTAGAGCCTTAGAAAGCTGGGTTATTATTAGTTTTACTTTATTCATTTCAGTGTGAAGAAAGTAATTTAAAATTTTATAATTTCATAAGTTTTGCATGCTATGTATTTGTTACATGGTTTTTAATGACTTCTTATTTATTTTCATTACTATGAAAAAGTAGCAAGATGATAATTAATACCCATTTAAAGATTTCAGTAGAATTGCAATTCTTTTGTGAACCTTTTACCTCTCATGGTTTAGAAACTACCTTATTTATAAAATTCTTGAAATCCTTTGAGTTAATACCATAGTTTTCAATTATTAGGGAAACTGATTAGAAAGCAACAATAATTTCGTTTAGAGAGGATATGGGTTTAAGTAAAAGGTAGTGTCTTCCAATTTAAAGATTTTAAATGTAAAAGACCATCCATTTTCCTTTTAAATAACATTTTTTAAAAATCTTCATTTTGTAAGTCTTTGGGATAGAAACTTTTACTTTCTTCTTATTTTATATTGGTGCACTATCATTTTTCAATAACTTATTTATTTCCACTTTTTGTTGAAATTTTTATCTGAACAATAGCTTAGGAATAACTATGAGTTTTTAGCATTTATCTTTGAGATGTAGGGCTTATTTTCATTTCCACAGGTAGAGAAAACTTATGTACCTATAGAACTGGAGCTGGAGCTAAAGTGGATCTTCACATTTATCCAGTCGAACCTCTGGAGCTCATCTCCATTTGATGGAGAACTGGAAACAAGAATTTCACAATTTTAACCCATTTTGATTAAGTCTTTTAATTGTTGGAAAGTTTCTTGCTTGTGTTAAATGGTTATCAGCTCCTTTTAACATTTACTCACTGGTCTGAGCTTTGTGCTTTGTAGATATAAAGCATTGAATACATGATAATCAGTGAGACAAGGAAATGAATAAATACCACTTAATCAAGATTAGAGTTCTTTAGGGAACCTAAAGGATGACCCCACTTAAAAGCAGCCGCTTGCTTCATCTTGGATTTCCCCTCATTGTCAGCAAATTCTGTTACTGTTTCTGATGTCTGTGGAAATGAGTTTTTTGACTAAGACTTCTACGAAATGACTTCTGACCATCTGACTGAAGTTCTTGCAAAGAGTACCTTGGAAAAATCCTGACAACCTTTCATAGATATGAAACAGGGAATAGGGAAAACAAGGCAAAGCACTGGGGTCACTCTTCTTTCACTATTATTCGGATTTTCCAGGATGTGATGTGTTCTGTTGTCATCTAGAAGTTTCTATATACTTAGCTTCCTATTGCGTGCCTATTGTTTTACATTTTCTATGGTTTTTAATGTATGGATTGGTATAGCCCTTATGAACTTTTTGCAGCTTATCCATATTATTTGTTTCTGTCTTATCCTTCTCACCCTCACTACAGGGATAGCTGTTTTATTCATCTTTTAGTGGCATATGTTTAATAAGAGCCCAGTAAATATTTGTTGAATCAATATATTTTCATTATTTGAAAACTCAGCTATTAACCTCATGTCCACCTATTCTAGCCTTAAAATTTTGACTTTTCAGAGTTGAACATCCTTTTCCTCTTTGTCTCAGTTTTTTGTCTTGTTCTTTCTTCTCTTCTGGATCATTTCCACGTTTTTGCTTTAGTTGTGGAACACAGTAAAAAATGATAAATGAATAAAGCTTTGTTCAGCATTGCTTCAGTTCTTAATATTCTTTTCCATTCTACTCTCATGTGTTGTTTTAAAAAGTTTTCCCATTTGTAAAAATGAGGTTAATGATACATTACTCACAGGATTAATAAAATAACATTTTGTAAACACATGTAAATCACTTAGCTCTATTTTTTTTTCATTCAGAATGCTTGCTTCTAATATCTGATTCTTTTTAAAAAGATTTTATTGGAGTACAGTTGATTTACAATGTGAAGAGCTTCTGCTCTTCAGCAAGGTGAATCAGTTCTATACATATACATATACGTATACATATATCCACAGTTTTTTAGATTTTTTCCCAATGTAGATCATCACAGAGTATCAAGAAGCGCCCCCTATGCCATACAGTAGGTCCTTATTAGTTTATTGTTGTTGTTTAGTCACTAAGTCATGTCCGACTCTTTGCAACCCCATGGACTGCAGCATGCCAGGTTTCCCTGTCCTTCACTGTCTCCTGGAGTTTGCTCCAATTCATGTCCATTGAGTCAGTGATGCTATCTAACCATCTCATCCTCTGCTGCCCTCTTCTCCTTTTGCCTTGAATCTTTCCCAGCATCAGGGTCTTTTCCAATTAGTGGGCTCTTCGTATTGGGTCTATTTTATGTGTAGTAGTTTGTATATGTCTATCTCAATCTCCCAATTTATCCCTCCCCTCACTTACTCCCTGGTAACTGTAAGTTTGTTTTCTCTAATTTCTTTTCTGTGAAAATTTTTTTTCTTAAGTAGTTTCTCTGTATGTTACATCTAACATTAAATTGAAATTTGGTAAGTTGAAATACTTGATAAGTGGGATAGTCATTTAGGAGAACTGTGATTTATCACTTAAAATTTTACTTTATCAAAACACCTGAAGAGATGTTTTTGTCAGAGTGATTTTCTAAATAATAAGTTAAATATGCTTCAGAATATCTTATTAACATATAATTATAGAAAGTATTCTATTTTAAATGGACTTTATGTCTGAGTTTTTAGTAGGTTTTATGCTGTATTAAAATTATGTATTGCAGTCTTATAAATATGTATGGTATATATTATGAGCCACACATTGATGTCTTTTGTAACTTTTATTTTTATATCTGAGAGTTATTTTCTTTTTATCAAGTCAAGAGTCCTGTTATTAGTGGTTGAAAATGATAATTTTTGTAATCATAATTCAATAGCCAGAAATTTAGTTCTTTTATATAATAGGATACACAGTAAAAAATCAGGGATTGGATTTTTAATCTTTACGTGTTTTATTTTTATAGTAATCACTGAATTAAAATTCAATTCAGTTCAGTCATGTCCGACTCATTGCGACCCCATGGACTGCAGCACACCAGGCTTCTCTGTCCATCACCAACTCCCAGAGCCTGGTCAAACTCATGTCCATCACGTCGGTGATGCCATTCAACCATCTCATCCTCTGTCATCCCCTTCTCCTCCCATCTTCAGTCTTTCCCAACATGAGGATCTTTTCAAGTGAGCCAGTTCTTCACATCAGGTGGTCAAAGTATTGGAGGTTCAGCTTAAGCATCAGTCCTTCCAGTGAATATTCAGGACTGATCTCCTTTAGGATGGACTGGTTGGATCTCTTTGCAGTCCAAAGGACTCTCAAGAGTCTTTTCCAAAACCACAGTTCAAAAGCATCAATTCTTTGGCACTCATCTTTCTTTATAGTCCAACTCTCACATCCATACAGGACTACTGGGAAAACCATAGCTTCGACTAGACGGACATCTGTTGGTAAAGTAATGCCTCTGCTTTTAAATATGCTGTCTAGGTTGGTCAGAGCTTTTCTTCCCAAGGAGCAAGTGTCTTTTAATTGCATGGCTGCAGTCACCATCTGCAGTGATTTTGGAGACCCCAAAAATAAAGTCTGTCACAGTTTCCGTTGTTTCCTCATCTATTTGCCATAAGGTGATGGGACCAGATGCCATGTTTCTGAATGGTAGTTTTAAGCCAGCTTTTTCAATCTACTCTTTCACTTTCATCAAGAGGCTCTTTCGTTCTCCTTTGCTTTCTGCCATAAGGGTGGTGTCATCTGCATATCTGAGGTTATTGATATTTCTCCTATCAATCTTGATTTCAGCTTGTGCTTCTTCCAGCCCAGCATTTCACATGATATACGCTGCATATAAATTTAAATAAGTGGGGTGACAATATACAGCCTTTCCCGATTTGGAATCAGTCTGTTGTTCCATGTCTAGCTCTAACTGTTGCTTCTTGACCTGCATACAGATTTTGCAGGAGGCAGGTCAGGTGGTCTGGTATTCCAAACTCTTTCAGAATTTTCCACAGTTTGTGGTGATCCACACAGTCAAAGGCTTTGGCATAGTCAATAAAGCAAAAGTAGATGTCTTTCTGGAACTCTCTTGCTTTTTCCATGATCTAGCAGATGTTGGCAATTTGATCCCTGGTTCTTCTTCTGCTGCAGCTAAGTCGCTTTNTCTTGCAACACCTACCATCTTACTTGGGTTTCTCTTACCTTGGGCGTGGGGTATCTCTTCATGGCTGCTGCAGCAAAGCACATTCTCTGCTCCTTACCTTGGACAAGGGGTATCTCCTTACCGCTGCCGTTCCTGACCTTAACATAGGGAATATATTTCAGTATATAGACATATCTCCTAATGTCCTCCAATGGTAGGATTCCTCAATGAATTTTTTGTAAATCCCTCATTCCTCTTACTATAGCATTTTAGGAAAAGTGGGCTTTGGAGTAAGACTTGGTTAAGATTATTGGCTCTGCCATTTCATAACTCTGTGGGACATGGGACAGTCACCTACCTATTCATGTAAGCCTAGAATTTCACAGGTTTCGTTATGAAGATTGAACATAATGATATCAGTACATGCCTGGCACACAGAAGACTATCCACTAATCCCCTCCTAGCCTCTTCCCATTCCCCACACAACTTTCCCCTCCATGGACAATGCGGTCACCTCCACAAACCAGTGATTTCAGAACAAAGATGACATAACCCTTGGCTGGCTTGTCTATGAATCCCGTGTTACACTCTATACCTAAATATGTCTAGAGGGTATGCCCTTAAATTCTATTTGAATGACCTAAGCTTTGTCAGGGGCAGAAAAGAAAAGCAGATGTCAGCCTTCATATGTAGGGGCCAGGGCGGGGGACGGGTAGTGGATTCCGTGTTGCAGAAAATCCCTAGTGGATCAACCAATGTACAGGGATCAGGTGAGAAGCAGGCTTTGGCACAAAACAGAAAATTCATCACATGACTTTGTACCAGCAGTACAGTAAAACCTAATAGAGAAAGTTTTAAGTCATGGGTAAAATTCTGCTTGATTCAGGGATATAAACAAGCTTGCTCAAAGGAAGGGAAGTTCTCCATGGGTAAAATTCTGTTTGATTCTGGGATATGAACAAGCTGGTTCAAAGGATAGAAAGTTCTCCATTAAGGCGCGCTGGCCTTTGGAGGACAACGTAGATGCTGATTTTCCCTGGTGAACCAGAGGGTTTGGAACTCACTGGACGAAGGCTGAGCTCCTGACAGGGGTGGAGCTCTGCTGGGCACAGCAAATTTGTGCCAAAAAAAAAAAAAGGCCTGGAGCCCCATCAAACCCAAATAACAGCCACAAAAATGTGGCTAAAAATTAGGAATCTAACAACATACAGGTCCTATTCCAAAAGGTTACCTCTGCCACTTCACAACCACTCAGGTAGGGCCACTAGCCATCAAGCTTTATCAAACCTTGGGAATTCCCAAACTGAGTCAAGATCAGGAAATCAGTAACAGCAGAGGTTGGACACACTTCCATCACTCACTTTTCATCTGCAAGACCTGAATAAATAGGCTTTTTTCTCTCCCTAGCCTGAGTCTGGGCGATCATGCAGGCAGGCTGAGAGAAGGAGGCACACATCTGAGACCGCCTGAGAATGAAGCCAACTTCAAGGCTGTGCCTATCACCGTCAGCCTCTGCTAAGCTCCAGCGTGCTTGTCCCTCAAAGCATCTTCTACATTGTTTTGAACTGATCGCTAGGGAAAGTCAGTGTTGGAAAGGTGAGAGGGCAGCACTCTGGAAATCAGAGAGGCTTCCATTCAAACTCAGCCCTGGAACTCCCAAGCTTGTGACCTGAGGCACTCATTCATCCTTCCAGTAACCAACTGTCCCTGTTTGTCTGCAAGCAAAAGGAAATCCACCCTGAACACTCATTGGAAGAACTGAAGCTGAAGCTTCAATACTTTGGCCACCTGATGCGAAGAGTCAACTCATTGGAAAAGACTCTGATGCTAGAAAAGACTTAAGGCAAAAGGAGAAGAGGGCAACAGAGGATAAGACGGTTAGATAGCATCACAGAATCAATGGACATGAGCTTGGGAAAACTCCAGGAGATAGTGAGGGACAGGGAGGCCTGGCGTGCTACAGTCCCTGTGGTTGCAAAGAGTTGGACACAAGTGAGCAACTGAACAATGACAACAGAAGGATTCCCAGGATCCTTAAGGATGTCCTTATGCAGGACAGCAAGGGCCAAAACCAAAATGTCCCAGGAAAACCAGGGTGAGCTCAGCGCCCCCCAACCCTGACTTAAATTCCGAGCTCCCATCTGTCTGTTTGGAAATGGAGTGAGGAGACCTAACACGCACGGAGACACCAAGATGGTAAAGATGGGAGGCCTCACTGGTGCCAGAAATGTAAACTCACCACTCCAACCTAGAGGCGCTGCCTTGCTTTTTAAAAGAATAATAAGAGAAAGGAAAAATAAGCAGGAAAGCCGCAGAGATGGGGAAAGAATTGAGGAACAATGCAGCAGCCCACTATCTGGGGGCACTCCTGAATCCTGCAGGGATCCTACATGGGTTCAGTAATGACTGTGAGACATGGGGCAGTGTAATAGAATAAAAATGACTCCTTCTCGGGGCACTCAGCTCAGAAGTCATCAGAAACGAGCTCAGAGCACCGTCTGCTCTGAGACCCTTGTTTTCCTCTTTCTCCCTAAATATTAGCACCTCCCCCACCCCGACCAGTGCCAGTTCCAGAGAGCCAGCAGGAAGGTGGAAGGCGAGGTTGCGTCCTGTCACAGCTGCCCAGCCCCCTGGAGCCGGGGCCACGTCCCTGAGAGCATCCACGCCCAGGTGCTCTCACAGGTGACACCCACCCTGCGTGTTCTTGCTCTCTGCCTGAACCTAACAGCCGAAAGCTTTACCACTGTTTGGTTGCCTCACACCGTCAAGCAGAGGTTTCAGCAGCTTCCTTTTGACAGAGACTTAATTGCTGTTGCTACTTGAGTGTCAAGTGCATCTCTCTAGGCTGGAGGGCTTTTGGGAAAATGGCACTCATTCAAACAGGAAAGGGGATCCAGCTAAATGAGGGGCCTCAGCAGGATCTCAGCGAGCAGAAAGGCAGTTGTTATCATCACCCCCAGGAGCTAAGAGGTCCCTTCACTTAGCTCTCTGGATGGCAAGAATTTCGCGGGCATTGCTAGCAGGGATCTGGACCGGCAGTCAAGAGACCTTAATTTAGGTCCTGGGTCTGTCCCTACAGGGCTGTGTGCCCTTAGATGAGTCCTTGAGATTCCCTGTGAAGTTTCCTCATCCATAAAATGAAGATAAAGATAAGACTGTAAATTCCCATCTAGTCTACTGTGCAGGCTCCTTGTAGGGGAGAGGGGTATTAAATCAGTTTATAGACACTAAGATAGTTTTGGAAATGTTAAGGTGGCCAAAACTGGAACCAGTCTAATAACAGTGGAATGGTACACTCATACAATGAAATACTACATGGAAATTTTAACAGAACAAACAACTGCAACATGCCAGAGATGCATGAATTTTACCAACAAAATAATGCATCAGAGAAGCCAGATATAAAAGGATATGGATTGCATGGTTTCATGTATATGAAGTTCAAGAACAGAAAAATGAATCTCTGGTGACAGAAATAAAAATAGTGGCTACTCAGGGTAAGGGCAAGGACTGACTGGGAAGAAGTACAAGAGAAACATTCCGGGATGTTGGAAGTGCTTCCTATCTTGATCTACGCGGTGGATACCTGGGCATTCACATATGTAAAAATATGTTCACCTTTATAATTAGCATCTACACAGTGTATCCGCTTTAGTGTATGTCTGTGATACTTCAATTTAAAAGTCTCTTTAACAAATGGTATGAGAAAAACTGGACAGTCACCTTCAAAAGAGTGAAACTGGACCACTATCTTACACACAAAAATTAAATAAAAATGAATTTAAAACTTGGACATAAGACCGGAAACCATAAAACCTAGAAGAAAACATAAGCAATTAGGTCTTGGTAATTTTTTTAATCTGACATCAAAAGCAAAAGCAAGAAGAGCAACAATAAACAAGAGAGACTACATTAAACTCAAAAGCTTCTGCACAGCAAAGGAAACCGTCAACAAAACAAAAAGGCAACTTACTCAGTGGAAGAAAATATTTGCAAATCATATATCTAATAAGGGGTTAATATCCAAAATATATAATGATCCCATACAATTCAACTCAATAGCGAAAAAAAAAAAGCAAACCAATTTTTAAGCAAGAAAAAATATCTAAACAGACATTTTTCAAAGAACACATACAGATGGCAAAGAGGGACATAAGAAGATGATCTACATCATTAATCATCAGGGAAAGGCAAATCAAAACCATAAAGAGATATCACCTCACTATGGAAAACAGCATGGTGATTCCTCAAAAAAACTAAAAATGGGACTACCATGTGATCCAGCGATTCCACTGCTGGGTATTTTTCCAAAGAAACTTAAAGCACGAAGTCGAAGTTAAATGCACCTCCATACTCATTGTAGTGCTATTTACAACAGTCAAGATATAGTTTCCTTCTGAGTTTCCATCAATGGATGAATGGATAGAGAAACTGCTGTGTGTGTGTGTGTGTGTGTGTGTGTGTGTGTACATACAATTGTGTATTGTTTTAGTCGATCAGGCATGTCCAACTCTTTGCAACTCCCTGAACTGTGGCCCACCAGGCGCTTCTGCCCATGGGATTCTCCAGGCAACAATACTGGAGTGGGTAGTCATTCTCTTCTCCAAGGAATCTTCCCAAACCAGGGATCAAAGCTGGGTCTAATCTTTACACCATCTGAGCCACCGTATTCAGTCATAAAAAAGAATGAAACCTTGCCACTTGCAACAGCGTGGATGGACCTCAAGGGCATCGTGCTAAGTGAAATAAGTCAGATAAAGAGAGACAAATATTGTATGACCTCTCATACATAGAATCTTAAATATGAACAAAAGAAAGTTCATAGGTACAGAGAACATTATTGGTTGCCAGAGGCAGTAAGGAATAAGAAATGGGTGGACTGATTTTCTTCCCTTTTTAGTTTAAATAAGCTGAATAAAAATAAAATATAAATTAATAAAGGAAAACTATAAAAGACTAGCCAGACACCTGAATCACTATGCTGGGCAGCTTCTCTGTTATGAACTTTGTTCTATGTGGATTTGTCCTCTGTGACCTCAATACATCCTGAACATGAAACCGCAAAAATAGACAACATTTCAAAACGAGAGGCAGTGCCATCTACTATTTAAAAGCAAAAGGCACACGTGTATTCACACACACACACACCAAAGCTGCTGCCAGCTCGCGGCTACTAATAAAGATGAAAATCTCTAAATGATCTACTGCCAGGCTTGATCACTCTGATCTGTTTCTGATGGGAGCAGAAGGAAAGCAGAGACTGCAGGAAGATGGAAAGTACCGCTTGGTTTGACAGAGGGAAATATGATTAGAATGCACCCAGGCAGAAATAATGACTCGCCTCCCCCCAGGACAAGACCGCCTTCCCGCCTGTACTCACGACAAGCTCTGCATTGCTAACGACAGGGTGCTGGGAGGCTGGTGGCATCTCAAATCCCACCTGACTCATCATGCAATCAAATAATACACAACCTGAGAAGCCCAGACACTTGCCGAAGGATGGTGCGCAAAGGCACGTTGCACACGCACCTCCGTGCATCGGAATCTAAAAGGAACTCTCTCATTAGATGGGTGCCCCAGCGGAGCCTGGGAGGGAGATGCGGGGTGGTGGGGGTTTCTTAAGAGGGTACTCTTGAAAGGAACTCTCGGGGAGTGAGGAGCACAGAGAGGTCAGGGGAAGGCAGGAAGGATGTCTGTGGTCTCAGCTTGACGCAAGCACTAGCCTTATCCCGCAGAAAGCTCTGGAGCAGGAATTACATCACAGATGGTCAGTCAGTCACTGGAGACTGTTCTCCAGTGGCGCAGGGATGAGTGGGTTCTCATGTCTACCAGGGGCGGTGCCCCCAGTGGTGANCTTGATGCAAGCACTAGCCTTATCCCGCAGAAAGCTCTGGAGCAGGAATTACATCACAGATGGTCAGTCAGTCACTGGAGACTGTTCTCCAGTGGCGCAGGGATGAGTGGGTTCTCATGTCTACCAGGGGCGGTGCCCCCAGTGGTGAAGGACAACTCTCTAAAAGCAGGGGCAGCTGTGGGCCATTAGCAGTGGCTGAAGAATTGGTTCTGGGGCTCTGGGACCCCCAGTCAAGGGGGTCAGGGTGAGGCACCAACAGACCTGAAATACCACCTGCATGCTGACAACCTCGGGTTCCTATCTCTAGCCACATCTCTCCCCAGAACCGCAGACTCAGAAGCCCCATGGCCCACCCAACATCTCCAAGTAACTGAAACTGAATTTGCCACACACCCAGCACCCGATCCCAAACCTGCTCCTCTGCATCTTCCCTTCTCTGTGAATGCTTGATTCGACTCGCCCAGGGGCTCGACCTTGATCTCTTCCTCACTCTCTCTCCAGTCCATCAACAAATCCTCTTGGATCTACCTTCAAAATTGAAGGCAGAACTGGACTACTTCTCACTCTTCGAGAACCACCATCCTGATCCAAACCATAGTATTCTTTTTCCCCCTTTTTTCTTTTTTTGTTTATTGTTTGCTTCCCTCAACTAGAATGGGAGCTCTAAAAAAGCATAGATTGTGTCTGCTTCGTTCACTGCTATGCCCCAGGTGCCATCATACCTGTCAGTTAATAGTACATGACCTCTAGGAGGCATTCAACAAACATCATTGAATAAATGAATGNCTTCCCTCAACTAGAATGGGAGCTCTAAAAAAGCATAGATTGTGTCTGCTTCGTTCACTGCTATGCCCCAGGTGCCATCATACCTGTCAGTTAATAGTACATGACCTCTAGGAGGCATTCAACAAACATCATTGAATAAATGAATGAATGATACAGCTCAGCTTGGGGATCTATGAAATGAAATAGTTTGAGTCAATGACCTATGAATTTTCTTTCAAATATAACATCCTAAAATTTTAATCTGTGATGGATTATTCAACTGATACTTAAATGACCTGTGAGTTTATTTCAAAACAGGATGTAAGAAAACCACAATGTTCTTGCCTGGAATACTTCAGTGACTTCCCAAGTGGTCTCCTTGAGTTAAACGTGGTCCCCTCAAAGCTGCCCGAGGGGTCCTGCTCAGGAGGAGGAACAGTATAGCTCCTCTGTTCCAGTGGCCCCATCTCATGCAGAGGGAAGCCCAGGTCCTTAGAAACCATAATGCCCTGAGTAATCTGGGGTCTTACCCTCAAGCCCCTCCCTTACTGCTCCATGACAGCCACATGCCCTTAACACTCAGGGAAGCCTGGTCCCCACTTAGGGCCCTTGCACTTGCCATCTCGCCTGCCTGGAAGGCTGTTTCACCAGACGTCATCATGGCTGCCCCTTTACTTCCATCCCATCTCAGCTTAAAAATCACCTTCTCAGTGACAATTTCCCTCATCACCTCAAACCCTCCAACCCCTTCATTTCATACTCCTCTTTCCTGATTTAACTTTTTAAAAATTTATTTTATTAAAATATAGTTGATTTACAAAGTTTTGTTAGTTTGTGCCATAACGCAAAGTGATTTTATACATATGTATATATCCTGTTTAGCATTCTTTTCCATTATGGTTTATTATAGGATATTGAATTTCATTCCTGGTGCTATACAGTGGAACCTTGTTGTTTAATATTTATTCTATATATAATAGTTCGCATCTGAAAGTCCCAAACACTCCCTGATTTAACTTTTTTATCCTTTAGTATTTGTTACCACCCAAAATATTTAACTTAAATTCTTGCATATGGTCTGTTTCTTCCAATAGAATGTAGGCTTCTGGAAGGAGGGGATCTTTCTGGGTCCCTTCCATTACTAAAACTCCAGTTCCTAAAACACTGTCTGGCACAAAGAAGGGACTCAGTATATGTTGATGAAGTGAATGCATGAATAAATGAATGAAATATATAAATATATTTATACATCAGTTCAGTCAGTCATGTCTGACTCTTTGCAACCCCATGGACTGCAGAAATCCAGGCTTCCCTGTCCTTCACCAACTCCCAGAGCTTGCTCAAACTCATGTCCTTTGAGTTGGTGATGCCATCCAACCATCTCATCCT
>SJYV01035843.1:16609-27930 GCA_006410875.1 Neotragus pygmaeus
TATTTCTCCTGGCAATCTTGATTCCAGCTTGTGCTTCTTCCAGCCTAGCGTTTCTCATGATGTACTCTGCATAGAAGTTAAATAAGCAGGGTGACAATATACAGCCTTGACGTTCTCCTTTTTGTATTTGGAACCAGTCTGTTGTTCCATGTCTAGTTCTAACTGTTGCTTCCTGACCTGCATATATGGTACATAGGCACACATTAAGATTCGTGTGTGAGAGTAATGCTGCTAACTGTTGTAGGGTGTGCATACATTCAGTGTTCGTAGATGTTGCCAAATGGTTTTCCAAGGTGGTTGGACTGATTAACACTCCTGCCACCTTTGTATGGGAAGCTCATTTGTTCCATTTTGTTTGCATTTAGCCATTGTGGTGGTTTGTATTTCATAATGATTTTAATTTCCTTTTTCTGATGACTAACATGGTTGAGTGTTTTCTCATATGTTTATTGGTCCTTTGGATTACCTCTTTTGTAAAGAACCTGTTCACATCTTCTGCATATTTGAATTGGATAGTTGTCTTTTTTAAGTTGACTTATTGGGAGTGCTTTCTGTGTTCTAAGTACAAGACCTTTGCTGGATAGATATATATTGCAAATATATTCTCCCACTCTGTGACTCACCTTTTCACTCTCAATGATGTCTTTGATGAACAGAAGTTTCTTAGGTTGAATATGACCAAGTATAGTTTCTATTATGATTGGTACTTTAAAAACAAAATTTTGTTTTTCCCATATAAACTTTTAAAATGGCATTTTTATAGAGGGATTAGCTATATAGTATTAATGCTTTTATTAGGTATGCTTTCATGCTAGTTTAGAGTGGAAGTAGGGGTTTGCAAATGAAGCTGTCAATAAGTTTTGTTTTTAGGGGAAAAAAGTCAAAGATGGATGGACAGAAACTTGTGTTATGAGAAGATATTTTATACTATTTTAACAAAGGAAGTTAATCAATTTTTTCTTCTGATTAAATATACTTTTCTTTTAATTTCTATAAACTTTAAACAACTTTGAAAAAAAGACTTTCTACATATATTCTTATAGTTTCCTGTAGAGCTATTCCAGCTTTGAAAATAATTAGAAGCATCAACACTAGAAAAGTATACATAATATTATTCTAAATGTGATTGATTATATTTGTGTCTAAAAATGTTATTTTATCATTTTTAGAGCTTTTTGAAAATGAGCATGTACGTATTGGGCAAAAAGGTAAGCTTTTTTAAAATTTTTAATTGGAAGATAATTGCTTTACAATGTGTTGGTTTCTGCTGTACAATAACATGACTCAGCTATTTAGTACACATGTATCTCCTCCTTCTTGAGAAAAAGATAAGCTTTTGATTAAACTTATTTTGATTTCTGAAAATGAGACAGTTTTAAGTAAATGTCTGCATCATATGTCCTCATCTGAAATTTAATCCCTGAAAAGCTAAAGACCTAAAAAGGAATCATAATTAACAATGTAGATAAAACAATAGGAATCTTTATAAAGAGGGGAAATACATCATTTTGACTCTATCAATAAACAGCAGATAAAGAAGTACACAGATGATTCACTAAAAAGGAAAAGATAAATGCAGCCACACATTTCTCAAGGATCTTAGCTTAATCCATTAAACAGTAGAATTTCATTTTAAAATCAGAGTCAGGTTCTCTCTTTGATGTGCCCACACCCTTCTCATTAATGTTAATAGGAATATGCTCCTGCATCAGGAGAAAGTGATGACTGCCACGCTTCCTGGTGACTGTTCACAGTGGTAGGACTTAATAACTGAGCAGCTGTCAGCATTCTGGAGAATACATTTTCCCCATCTTTTGAAGATTCTTTTCCTTGTTTATATAAATCCTGTTTAGTCTTTGAAATATGAAGTGCAGATAAGTCTTTGTGTCAGAATGAACCTTCTGACAGTTATATTATCAAGGTCTAAACTCCCTAGTTCAATTTTCAGAATCTAGAGGACTGTGTTTAAATGATTTGATATTTTTCATTAAACACAATTGCAAGTTAAATAATACGTTTCATCTTTTTATTTTTTCCTGTGGTCCCTTTGTTTCTTTTGGTCTTCTCATTTTCATTTAGTGTAAGTTTTTTTTTCCTTTTTCTTTTAAGAATATAAGAAAAATATAGTGTAAGGTTTTTTTCCTTTTTGTTTTAAGAATATAAGAAAAAGAATATATTTCTTCTTTTGTTTTTACTTTTTTATATTTTGGCTTTGTTTGTTTTGGAAAGGGGCTTAATTTCTATAGTTAATAGTTAATATTTTCATTAAAATAAAGATTGAAACAAAAGGATAATATATTAATTTTGTTAACCTGACCACTTCTGAATAATTTGGGGCCTTAAAATGTTATTGGATCCTTTGTGTTTTAAGTTCTTAAAAAATTCCTCTTTTCTGTTCATTGTACTGGAGAAGGAAATGGCAACCCACTCTGGCACTGTTGCCTGGAAAATCCCATAGACAGAGAAGCCTGGTAGGCTACAGTCAATGGGGTCGCAAAGAGTCGGACATGACTGAGCAACTTCACTTCTTCTGTTAATTTTGGCAGATAGTTAAAAGATCATCTAATAGAATGGATATCTACATTTGTAGAATTCTTAGTCGTAATACTTCAGATAGCATACTACTTCCAAATACTAGAACATTCATGACTTAGTAGAATATGCTTAAGAAATTTAATGTTTCTGTAGATATGATTTGATGTGATCTTCAAATCCAAAATTTATTATATATATGCATCATTAGTTGCAGATCCATGAAACTATAGTTAAAGCACAGGAATTCAAGGTACTTATATTAAAAAAACTTTCAGGTAAGGTAGGAGGTGGAGGAGCCTAAGGCTGAAAACATATAGGACTGTAAATAAGACCACATCAAAAATCAGAGAGTAAAAGAAGATTGCCAATATATGTTTTAATTATATAAGATACAAAGATGAAATGTTAGCTTGCTAAAAAAAATTGTAAAGATTTCAATGTATTTCTTACATTATACATTTTCTAATGAGATTCTAATATACTTTTAACAGTTCTAAGTGAACAAGATAGTGCTGCTGCTCAACAGTATATCAGACAAGGAAGTCCCACAGCCCTGAGAGCTGAACTATGGGCTCTCATTTTGAATATCTCCAGTCACCCTGAGGTAAGAAGAAGAGGAAGGATGAGCCAAATTTGATATTTATTCTTCAAAGACCCATGTTTCAAAACAAATATTTTTTCTTAGTCTGTATCCCCTTTTAAAATTTTCAAATTCACTGTAGTTTAGAGTTCTAAGATAAGATAAATGTATAATTAATTTAATCACTATGTATTTAACGTAGATGTTTTTATTATTAATAATTAATTGGGTAGTGTGATACATAAACAATAATTATAGGGTTGGCCGGAAAGTTCATTAAGGTTTTTCTGTAAGATCTTGTAGAAAAACCCAATGACCTTTTTGGCCAACTCCATAAAATTTTAATAAGTGGAGTCCACCAGTTTAGGTCAGTGAGGACATGTGGTAGAATTGGGAATTAGAATAGGGTGAAATAAAATAGACTACTCAGTATATGTAAATGAGTACTTTGTTCCTACAGTTACTTTGAAAGTATGCACCATTTTTATAGCTCTAAAAATTGACATTTTATGTGGGAATATTATTTTTCTAAGTATAAGAACATTTTATTTTAGGAAATAAAATGAGAGAAATCACCAACAGACAGGTAACAGATTCAATGAAGAAAAAAATATGTAACATTCTTTTTGAAATATTTTAGAGAAAATTTTTTTTTGCTTAAGCCCATTGATCTACAAATCATTGATTTAAATATTTTAATAAATAGCAAACTAATAGTTACAGCCAACTAATAGTTCACTAGACAGTGGTTAAAAACATGGGTTTTCTTTGAAGTCATACGACCTAGTTTCAACTCCTAGCTCCCACAACTTATTTGAAATAAGTTGTTGAATGAGATAAATTTCTTCAAGCTTCAATTTACCTATGCTTAAATATGGGTAATAATTTTTATATCATAGAGTGGTTATGAGAATTAAATAAAATGTGAGTCTTTTATTAACACAGTACCTGATGTAACAGGCCACCACTGATGGTAGCAGTATTAATTATATATTGCATATAATTGTAAATTAATCATAATTTGTAATATGTAATAATTATATGCACATATATTATAATTATATACATACCTAATTATACACATATATTAAATTACAGGTAATTATAATAGTAATAATTATTATTAATAAATTAATCATGATATTAATCACAATTTATAATAATGCTGTTTTTAAGAAAATCAAGCACTANATATTATAATTATATACATACCTAATTATACACATATATTAAATTACAGGTAATTATAATAGTAATAATTATTATTAATAAATTAATCATGATATTAATCACAATTTATAATAATGCTGTTTTTAAGAAAATCAAGCACTAACATAAGTATAAAAGCTATACCTCTGGCCTTTGTAAATTATGTATGTATGCTTATGTGTATGTATGTGTGTGCATGTAGATGTGTTTTAAATCTCCCTCTGTAAACAGCACTATCAAAAATCACTTGCTTCCTTTTTGACAGAATAAGCTTTGTGCTTTATTTTAGAGCAATTTTAAACCAAATGATACTGCTGATCTTTTGAGGTGACACTTTAAAAGTAACAGTTGACAAAACAGTTTAGAGTGTACTTTGGGCCTTTTTTAGTGCATCAGCTCTTGTAAAAGAGGTAGTAATTCTTGTTCTGATCTAACTGTGTAGATCAAAGTTAGATCACCTACTAACTTCATCGATCAGCAGCTAAGTTAACAAGTCCTGTCTCTGCAGAGGAACTACTTCCATTTCAAAAATAGATTTAGAATTTTTCCAGAAGTATCACTGTAGAATAAAAGTAGTAATACCAAATAATGATTGTTCTAATGTTCAACGGCTATTTTTACGCTTGGATTCTGGAGTTAATAATGATCTTGATTTTCTGTACTCAAAATGACAGATCTATAAATAGAAATTAATATCAGAAAGGCAATCTTGATTTTATTAAATAAAACACTTTCTATACCTTACACTTTTATATTCACTGTAAAAGTGTGACCTGCACACACTATAGCAACTCCAAAACAATTGTTGTAGATGGTATATTAGAGGAGGAGAGAGGGAGAATACTTCCTACAAAGAATTCTCTATCAGAATGTTATGTTCAATTACTTTTCAGTCACTTAAAATAAGGTACACATGCAAATGTATCATAGTTAAGGAGATACATAACCAGAATATTTCAAATTTCACACCCATTAACCTGTTTTAAAAATCTTACCTCCTTAGAAAGATTTGGTATTTAATACTTTGAGTTCCTAGCAGTTAAGTTTATAAAATACTTTTATTAGAATATTATTTAACTTTGATTTTTTTCTCTTTTTAGGAAAATTTGTTATAAGCTTAAAAACATTATCTTTATATATTTTCTATAGATTTCTAGATCAAATATCCATATTTAGAAAACATGCATATTTAAATTTTTGCTTAATTTCAGTTTGCTAATTAAAAGAAGATAGAAAATTTTCTTTTACTTTGCTCTAAGTTCTTACTTGCTGATAAAATAGTCAAGATGAGTATTAACATTTAAGATTTCCTTTAGTGATTTCACAACAAGGTTCTCCACAGCCTAACCTAAAGATCTCCAGCAATGCCTGATCATCCTAGATCTTTCTGGTCATACTTAACCTACTGTTCCCAGTGTCTGTTTCTGTCCTTCACTCTTCTCAACCACTTCTTTTCACAATCTTAGCAAAAGATATCACTTTCTCTTAACCAGAGAAAACATAAGTCATCAGAAAGAACTTATCCAAATTCTTTCTGTGAAACCTGTGAACTTTATTGTATCAGCACCTGTTCTTGCCTCCTCTACTTTTATATCTAAATCCTGTGAAAGAAAATTCTATGCTGAATGCTCCTACTTTCTTAATCCGATAATCACCCAATCTACCTTATTCTGGTATCAGTTCAGTTCAGTCGCCCAGTCATGTCTGACTCTTTGCATCNTTTATATCTAAATCCTGTGAAAGAAAATTCTATGCTGAATGCTCCTACTTTCTTAATCCGATAATCACCCAATCTACCTTATTCTGGTATCAGTTCAGTTCAGTCGCCCAGTCATGTCTGACTCTTTGCATCCCCATGAATCGCAGCATGCCAGGCCTCCCTGTCCATCACCAACTCCTGGAGTTCACTCAGACTCACGTCCATCGAGTCAGTGATGCCCTCCAGCCATCTCATCCTCTGTCGTCCCCTTCTGGTATACATTCTACCAAATGACGATAACTGTCCTAGCTAAAGATATCAAGAACAGTGGATGCATTTTAGTCTTTGCATTTTACTGCATTTGATACTATTATCTACTCTGTCCTTGAAATATTCTTGGTCTTTAATTTAGTTCATCCTTTTTTTTAGTTATTTCCCTCTTTCTTTTTTTTTCAAGTCTCCATTTGGGTTCCAATACAAACCTCAAGTGCTTGTGTTTTTCAGAATTCAGTTTTGATCTTCTTTTCATTCTGCACATTTTCCTTAGACTGATTCACCAATCATTTCTTTCTGTAATGGCTTCAACTCTGTTTTCAATCATTGTCTTAAGTCTAAACCTTTTACTTCCAGTTTCCTACAGAACTCTTAATACATGCTCCAAAAGTATTTCAGACTCATGATGTCTAAAAGAAAAGGCATAATCTTTACCTCAGTACATTTATGGTCATCCAAGAAATGTTGAATTGTCTCTCTGCTATGCTGTTCTCTCCCTGAAAAAAAAAAAAAGTCTCAGACTTTTCTCGTGTTGGATACTCTGCCCTTCTTTCTTGTGCAGTTTATTCCATCACCTTTCCTAAGAAACCTTCCTCACCTCTCCTCTACCTTGCCTTCTCCCGACTCCATCACTGCTGCTGTTAGATACTTCCATCTTTTTCCTCCTGCCGTAACCAGGGCAGGAGCAAAGACCTCAAGTCAAAGAAACATATGCCATACTTCTTACTTTATTTGTCTGCCTCCCTTTCTAGATTGGGGCCTCCTTGGTGGCTCAGATGGTAAGAATCTTCCTGCAGTGTGGGAGACCCAAGTTCAGTCCTTCGGCAGGAAGATCCCATGGAGAAGGAAATAGCAACCCACTCCAGTATTTTTGCCTGGAGACTTCCATGGCCAGAGAAGCCTGGCAGGCTACAGTCCATGGAATCACAAAGAGTCAGACACAACTGAGCAACTAATAAGTTCACATTCTTTCTAGATTGAGTACCTGGGGACAGGAATTGTTTTCTTTTTCATCATCTTAATATCAGTATCTTGTACAGTATCTAAAAATGATAGGCTCATCTAAATGCTTACTGAACAATTAAGTATAAAATTTTAGGACTCTTTGTGAGTTCTTTGATTTTTTAAGTATATATTTTCTTCTTTTCTTTAGTTAAATGGATAGTCTAAGTCTGAATAAAATACCAAATAGATACATACACTAAAATTATTCTCTGATGCTAAAAATTTGGGCTACTTTGCTTTTCAAAGATTGCTTTTATAATCATAATTTATTGCTCTTAAATGTCTATTTGCCAGAGCTTATACAAAGTACTCTTTAAATATTCTATTGTTGGTGATTGTTTTATTTTATAAATTGTTTTCTTATAATGTCTTTGTCTGCTTTTAGGGTAATGGAATGAATTAAAAGGTATTTCCTCTGCTTCTGTCCTATGAAGGAGATTGTAGAAGACTGGCAGAATCTCTCCCTTAAATGTTTGGTAGAATTCACCAGTGAACCACTCTGAGCTTTGTACTGTCTGTTTTGGAAGGTTATTAATTATTAAATGAGTTACTTTATCAAATCTAGGCCTATACACATTGTTTCTTGTGTGAATTTCAGCAAATTTTCAGCAAAATCTTATTCAAGTAGTTGATCCATTTCATCTAGGTTATGAAGTCTGTAGGCAGAGAAGTATTCCTAGTATTCCTTTATTATCCTTTTAATGTTCAAAGGATCTTTCACTTGTGATTTGGGTAATTTGTGTCCTTTTTTTTTCTTAATTAGCCTAGCTAGAGGCTCATCAGTGTTCTTGATCTTTTCAGTGAACCTTTTGGTTCCAATGATATTTTTCTATTGATTCCTGTTTTCAATTTTATTTCTTTATACTCTATTCTTATTATTTCTCTTCCTCTGCTTACTTTCAATTTAATTTGCTCTTCTTTTCCTAATTTCCTAAGGCAGAAACTTAGTTTGTTTATTTTAGGTCTTTCTTATTTTCTAATATATGCCTGCATTTAATTCTGTAAATTCCATCTAAGCATTGCTTCTACTGCATTCCCCAAATTTTGATGTTACCTTTTCATTTAGTTCAAAATACTTTAAATTTTTTCTTGAAATTTCTTCTTTGACCCATGTATATGTTGTTTAATCTCCGTGTATTTTGGTATTTTCCAGTTATCTTTCTGTTATTGGTTTCTAGTTTAATTCCACTGTGGGTCTGAGAGCAAGACATTGTAGGATTTCTATTCTTTTAAATTTGTTAAAGCTATGTTTTATGACCCAGAATGTGCTCTGTCTTGGTGAATGTTCCATGTGAGCTTGAGAACCATGTGTGTTTTGCTGTTGTTGGATGAGGTAGCGTATAGGTGTCCATCATATCCAGTTTATTGGTGGTGGTTTTGAGTTCAACTTGGACCTTACTGATTTTCTGCCTACTGAATCTATTTCTGATAGAGAAATGTTGAAGTTTTATTTCAGTTGGAAATGCATGGTTTATTTTATAAATGATGCTGATAACCATCCTTCTGAAAGAAAACAATCAGACTTTTGGCTTACAAAATATAAAAATAAATTCCAGGTAGGTTATAAACATGTAAATTAAAAATACCAATTTTAGGAAAATATTTACATAAATATGTGGTATAGGAGAGCCTTGCCTAAGACAAGCAAGAAAACCCAAATCCATAAAGAATTCTGAGAAATTTGTCAATGTATACCATAAACAAAAACAACACATATTAATTTGAAGAAAAAGTATTTATAACACAAATGACAAATGTTAATCCTCAGTATAGATAAAGAATCTGACAAATTAATGAAATAAATGTAATCTAACAGAAAAATATGTAATCTATGGAAGTGAAAGTTCAAAAGGCCAATAAGCATATGAAAGAAAGTCAACTTTATTAGTATTTAAGAAAGTCTAAATTAATATAACAATAAGATAATCATTATTTTTACCCATGGAAAAGTTAAAATGGTGAAAGTGAAAGTAGCTCAGTAAAGGCACATGTGCATGAGGATATTTATTGTAGTATTTGTAGTAACAAACAACTAGAAACAACCTGAGTAGCCATCTATAGGGAAATGATTAAATAAATCATGACGTATCTGTATACAGTTTTAAATATATTAAAGTTTATGTGTTGATAGTTATTTAAAAGACAGAGAGAGATGACCGTGATACATCACTAGAAACTGAAAAATAAGTATAGTATGATTCCATTTTATATTAACAAACAACAGCTAAAACCCTTCAGTATGAGTATATATTTATATAAGCATGAGAAAAGTATGGAAGGATATAACTTACAAATAATGTTATTAATACAAATATAAATAACATTAGATTCTTCAGCATGGTGGGAGGGAAGAAAAAGAGAGCATTAATTTTCTTTATCCAGCTCTAGATTGTTTCGGTTATTTTAGTGGTCATATATCAGTTTGCAATTTTAAACTTTTTATTTTTAAAAAGCAACATAACTCTAAACAGCTTTTCTGCTGCATTCACTAGAAAACACTATAATATTATGCTCTTTGCCAGCTGTCCAGGATTGGTGTTTGAGTTGGGTGCTGTTCCTACCTTTAAAAATGTTCTTTTATTCTAGCTAGAGAGGTAGATTTAATAAATATAATAGAAGGTAGATAAAATAGTAAAATAATTTTTCTTTAGGTAAGAAATCAAAACATCATGAATGAGAACAAAATAAGGCTTTTTAATTAAAATTGAAATGACTAAAAATAGCCAGCAGTATCGCTTCTCGGCCTTTTGCCTACTATCAAGTGTAAAAATAGCCAGCAAGTCCCCAGATTATGTGATGAGCATTTTGACTCAAACCAGAGAACTGTGTATCAAGCATTTTTTTAAGACAAAGAAATCGTATTTCAGGAAATGTAGGTTTGGACACCACCCTGCCATGGCTTCTGCATGCACCAGATATTCTTGTTTGTCCCAGGTGATCCTGTCCCACAACTCTTACTTGTTTGAGGGACTGTCTTCAGAAAGACTCGCACAGACTGCGGTGTACTGAGGGAGCCAAGCAGTATTTGGATAGGGGTGGAAACCAGGGCTAGAGTCCCCGAGGGATGGATGGAGGGATTCGGAGAAACGCAGGGATCAGCTTAAGTAGTCAGATGATATTTCCATCCCTCTTTAACACAGCTACTACCCACTTAATCTTGATCTTTTTCAATCTTTATTATGAACACCTGACCAACTATTAGCCTGTCCCTTAACTGGATTACATCTTATATCCTTCCTCCCCGTTTCTCTTCCTCTGTCTTTTCTTCTTTTTCCTTCCCTCCTTTTCTCTCCTTCCTGTCCTTCTCTTATTCTCATTTCTTATTCTCTATTTAACGGTTTCCCTTGTGGTAAGGAATCTGCCTGCAATGCAAGGAGACCTGGGTTTGATCCCTGGGTTGGGACGATCCCCTGGAGAAGGGAAAGGCAACCCACTACAATATTCTGGCCTGGAGAGTTCCATGGACTGTGTATAGTCCATGGAGTCACAAAGAGTTGGACACAACTGAGCAACTTTCACTTTCACTTCACTTTCAGCCTAATATTTCACTGTTTAGAGTTAATTGGATTTTCTAATATCATGGTACTGTATTATTTTTTAACTGATTTTTTTTTTGCTAAAATTTTACTAAATTCTTTACAATTAAAAAATTGTGTTGGTTTTATGCTTCAGTGCCATTCTCCCAGATCATCCCGCCCTCTCCTACTCCCTCTGAGGCCAAAAGTCCATTGTCTATGTCTGTGTCCTTTTGTTGTCACACATACAGGGTCGTCCTTACTATCATTCTAAATTCCGTATATATGTGTCAGTATGCTGTATTGGTGTTTTTCTTTCTGGCTTACTTCACTCTGTATAATAGGCTCCAGTTTCATCCATCTCATTAGAACTGATTCAAATTTATTCTTTTTAATGGCAGAGTAATACTCCATTGTGTATATATGCCACAGCTTGCTTATCCATTCATCTGTTGATGGACATCTAGGTTGTTTCCATGTCCTGGCTATTATAAACAGTGCTGCG
>SJYV01035843.1:30302-49327 GCA_006410875.1 Neotragus pygmaeus
TTCTTGCCTGGAGAATCCCAGGGACGGGGGAGCCTGGTGGGCTGCCGTCTCTGGGATCGCACAGAGTCAGACACGACTGAAGTGACTTAGCAGCAGCATTTAATTGTAATGAAATGTTTCATAATCTTGTCTAATTGTATATTTTTCCTAGTGTCAATCTTCATGCATTTTATTGTTAAAAAATATGGCTTAAAATTTTTTTGTTTTGTTTAGATTTTACCTTCCAGGCGAGGAAATTTGGACCGGTCTTACACTTGTTCTACAAGAAGTGCAGCTTATAGTCCAAACTATTATTCAGGTATGACACATTACTTGGAGTCAAGGCATTCCTGCCTTTCAGTCTTCTTAGCAAATCGTTTGTGTTTATTGTCTCTAAAAGTGACAACATTGTCAAAAGCAAAATGGTATTTTTTTCCACTAAAACATCATTTTAGTAAGCTATTTGTGGTTGCTATAATATTTCACTAATCTAGTCTCAGCCGAACATTTTTTAAAGAGAAAGTATTTTTTTGGAATCCGTTCTCCTACTTGCTTATTAATGCCATGGTAAAAAGCAGCGCAACTCTAGTTTTGGATTTTTTTTTTAAGATATGTGTATGTAATGTGAAGGATACTTGTTTTGTACTGATTTAAAGCACAGAGCTAGCCTATTTGTATTTAGCTTAAAACCATAAATTCTGAAAACTTATTTCTACCCAAGCTTGTCCCTCCTCTAGGGCAGGAAATGTTCACTACGTGTTTCTGTCTAGCACCTGCCACAGCCATGCTTGCATATTCAAGGGCTTGCCTTTTCAACTTGTGATCCATAACAGAAATCAGCATTCTCTAGGCTATTCCTGGCCCCTGGCCTGCCTTACTTTTCATCTGACCCCTTCTTAAGGTTTGGATTTGCAATGATCTGGCTCTGTCTTGGGGAAACTTAAGAGTTTTTTTATTGGTTAGCCTCCTGGCAGCATGACCCAGGAAGACTGTAGTGGTCTTCCAAAGTTTTTCACTCCTCATGCTTTCATCTCCTCACCTGACCACAAGTATGGGAATATTAGCTATACCATTGAACTTGTTTCAGTGGGATTTTTATAAGGATAAATTGAGATAATAAATATGAAATGCAAATAATAATTATTCTTATTTGGCTTCCTCAGGATTCAGCAAGATGAGATCTCCTCCCCTAAAAAGACGTTAGTATGATGTTCTTTGAGATTTATATTATATTTAAATATCATTTAGTGGGTGGTACTTTGCCTTGGGCACTGGATTTCCTCTCCCAGTGTGGGAAATGGTCTCCACATAGTATGTGCTTAATTGTATAGAAAAATCAGTTAATTTTTTCAGAAAATAACTCTGCCATCATTGTTGTTCAAAAGTTCTTTCTGATGAGCAGAGAGCCTGAAATCTGGCTTCATAGGTCAGTAGTATTAATGCTACGAATAGGACAGTTGAGTGGATAATGAAATCAGATCATTAATATTTTCATTTGAACTCAAGCTATATATGCTTGTAATTTTGTTTGCTGGTTTACCATTGGACAGAATATTTGGTTTCAGTTTAAAGTAATTACCTTTAATATTAATTACACTTAATAATAAACAATCATATATAGAAAATTATACTCAAATTATATTCAATATCTCCTGGCTAACTCAACTCTTACTTAATTCTGTGGTCATTTCTGTTTTTTTGTCAGTATGTATTCATGTACACATTGTATGATTCAAAACATACCATCTTTTGTTAACCCAGTTTTTAAAAAAGTGTTCTGCTTACCTATTACTCTTCATATTTACCTTTTTCTGTTGATTTCCAATAACCCATGGAATTTATATGCACATTCACAGTCCTTTACGTCCAATCCCAAAATTCAAAAGGCTCTGAAAACCAAAAATTTTTATTGTAATTTGTTTGACATCATGATTGAGCTGTATTCTTTTCTTGGCAAAAAACTACATGAATTGATATTTAACTATTTTATGTTTTGCTTTTTAAAAAATCTCTGTAAATATGAATATTTACGAATTTCACTATAGATATATCAATATGTTTGATAACAAGGTGCTGCTTTAGGTTATACTTAGAAGCACTACATAATATATGCCAGATTGTCTTTGTAATATTTCAAAAAATTTTTTAAATGTAGAAATACAACTGAATCCAAGGGGCTGTGATTTAGGATAATGGGTGTGTATCTTCATTTCCTTCATTTTCTTCCTGGTTTAGGTCTCTTCACCTTCATTGTTTTTAGCTATTATAAATAAATAACTTAAAAACATTTGTTTTTAGCTTTTTTCTTTTAAATTTCAGTAGACCCTTGATATTCACAAAGGATATTTCTGAGATCATCTCAGGTCTCTATATTCTTGACTGTGGTGGTATTTAACAAATTGCTGGCTTTCTACTCAATTATATGATTCTTGAGGGTTATTTTTATTTTTCTATGTTTGTACTCATACCACAAGTTGATCCTTATATCAGAATCTTATGTCAGAGTTTTTGTCTCTCACTTGAAAGGCCTTTTTTTTTTTTTTTTAGGAAAAGAAAAAATTTGTAACAGTTACTTTAAATGTGATGATGACTTATCAACAATGAGTAATAAAACCATATTGAATGGAGACGCTGAGCCATTACATTCATTCTCTAAATTAAAACCTGAAGCAGAGGATTCAGATTTATGTCCCTGCCAAGTATAATCTAGTCTGTGACCAAACAAATTTATGATGTTTCACAGACTGCTAAGGTTGCTCTCTGACAATTAGAAATTTAAATCTGTGAATTCAAAGATCTGTATACTTTTTTTTTCTTATACTGAAAACTGTCATTCAAATCCTTTAACTGTGTACTTTTTTTTAAACTTTGTTGCATTCTTGTTTATTGCAAGTCCTGCAGAATATTGTTTCTGCTATCTCCTTTTCTTTTCTGATAATTTCCACGTTAATTTCTGTGCTCATTCACCTTGATTTGGTTGGGCTAGACGTGGGTCCTCAGTTTACTTGTCTTAGTCTCCTCATTGTGACCGTATTGGTTTTTGTCTCCTCTCTTACCTTATCTACTCCTCCAGTAAGGTGAAAACCAACACAGGAAAACCTCAAACTAGAATCTAGAGTCTACAGCTTCCCATTTACACTTTACTGGATCTGCTTCTCTGTATCAAGCTTTTAAAATATTTCCAAGATCAGACCATGTAAAGTGCTGATTTTTTTTTTTTAAGCTGATTTTAAAAGAAAAATTTAGAAAGCAGAAATGCATCATTTTCACTTTAATAACTTATTGTTGACCAGACTTCAAGACTTCTTGATTTTATTAACAGCACAATTGGAAAAAAAATTAAAACATTCTAAACCTTAAATAAAAGTAGCTTAAGATGAAAAGAAATGATTTTGCTCATGCTTAGAATCATTATCAATGTCTTATCTTTGTAAAATATGTTAAATTAGGTTGCCAAACTGACGTTTAGTAGGTAAGATGAATTGAAGCATCCTATATTCATAAAAACTAAATAAACCTGAAACTTAATAGGAGCAACTGATAGTTACTTTCATTGTAAGTGATTGCCTGACACACTTTTTTTTAATATGAAGTTTCACTGTGTCCATAAAAATATTGCCTGTCTCTATAGAAAATGTGTATAGAAAAGTAGAAAAATACCCGTAATTCCATCACCAAATTAAAATTTTGGTGTATTCCCATATAGTGCTGTATGTGTACACACACACATAGGTAATCTTCTTTGTGGCATTTGCAGTCTGACTTCTGAATGATGACAGTACTAAAAGAGAGTGCAGCCTCCTTTGGTGGTCCCTCTGTAGCTTTGCTTGATCATATCAGCAGTAGAGCATTGTTCAGTAATATCACTTGAGTGATTCTGGTCAAATAGACTGCTTGTTCCTGTGCTTTTTCCTTTAATTTTAAAGCCAAAAAACCTGTGCCATCTGTCAGATACCATCAAAGAGGCTACTCTGGTTTATCCTTAGTCTCAAATTTGCATTTTTTGGTAGACTTATTCCTCAAGTAGACAGCTAAAGTTAGATCATTCCCTAATCAAATTTTAGCAAAAAGTATGAGAAACAGATTTCTATCATTATTACTTTGCTTAAAGATAATGATTTTCTGGTCCTTTAATGAAACTCATTTTCATTAGCCTCATGTCTCTATTTTTACAGTAATAGTAATAGATGTCAAGTCAAGCATAGTTGTTGGCTGCAGAGGGAAAAAGTTGTAATTCGTTATGAAAATAAGTTTAATTATTAGATTAGGTCATACACTGGTACAGTAATGGTGGTACTTAATACCACCCTTGACTGTTTCTCTTATTTCTCTTATTTACCCTAAATTCTGATAATCCTGATCAACTTCAAAAAAATCCACAATACAAAACTAGTATTTTTGTCAGTTGCCTTACTTTTTAGATAAGAGTATCAAAAGCTACATTAAGTAATTTAAACAGCAAATACTTAATATTGTGCAAAATTCTATAGTAATATGCTTTGAAAGAGGATCTTCAAAGTGATGTGGGCATTAGACAAAAATTCTGGAAGTAGAGAATTACATTTTCACCTTTCCACTGGTGCTCCTCAGTTACATTGGCTAACATCTGAACTTATTTTGAAGGTGCTGTTTTAAATTGTCCCATCCTGCTGATAGAGGAGAATATAAAAATTATCCTACTCCTAGCTGAAACTGAAAGATTTTTATCACCCCAGTTTGTAAGCCACAAGTCATAAAACTGAAATAATAAGTAATCCTCACTTAGTCTGACTGCAGTAACAAGTATCAGAGTATTGATATGTTTGATCATAACATTCAATGACTGAAGTTATCATACCAGAACAAAATGCATATGATGGGTCATTCCTGCCATAAGCCGGCCAGAATAAGCAGCAATTAGGTTATCTCTGCTCTTAGACAGAGCCCCTGAGTTGTGAACATGGTAATTAAAAACAGTGACACCAGCTGCTTATTAAGCAATAACTGTTGTTCATTTGAATTACAATTCTCCTTGGCCCTCCACCTGCTTTCTTACTGGTCTGGCCTACCTTCTTTCAGGCCCAGGCCTGGGAGTGCTTGCAAGATATAGTTGGGGTAAAATGTTGACTTTTGGTGGACACCACGGAGTCACATTGATGCAGATAAGGCACATGGCTGTGGCAGGATTCAGCTCCTTCATCAATTTTCAGGTTAGTATGGCTGAATCACTTATAGTTTGTAGAAGTTCCCTTACTGCAGACTTTGCTGGCAGTTGAGACTGGTATCTTTCTTCCATGAGAGACATGGTGATATGCCACATTACTTTGGAATACAATGTTGGACATGGTTGCAGTCATATGGAGAACCACTATAGGTATTTGTTTAATTTATTCAAACTTTTATTCTTCTAGACAACACTTCCTCAGACAGTTTTATTGGCTCAGGAGACCTAAGAACCTTTGGCCAGAGTGCAAATGGCCAGTGGAGAAATTCCACTCCGGTATCAGGTTCAACTTTACAAAAATCAAGAAACAGCCGAAGTCTTTACCTCGAAACCCGAAAGACCTCAGGGTAAGTATTCTGGCTGCTTAGTTCACAAGCCCTTTCTCCATTATAAGGGAAAATGGCCATAGGACAGTTGTTACTTTGGCACTTTTAAGAAGTAACACCATTTTTGAACTTTAAACCATAGTGCATACGTGTGCATGCTAAGTCACTTCAATCATGTCTGACTCTTTGTGACCCTATGAACTATAGCCCGCCAGGCTTCCCTGTCCATGGCATTCTCCAGGCAAGAATTCTGGACTGGGTTGCCATGCCATCCTTCAGAGGATCTTTCCAACCCAGGTATTCAACCTGAATCTCCTACATCTTCTGCATTGGCCAGCGGGTTCTTTACTACTAGTACAAAGATGTGGACAAATTCATTTTGTACTTTCAGCTTTTAATTTATTTGGTGCTGAATTTTGATGACAGCCAAAGTGAAAATGGATCAATTTCTGCAACTTTAATAGCAAAGAAACCACATTTTGCAGACTTTTGACATGCTACTGACTTCAGCCAAAGCAAGCTTTTACTTTGGTTCACTATTTCTATTAGATAATAGACGCATAAAGAACTTCATCGTAGTTAGCCTAACTTACAAGCCCTGCTTACTCCCTCACCAAATTTATACTGATTATTAAAGGCAGATGAAGTTTGGCTTAGAAACTTTCCCCTCAAATACTTTTATGTTAGTAAACTTTTTATATGGTATTTATGATTTCTTAAATATTACTCTGGTGATAGACTTTAGACATGTAGTGTCATTTAGTTTTTTGCTTAGTCAAAGCTAAGCTTTCTGGTGTTAGTTGAAACCAACCAAATAGTTTTTATTTTATGATTATTAGCACATAACCTCTGGAAACATGTGTGAGTACCCCTAGGAATTGTCTTCCCTACTTCTTAATATTTAAAAAAATTATAAAAGAATTCATTAATACAATTGCATTGTAAAAATTAAAACATCACCAATAAAACCAAAATTCCCTTAACCCCTACTCACAGTCTTACTCCCTTCCTCTTCATGTGTTTGCTTCCAAATCTTTTCCTGTGTTCATTTCTCTTTCACTCTCTCTTACTTAAATATAGAATGATATATATGCTATGTAATACTATAGAATGTATAATATGTTTACTTCATTAAAGATACTCTGTATGCATCATTTGGCAAGTTGCTTTTTTTTACCCAATAATGTCATACTGCTATTTTTAAAAATAATGTTGTTATAGAAACAGGGCACATGGTTTGTACAAAGTTAGAAAATACAGATAAGCACAAAATAAGCAATAAAAACATCATATTCCCACCAATCAGAGATCACCTTTGTAATGTCTTACATTAATATATATATCCTTCCAGATATTTTCCTCTGTTTACCCTCATTTTTTTCCAAAAATGAGTTCATACTGTGCATACTCCTCTGTAATCTTTTTCAGTCATTCATCTTCTCTTTTTTCATTCAGTGAATTTTATCTTGTACACCAAATAAATTATATTTAAATTTTCCTAGTTGATCCAAAAGTATGCTTTACAGCTAGTTTGTCCAGACCTTATCCTTTTACAGCTAGTTTGTACAATCTAGAATTGTATCAGTAGTTATCCCCCTTCAGTTTCTTACAGTCTTGAATAGCACTCACTTTTCTTTATAGATCCATCATGTGTTATAATTATTTTTTAAGTAGATAAATTAAGATTTTTGTTGGAGTTTCAATATCAAACTCTCAAAATTTAATAGAATGAATATAATGAAAAGTAGAAGGATATAGCAGACCTGAAAAGCACTGTGAACCAATTCAACATGATTAAAATTTATACACTTTTCAGACGGTGGTAGAATACAAACTCTACTCGAGTCCCATGGACTGTGAACCAGAAGGCACTGTGTGTACATCCAGGGACATGAGGTTAGGAGCAAAAGTTTCATGGTCTAAAAGCTTTGAAATCATACAGAGTCTGTTCTCTTATCACTATGGAATTATGTTAGAAGTCAATATCAAAAGATATTTGAAAATAACCCACATATTTTCAGGTGTAATGTGACATTTACCAAGAGAGTTCTTCAACTTAGCCATTGAAAGCCTCAATAAAGTTAGAGGGTGATTGCAGAGAAGAAAACATTTAAATGAGAAGTTAGTATCAAAATGAGGGATTAGTATTAAAGATACTTTAAACAAAATCCCATGTATTTGGACATTAAATGTCCACTTTTAAATGATGAGTGTATCTAAGAAGTCATAACAAGAAAAATTAGAAAATATTTGTAATAGCATAAAAATGAAAAGAGAATTTACCAGAAATTGTTGCATGTAGCTGAAGCTGCTCAATGCAGTTGAATACAACATGGAGTCTTGAATAAGACAAAACAAATAGTGGACACTAGCATANACTAAACATAAATCAGCCCAGATGTTGAATTAGCAGGTCTCTGATGGTAATAGTGGTTGTAGTTGTGTATCTGTTTAAGAAAAGAGTTAAATAAGAATCTCTCTAGAAGGTTTAATTAATCATATATTCTAAGAACTAAAGTCCAAAATAAGTCTTTATAAAATTAAAATTTGAAATAACCTTGGAAAGAATTTTAAGGAAATTTCCATGATTTCAAATATGCCATTAATTTTTAAAATTTTAAAAACAGTTAAGACTTAAAATCCCATTCTTTAACATATTGTTATTAATTAAAATTTGGGCAATATAAAAACCTTAAAGTTTATTTACTTATGTAGCAAATATGTAGCCTGATACCTATTTTTTGGTACTCAGTCAAATTTTGAATGTACAATAAAGTTAAAGCTTCATTTATATAGTAATTTTTGTTTCTGAACTGAAATGCTGAGTAGAAATGATCGCTTTTGGTGTTGTAGCATAAAGAGGTCCATAGAACCATCCCTATTAGAAAAATCAAAATCAGTGAAAATTACTTAAAAAGCAAAAAAAAAAAAACAAACCAACAACATTTAAAGTATCTGGAAACTGTCTTTTAAGATTAAACGTCAAGTCAGCAAATAAAAACATTTATTCGGGAGAAGTGACTAAATCTTAAATCAGTCTGTAGCACTTGAGCCATNAAAAAAAAAAAAAAACAAACCAACAACATTTAAAGTATCTGGAAACTGTCTTTTAAGATTAAACGTCAAGTCAGCAAATAAAAACATTTATTCGGGAGAAGTGACTAAATCTTAAATCAGTCTGTAGCACTTGAGCCATGATGCACTCTCTCCCTCCTCATAAGCCCCAGGTCATCATGATGGAAGCTTCAATTCGACTGAGTGTGGCTAGGAAGATGGGGTTCCTTTTTCAAATAATTTCTAGTCAAAGATTGCGGTATCTCTATAGAAGGCTCCGTGCTGTGCTTAGTTAGTTGCTCAGCCCGTGTCTGATTCTCTGCAACCCCATGGACTATAGCCTGGCTTGTCTGTCCATGGAGATTCTCCAGGCAGGAATACTGGAGTGGGTTGCCATGCCCTCCTTCAGGGGAGCTTCCCAACCCAGAGATCGAACCCAGGTCTGCTGCATTGTGGGTGGATTCTTTATCATCTGAGCCACCAGGGAATCCCATAAAAGGTTCAGGTAACCAGTATTTCTCATTCTCCTCAGCTCTGTGTTGTAGATGCAAAATTTCAAAAGTCAGGGGCTTCCTGCCTCCACTCAGAGGGTGGCCCTCTGTCAAGAGCAGGTCTGAGTAACCTCTAAGACTTGATTTCTGTAGTGTCTGTACCAACCTGCATTCCTACCAGCAGTGCACTAGGCCTCATTTTCCTCTGTGCCCTCACCAACACTTGTCTTTTTTGTTTTTTTTAATGGTAGCCATTTTAACAGGTATGAGGTGATAACATTCTGGTTTTGATTTGCATTTCCCTGATGATTAGTAATGTTGCATACCTTTCCATGTACCTGTTGGCCATTTGTATGTCTTGTTTGGAAAACGTCTATTAATTTCCTTTGCCCACTTTTTAATTGGGTTGTTTGTTTTTTGCTATTGAATTGTAGAATTCTTAATAAATTTTGGATGTTAGCCTCATATCAGACATAAAACTTGCAAATATTTTCTCCCTTCCTGTAAGTTGCCTTTTCATTTTGTTTTTAGTTTCTTTTGCTTTATAATGGTTTTTAGTTTGTTTCACTTATTTATTTTTGCTTTTTAGCTTGTGTTTTACTATCATAAAAGGAAACTACCATGAAGACCTAAGTCAGGGAGCTTTTTTTCTATGATTTCTTCTAGGAATTTTATGTCTAGGAATTTAGGTCTTATGTTTAAAGTCTTAAGTCCATTTCAAGTTCATTTTTGTGAGTAGTATAAGGTACAAGTCTGATTTCATTCTTCTGCATGTGGTTATCTGGTTTTCCCAACCCTATTTGTTGAAGATACTGTCTTTTCTCCACTGAGTATTCTTGGCTCCCTTGTTAAATATTAGTTAACTGTGTATGTGTGGTTTGTTGCTGGGCTCTCAATTCTGTTCCATTGGTTACTGTGTCTACTTTTATGCCAGTGCTTTACTGCTTTGATTACTATAACTTTGTAGCATAGCTTGAAATTGGGAAGTATGATGCTTTGTTACTCTTCCTTGAGATTGCTTTGTCTACGCAGTTTCTTTTGTGGAAAGAAAAGAATTCTTTTAGGATCGTTTTTGTATTTCTGTGAAAAATGCCCATTGCAATTTTAATAGGAATTCATTGAATCTGTAGATGGCTTTGGGTAGTATGGCATTTTGACAGTGCAACTTCTGATCCATGAACATAGGATATTGTTCCATTTGTGTCTTCTTCTGCTTCTTTCATCAAAGTCTTGTAGTTTTAAGTGTACAGATCTTTCACCTCCTTCTTTAAATTTATTCCTTCATATTTTATTGGTCTTTTTTATGCTATAGTGAATTAAATTATTTTTTTTCAGCTTTTTTGTCCTTAGTGTATAGAAACACAGCTATTTTCTGTATATTGATTGTGTATCCTTCAATTTTACTGAATTCATTTATTATTTCTAGCAGATTTTGGATGGAGCCTTTAGGATTTTCTGTATATAAGATCATATCATCTGTAAGTAGAGATTATTTCTTTCTTTCCTACTTGAAAGTGAAAGTTGCTCAGTCATGTGCAACTCTTTGCAAGCCCATGGACTATACCGTCCTTGGAATTCTCCAGGCCAGAATACTGGAGTGGGTAGCCATTCCCTTCTCCAGGGGATCTTCCCAACCCAGGGGTCGAACCCAGGTTTCCACATTGCAAGCAGATTCTTTACCAGTTGAGCCACCAGGGACACCCATCCCTACTTGGGTGCCTTTTCTTTCTTTTTCTTGCCTGATGGCTCAAAGTGGTCTTGTAAAAACACCAATCAGTTCATATTACTTGTGAGATTAAATTCCAAACAGCAAAATCCCTCACAAGGCCCCATGACCCTGGATGTGCTGGTTCACATCCCTAGCCTCACGGTTCACCTCTGCACTAACACTGTGCCACTACGCATTCCAACCACTCTGATCTTTCACTCCTCATGCTCCTTATGCTTTTTTCTACCTCAGGGTCATCAGACCTGCAACTCCTTTGATGTAAAAGACTGTTGCCCTCCCCCTTTCCTCTACTAAATCCCTATTTTTCCTTCACCTTTCAACTAGAATATCACTTATTCACAAATACCTTTCCCTACCTGCTCTGATTCTCAGCAGGACATATACATGGGGTCATGGCCTCGTGCTTTGTGTGATTACACATTTATCGTCATTGTAGAGGGCTGTAGATTTTCTTAGGTAAGAGTTTAGTTCTAGATGTGAAGAATCTTTTTATCAACTAACTTCTAAATGAAACAAATTAGTTAATGTTGCACAATATTACAAATACGAAATAAAAGTTTTTGGTCCTCCCTATGATAGTTATTTAGATCCTGGACATGAAGCTATTATGACACTAAACATGAATACATAAATTATAATAATAGCCAAACGCCAATAATATAGTTTTGTAGTGTGTTGACTGTTCTGCTTCAGCGTGTGGGTAGAGAAAGTGGAAATGTCACAATTTCTGCCCCTTTGGTGGCTGGAGAGAAGAGGATTGTCAGTTTAAATTCACAGCTACAAAGGCTTTTTGGTGGTGGCGAAAGGGACTTGCCAGACAAAACACCTGCCTCATTTGATGAACAGGGGCTATAAGGGTAACATTTTAAATAGGAGTCATTACAGTTTCTCCACATGGTGCCAGAATTAACCCTTGAAGACATATCCATCTTTGTGTACCACATTAACTTGGGAAACTTATAAGTGACAGAGTCTGACAAATATAACTATTTATAAACAATGGATGCATTCTCTGAGAAAAAGCAGAATGGTCATCAGTAAATATTTATTGACCCTTTTTTATAATGATACCACCTTTGATGTGTGTAAAGCATTAGGTATTAATTAATATCACAGATAGTAAGTACTATAGGAGTATACTTTAACCTTTATTTTCCATTTTTATCAATATTTTAGTCCAAATTATATTATTTTTAGATTTACTATAATTTTTTTCACTTGTATAGCCTCTGCTATTCTCCATACTTTGTAAAGGTTTAATGTAAATGTTTATCCTTACAATATAAATAAATGGATAATTGTAACACCTAAGTTCTGTCTTTGGGAATTTTGCAGAACAAAATTTTCCTCACATGGATAGTTACCAAGAAAATACTTTTCATGATCATACTTGTTCATAAATAATTTTATCATTAGTTTGACTTGTCATAGAGAAGTTCATTTTAGGTAATAAAAGTATATGTAATTTTTTGCATTGAAAACAATATTATCAGAAATTGAGTTGTGATTTTTTTTCTGAAAAAAAATTTGTATCCCTATACATGTATGCACATGCCCTCAAATGTGTATGTATGTATAAGATAAGAAAGAAGAAAGCCTTTTCTTATCACTAATTATGGGCTTTCCTTTGGCAGAGCTGCCTAGCAACATAACTACTCAATGAGAAAATTGTTGATGTTAATGGAATGAACTTAATTTTCTAGCACGCTCTGTGTCATAACCCATGTATTGAATTTTGTGACTAGGCTACAAAATTTGACAGCATGTGGCGTTGCTGTATCCATATGTAGATGAGAAAGTCTCCAGTAGTTCCTCCTGAAAGAGAATCTGGGCCTGTGTTACATGGATACACAGGCACTCTTCTATCTTCTGAGCGACTCATGTTAGTTACCTGAATTTTTTTCAGCAACAGCATTGAACATTATAGAAATAACATTTTGAGTAGTAAGTCAATTTTTTAGTATTCCAAAGTTTAGCATTTATTTTGTGTGAAATTCTTAAAAATACTTAGTTGTGCTGAAAATTTTAAATTATGTCAGTTTTAAAATGTGTTCAAAAAGAAGACAACCCTTTATTCCATGTAAATAAATTGGGTCGTTTGACAATTTAGTTTCAGATTTGAGTACTTAATGATATCATGACAACCTATAAAAGTTAACTTATTGTCCAAAGTATATAAAGTACTTATAGGTGAGAACTTTTAAGTAGTAAAGAGAAGACATAGGAATTACTCTTTCTGTTTTCTGACAAATTCTCTATGCTTGGCTTATCTAGCACATGCTTAGTAGAAATACTGACATATTAGAATATGCCATTTTGTTGTTGTTGCTGTTTAATCACGGTCATATCTAACTCTTTTGCAACCCCATGGACTGTAGGCCACTAGGATCCTCTGTCTGTGGGATTTCTCAGGCAAGAATGCTGGAGTAGGTTGCCATCTCCTTCTCCAGGGGGTCTTCCTCATCCAAGAATCAAACCCGTGTCTCCTGCATTAGCAGGTGGATTCTTTACCACCAAGCCACCAGGGAAGCTAGAATATGCCATAGTTACAAATATTTTAATGCCATTGAATGGAGTTTAAGAAAGGCCCAGGTTCAGTCAGATGTTCTTTATTCATGTATTCATGTCAAATTATTGAGTGTCTGTTCTGATACAGGCACTGCATAAGAAAATGTTTATTAAGCTCACATTTTAGCGAGAAATGAGGGAAAGGCAAATACACAGTTATAATTTGATAAATGTTCTGATAGAGGTTTATGCAATGTTCCATGCAAATACAATTAAAGAGGAAATAAATTCTGGGAGTAGTTCAGGTTAGTGGTGGCTTTAGAATAGAAATGTTATAAGAAATGTCTGGTTCTTTTTCCTTTATCTTAAAATTTTTTTTAACTTTTTATGGAGGTGTGGTTGACATATTATTTTTAGATATACAATATAGTGACTTGACATTTATATAAATTACAAATTGATCACCATAATAAATCTAGTAACTGGCACTATACAAAGTTATTCCAGTTATTGTTGACTGTATTCCCTGTGCTATACATTGCATCCTCATGACTTATTTCTTTTATAACTGGAATCTTGTTCGTCTTAATCCTCTTCACCTATTTTGTTCAGCCCCCCACCCCTCTCCCCTCTGGCTGTGTATCTATGAATCTACTGCTGTTTTGTTTGTCCATTTGTGGGTTTGTTTTTTTTTAAGATTCCACATATAAATGAAATCATTTGGTTTTTTTTTTCCTCTGAAGAGATGTCTGGTTCTTAAAACACAAAGAATTAGGAGAATGGGAAAAGCAAAAATAAGCATGCGCCATATGCACGTGGTGATTAATGAGGAGAGATTAGCTTCTCATGCTGGTGAACAGCTCTGGCAGTCCAGGCTAGCCTTAACAAGCACTTGCGATAGAACAAGGCCTGTGTGAACAGAAGGAACAAATGTGATACATGTCAGTACCATGCTGCTGCTAAGTTGCTTCAGTTGTGTCCGACTCAGTGCGACCCCATAGACGGCAGCCCACCAGGTTTNGAATAAGTCATTTTTTTCTCCTCAGTACTCAATTTGAAGTGTCATAGCCAAAATCATTTTGTCTAGAGCTATGATGATATAAGGCCCATAAATTATGCTTTGTTATTTGAACAAGGAAGTCAGACCTTGAAAGTGCCAAATTCAAAGGTCTATGAGTCTTCTTTGTACTGTAGATGGATGAATTTGCTGTTTCCTGATGCACTCAAATCTACTCCAACTTATATTTCTGATCAGTCGATTAGGAAAATAACTCTTTGACTTTGCTTCCTTCTGGAACCCTGCCCGATTCAGTCAATGACTTCAGGAAGCCCCTCATATTAGAGAAAATTCAAAGGGTCCAGAAGCACATGAAAAGATGCTCAATAGCATTATTTATCATGAGAATGCCATAAAGCCAAAGAATTGGGATTTTCCTGGTGGTTCAGTGGTTAAGAATCTGCCTGCCAATGCAGGAGACATAGGTTTGATCCCTGGTCCAGAAAGATTCCACGTGCTGTGAAACAAATAAGCCCATGTGCCACAACTACCGAGCCTGCATACTGTACCTACTGAAATTCCATGTGTACTAGAGCCCGTGTTCCACAAAAAAGAAGCCACTGTAATTAGAAGTGTGTGCATCACAGCTAGAGAGTAGCCCCAGCTTACCTCAAGGAGAGAAAAGCCTGTGCAAATCAAGGAAGATTCAGCATAGCCAAAAATAAATAAAATTGTGGATATATATACATGATTATGTATATATATGTCTATATGCATATATATATATACACCAAAAGAGAAACTCCCCAGGTCATTAGGTGCCCAATATNTGAAATTGTTAGTTTTTCCATTGTCAGTTTTCCTGTCTCTATCGGATCACTCCTCTCACTATAAAAATGTAGTCTGAAAAAAAGTCTGCCATTCCCCTATTCCCTGAGTTGCTGAAAGTTCTTTTTTAAAAATCTGTAGATATTGTTCCTAAGTCTTATCCTCCCGTTCTCTCTTGAACCTTCCTTAGTGAGTCTTTTTCTCTGCCAACCTATCCCACTAAACTAACTTATTTCATGTTGCTGAATCCAGTGATCATTTCCCAGTTCTCGCCGTACTTTATCTGTCTGGTCACTTAATCACACCCTCTATTGGATTCTCTCTCTTCACTGGCTTCTAGGATATCATGCTCTCAGGTTTCCTTCTGTCTTACTAGCTGGCACTCTCATTCACCTTTGCTGGTTTCTCTTTATTTTTCTGTCTTACCCTGGAGTACCCCAAGATAAGCCATTAAACCTCTTTTTTCACCCTGTTCTTGCCATTGGTGATCTCGTTTATTCTCATGACTTTAAATACCATCTACACACTGACACCTCCCAAATTTATGTTTGTCTTGTCTTCTTTATCTTTTTGGTCCTCTCCCTTCAACTCCAGGCTTGTGTACCTAGTCCCAGGGAGCTGTTATTCTGCCCAAACTCTTATTATTACCCTAGATCCATTTCCTGACCACTTTTAAGTTCCTAATTAAAATACACATCAAACTTTTACTAATATATACATGTGAGCATGCATTATCCCTCTTGTCTGCATTATTTTCCTCTGAAGCACTTACCACCAAATAACATACAATATATTTTACTTTTTCCCCTCTATCTCCCTTCACAAAAGCGTAAGGACAGAGGTTTGGGATTTTTTTTTCATTCGTGGTTGTATTCTCAGTCTTTAGAACCATGCCTGCCACATAGTAGATATTCAAGTAAATACTTGTAGGAGGGAAGGCAGGAAGGGAGGGAAGGAGGAAGGGACGAAGAGAAGGGCAAGGAAAGAAGGAAGGGAGGGAGAGAGGAGAGAAGAAAGAAACTGTCAAAGGTAGAATCAGGAGGATTTTGGTGACTGGCTAAATATGCATGTTGAACGAGAAGGAAGAATCAAGAATGAGTTTGCAGGCTTTGGATAGTTGTAAGTATTGGGCTTCCAAGATGGCACTAGTGGTAAAGAACTCTCCTGCCCGTGCAGGAGACTCAAGAGATGCGGGCTTGATCCCGGGGTCGGGAAGATCCCCTGGAGGAGAGCATGGCAGTCCCCTCCAGTATTCTCGCCCGGAAAATCCCATGGACGGCGGAACCTGGTGGGCTGTGATCCATAGGGTTTCAAAGAGTTGGACACAACTAAAGTGACTTAGCATGCATGGAAGTTAAGATCAGAAACACAGGAAGAGTGTATAAGGTTGGAAATCAAGGGGACAGATCAGAGAAGGATTTTTAAAGTGTATTTTTCTCTGTAAGAATGTGATAAAAGGATGAGAGTCCTTAGCCAAGCATGAAACTAAACCAGAGGTCTTTGTTTATTTTTCTGCCAGTATTCTCTGATTGGAAGTGACATTATCAGTACTATCTCGATCATTTACTTAGAGAGTGCTTATTAGGTGCCAAGAACTGCTCTAGATGCTTTATGTACTTTATAGCCAGTTCTTAGGTAGCTTTATTTCTGTTTTATAGATGAAGAAGCAGAGGCTCAGAGCTCAAACTATACCTTATAGCTACCAGGACCCAGGCTAAGTCTATTCCATTTCAAAGCCTTGTAAGCCTAATTGCTCTTTGGTTTATGAAAATTTAAATTAGGGCAGAGGGTTTCAAAAAGTGATTCTTGAAATTTTGTCATTTGAAAATTTTCCAGATTAGTTTGGATAGAAATACAAGACGCACCAAAAATTTTAAAATTGTGCAGTAATTGTAAGTTAAACTGATTTTTCCAACAGACATACATCATTTCTTATATGCTTTTTATTACATTAATAACTTATTTCTCAGAAACATTCATTATAAATATCTTTTCAAAAACTAAAGAAAGCTAATTTAGTCCATGTAGATTTTTTTGCAGCTGTAGGTAGAACTGTTAGGTGTAATTCTGCTATAAAACTGTAATTCAGACGTACACATCCAGCTTATACTTACACTCCCAACTTTTCCAAATAAAGTAAATCATTACGTATGTAATCTCATCTACATAAAGTTCAATATTTACTTAATTAGTGAGTAATCAAAGTTGAATTTNACGTACACATCCAGCTTATACTTACACTCCCAACTTTTCCAAATAAAGTAAATCATTACGTATGTAATCTCATCTACATAAAGTTCAATATTTACTTAATTAGTGAGTAATCAAAGTTGAATTTTTTAGTTAATTTGATTGAAACTGTCATCTTCATACAGTCACAACATTTCTAGCAAATTTACAATTGAACTGTAACTTCATTACAGATACAAAATTGGATCTCAGAAGTTAAAACAGCTCAGGTTAAGATAGGAGTTGGCAGCTCGTTGCTTGCATGCTGGGGTTGCACGTCAGTATATAATGTGTAACATCCCATCTCTGGCTTATCAGAGTCACGCTACAGTCACTGATGTTCTCTCAAGAGCAGTTTCAGATATCTTGTCTTCTCTAAGGCAATAGGGATTTGAGGGGTATATCTTTAAGCACAGAACTTCTAACGTTATTGTGTTCCCATTGGTTTCAAAGAGAAAGGTAATACAAACCTTTCTTTAGGAACTATCTTCCCTCTAGGCAATGATAGAAGGATATTTGTTAGTATACTTCCTTTTGCTTTATTTATTTATTTATTTATATTTATTTATTATATTTGTATTAGTTTATTAGTAGTTATTTATTGTTACATTGTATAATTTTATTAGTTATATTAGTTGTACACTTCCCTGGTGGCTCAGACGGTAAAGCATCTGTCTAAAACGTGGGAGACCTGGGTTCGATCCTTGGGTCGGGAGGATCCCCTGGAGAAGGAAATGGCAATCCACTCCAGTATCCCATGGACAGAGGATAGGCTACAGTCCATGGGGTTGCAAAGGCAAACCATTCAATATCATTCCAAGGCAAACTATTCAATATCACAGTTATCACAGTATCATATCCAAGTCTATGCCCCAACCAGTAATGCTGAAGAAACTGAAATTGAACGGTTTTATGAAGACCTACAAGACCTTTTAGAACTAACACCCAAAAAAGATGTCCTTTTCATTATAGGGGACTGGAATGCTAAAGTAGGAAGTCAAGAAACACCTGGAGTAACAGGCAAAAATTTGGCCTTGGAATGCGGAATGAAGCAGNGCTGTGATTCATGGGGTCTCAAAGAGTCGGACACGACTGAGCGACTGAACTGAACTGAACTGAACTGATATTAGTTGTATTAGCTGATTGGTGCTGTTATAGCAAGTTAACATAAATTTAGTGGCTTAAAACAAAACAAATATATCCTACAGTTCTGTCTGAAGATTGAAAGTTTTTTGAAATGGGCTTTAGTGGGCTAAAATCAAGCTGTTGTCAGGGCTGTCTGTGTTTCTTCCAGAGGCTCTGGAAAAGAGTACCTTTCCTTGAATAAGAAAAATAAAGTTACGGATACCAGAAAGGATACAAAATAATTATCAAATATAGGAATTAACTGAAAACCATTAGAATTATAATTCAGTTAAATACCTGTTTACCAAATAAAATATTGAAATCATTTATTCTTTTAAATATGAGAAATAATCATTTGGTATATATAATGTAAAGTAAAGAGCCAGGCAACAAAGTCCTTTATTCCTGAAGAGGGTCTGGGCCGCATGTCCCAGTGGCCACTGCAGACTGCCAGCATCTTAGTCCCCATCACTGTCATAATCTTCTGCAGGGCTTCCCTGCCTCTGCCCTTGCCTCCCCCTCCCCCCAACGGACAGAGAAGCCTGGCAAGCTACAG
>SJYV01035843.1:49898-68791 GCA_006410875.1 Neotragus pygmaeus
TGTATCTGAGGTTATTGATATTTCTCTCAGCAAACTTGATTCCAGCTTGTGCTTCATCCAGCCCAGCATTTCAAATGATGTACTCTGCATATAAGTTAAATAAGCATGGTGACAATATACAGCCTTGACGAACTCCCTTCCTCATTTGGAACCAGTCTGTTGTTCCATGTCAGTTCTAACTGTTGCTTCTTAACTCGCATACAGATTTCTCAGGAGGCAGGTCAGGTGGTCTGGTATTTCCATCTCTTTCAGAATTTTCCATAGTTTGTTGTGATCCACACAGTCAAAATTTTTGGCACAGTCAATAAAATAGTAGATGTTTTTCTGAAACTCTCTTGCTTTTTTGATGATCCAGCAAATGTTGGCAATTTGATCTCTGGTTCCTCTGTCTTTTCTAAATCCAGCTTGAACATCTGGAAGATCATGGTTCATGTACTGTTGAAGCCTTGAAGAATTTTGAGCATGACTTTACTAGCATGTGAGATGAGTGTAAGTGTGCGGTAGTTTGAACATTCTTTGGCATTGCCTTTCTTTGGGATTGGAAAAAAAACTGACCTTTTCCAGTCCTGTGGCCATGGCTGAGTTTTCCAAATTTGCTGGCATGTTAAGTGCAGCACTTTCAAAGCATCATCTTTTAGGATCTGAAATAGCTCAACTGGAATTCCATCACCTCCACCAGCTTCGTTCGTAGTGATGCTTCCTAAGGCCCACTTGACTTTGCATTCCAGGATGTCTGGCTCTAGGTGAGTGGGTAGCCTTTCCCTTCTCCAGGGGATCTTCCCAACTCAGGGATCAAACCCAGGTATCCCATATTGCAGATGGATTCTTTACCAGCTGAGCCACTAGGGAAGCCCTTGAATCCTTTAATAGGAATTGCTATAAGAAGTACACTTCATAAGGAAAAATCTAATATAAATCAATTCCTTGAAACCATGTTGTTAGAGAAATTCTTGAAGAAAATAGGGAAGTTTAACCCAGAGAAAAGCAGGTACTAGAGAACATCAGAAGGTCTGCATGGAGCTGTAAGTTCAGCCTGTAAAACTGTCTTTTTCATTTGGTGTTGCCAGGGAAAAGTGGCACCAATGGTAAGATGCCATAGGATGCTATATTTATGCTCACTGTGCAGAATCTCCCGGAAATAGACCCTGAGGTTCATAGAATCAGTTGTCTTGAAAGACAGGAAGTTTCCTGACCTTGAAGATGTGCACATTTAGAAAGGATCACCATCCAGGGTGAATGCTACACAGAAAATTAAAGAACAGATGGGTTATAGAGTCCAGTGGCCTCTAAGGATTCTTCTAGCCCTGAGATTCTATCATCATTTACAAGTAAAAGATGTGTTGTATGCATCACTGCTAAGTAAATAAGAAGAGACTTCCTCAGCCGAGCATGCTTAATAAACTTCAACATCTTCATAACCTTGTCACAGTTTTTAGAATATGTTTAAAAGGAAAGAGTAGTAGCTTCCTTAGAAGGCTTCTACCAGAATCAGTGAGATAGTTATTCTGAGTTGATAGGTCTAGCTCCTATTGGGGGATTATCCAACACTGTTTATCTTGCCAGAACCTCCTACCTCCATTTTTACTTGCTTAAGAGAACAATTAAGTTTTTAAAAATATATATCCATAATTTATTATATATTTATTATAGTTAAATTACACTTTTCCAGAGATCACCAGAAGTGATCTCAACCAGCTAGAACATAATCATGAAAATATATTCTAAAAGTGTATATGTTTAAAAAAGAGATTGAAAAGTTAATTAACTGTATCCTCAGACCCTTGTCCACCAGTTATTATTATTTTGTGTTAGTTTCTCAGTCATGTCTGACTCTTTGCGACCACATGAACTGTAGCCAACCAGGCTTCTCTGTCTGTGGAATTCTCCAGGCAAGAATCCTGGAGTAGATTGCCAAGCCTTTCTCCAGGGAATCTCCCCGACCCAAGGATCAAACCCATGTCTCTTACGTCTCCTGCATTGGCAGGTGGGTTTTTTACCACCAGCGCCATTATTTTAGACACAATTATTATTTTAGACACACACCTTCTGATGTGCCCAGTATCTGCTTTTCTCTGGGCTACACTTCTTTACTTTTTTCAATACCTGGATTACCAGGTATCCAGAAAGAGAAAAGAGGACTCTACCATATATATTTTCAGCATCAAGAAATAATAGTTGAGAGCTGGACAGTTGAGTAGATGGAAAGTAATTTCTAAGAACCATGAAGGGTCCCAGCTCTGTGGACAGTTTACAATTTCCACAATGACAGAGTGTGTTGCTATTGTCATTTCAGAGAAGATGGAAGTGACTCCAGGTGGGTGCAACTGGGGCCCCATCTGCATGACTCCTGAGATGAGCCTATTTCTTCTCTTCTAAATCAAGTTGCTTCCAAGGAAAACGATGCAATGATATGGCATAAAATAACATGTGAAAGTAAGCCAGTTGGGAAATATTAAAAATAGAAACAAAATCAATATCTATTTTAAGGCTGCACTCCATAGGACAATGACATTGAATAAACCAATAACATAAATCATCAATAGAATGCCTAAGTGCATGCAGCCTTTTCCACCCAGAAATGCAATAAAAGTGTCTTATGTTTCTGAAATATTTTAATGCAAAATGGTGGAAAGAAAACATATTTTCCCACAAGAACCATACAAACATTTTACATCTAAAGCTCTTTTACGTGGGCCACCCCCAACCTTAGTGACATCAAAAAAAGCAGGATGTTATTGTTGGTGATTATCTTGTTTATTAAGGTGTGTATGTGTACAGCGTCGAGCACGGGGCTGTTTCTTCACCATCCATTTTCCTTCGGTCTATTTCATTATTGCACTATTCTAAAGTTTGATTCAAGACACATACACACACTCTCTAGACCTGACATTTGTTCAGAACCATACAGCCACTCAGATAAAAATACTGAGCCCAGAGGAAGATTCGATTCAGTCCATGTGTGAAGAGTATGGGGAGATCTTCAAATGGAAGACGAAATAGCTGCACAAAAGCTTTGCATTTCAGGCCTATGATGCACTTGATTTTCGCACTTCAAAAGTCCCACTTTGAAGCCCAGTGGGGACGGAGGGGAGTGATTTTCAGTTATTTTACGGACTACCAAGTAGAAAATGCAGCATTGCACACATTCACTCCTGTTGTCTTTACTTTGAAAAGTAATTTCAGAGAAACTCAATCCAGTTCGACCGGAGCTCTCCTAATTGGCTCTGATCAGTGTATCATCAGAGACTGTCTCTTATACACATCTAGATGTGTATAAGAGACAGTCCTTATCCCCCCTTTATTCCTTTGTTCCTATAGCACTCACCAACCAATAAGTTATATAATGTAATTACTTACAACGTTTGCTATTTATCTCTGCCCCCCCCTCCGCCCCCCGCCCCAATCAGGCTCCTTAAGGGAGGTTTTTTGTTTATCTGTCTGTTTCCTTTGTCATATCCAAGCACCAGAGCACAGAAGGGTGAAACTGATTAAGATCTGCAGCAGGTTGAATAAGTGTTGGTCAACCTTCGATTTGTAGGAGTCAGGTAGGAGTGACTAGAGAACTAGAGAGTCATCTTTCAGAAAGATAATGGCTGAGAATTTTCCAGAAATGAGCATAAACAAAATTTCACAGTGAAGAAACATGGTGGTCTTAAGCCATAGAAATAAAACAAATCTAAAATTAAATATACTGGGCGGAAAACTATAGAATATGGAATAAAATTTAAAGCAGTAGTAGTAATGACTGCAGCTAACATTGTAATAATACTCACCACGTGGTAGGCACTGCTTTAAGCACTTTCTGTATGTTGATTAAGTTCTACAGTAGACTTTGAAGTAGATATTAATATTGTATATGTATGACATAGAGGAAACTGAGACTCTAAGAAGTCCAGTAACTTCCCTGCTATCACACATCTAGTAAGTGGTGGGGCCATATTTTGGACTCCAGCAATTTAGTTTCAACATAAATTTCAGATGAGCTAATGATTTTACTACCAAATGATTTTATCAAATTGCTAAACAAAATTTCCTGATTTTGTCAGGAGGCACAGATTATACTTTTGGTTGTTGTTTAGTTAGTCACAAAGTCATGACCAGCCCTTTGTAACCCCATGGACTGTAACTCACCAGTCTCCTCTATACATGGGATTTCCTGGGCAAGAATACTGGANCAAAATTTTCTGATTTTGTCAGGAGGCACAGATTATACTTTTGGTTGTTGTTTAGTTAGTCACAAAGTCATGACCAGCCCTTTGTAACCCCATGGACTGTAACTCACCAGTCTCCTCTATACATGGGATTTCCTGGGCAAGAATACTGGAGTGAGTTCCCATTTCCTTCTCCAGGGAATCTTCCCAACCCGGGGATCGAACCCAAGTCTCCTGCACTGGCAGGCAGATTCTTTACCACTGAGCCACCTGGGATACTGTGGCAACATGTAAATCCAAAAATCTCAGCAACTTAAGACAACAGAGGTTTATTTCTTGCTCATGGTCATGTTAACCCCAGATAGGATGGGGACATAATTCTGTCATCCTCACTCCAGGACCCAGGTTAACGGCATAACCACTGCCTGGGACACTGATGGTTTCTGTGCAGAGGGAATGAGGGACCCTGGTTAACAACTCTGGTTCTTAGAGCTTCCATTTGGAAACTTTCAAATGATGTATACCTATTTCATTGAGTAAAGAGCAAATCTCATGGCCACATCTAACACCAAAGGGGACAAAAAATATAAGCTGACATATGTTCTCAAAGGGAAAGAACCAGAAATATTTGATGATAGACACCATTTACTTCATAGTTTAGGGGAATATGTATAGTAGACTATTATAAATGAAGGAAGGGACTTTCCAAGCATGAAAGTATTGGTAGATTTGAGCATATAAAAATGAAAAATAACTGTGTCAAAGATAATTAACAAATCATTGAGCAGAGCCATTTATAACATATAATTTGACCATAGGTTAGTGTCCTTAATATGTAAAAATTTAAACAAATCAATAATTTAAAAAACATCAATTTTAAAATGGTCTAAGATGATGAACTGGAAAATAATGAAAGAAATGCAAATGGAAAAGTGGTCAACCTCATTAGTAACTAAAGCACGGTGCCATTTTTTTTACCTATAAGATGATAATAAACCATTTTGATGAGAGTAAGAGAAAATGTGTACTATCATATTGCTGTCCATGTTAAAAACAAAAGCAAAATCTTTCTGAAAGACAGCTTTGCTATGTGTGTGAAGAGCTTTAGATTTAAAATGCCCATCACTTTGACCAGACAGCTAGTCCAGTTTTAGAAATTTAAATAAAGGTGTACATAAATATTTAGCTATAAAGAAGTCCACTGCAGCATTGTTTATAGCTGGGGAAAAGTAGAAAAATTAAATGTTCAATAATAAAAGGTTATATATTATTCATCTGCACAGTGGAATATTCTGCAACATTAAAAGTGTGGGTAGAAAATACTTCTAATATTGAAATAGAGTATAGGATAGCATGCATTATCCTATTTTGTTTGAAAATGTATATGTGTATGTATAAGAACAATCTGAAAGGATATACATTAAAATATGAACATTGGTAGGATTGTAGGTATTTTTCCTTTTCTTTGATTATTTGTATTTCTAACTTTTAATGATTTTTGTCATAAACATGTATTCCTCGTGTAGTCTTTTAAAATAAGTATAAATTAGTGGCAGTGGTCAGTATACGTCTTGCCTTTGGGCCTGACTGATGCCCTGTCTCCATATCTATCCTGTTTCTAAAGCTGGGCCCCTTCCTCATGCCTTGAAACCATGGTTCCTCTCTCCATTCGCTCCTGCTGCTAGCCTAGCCCTACGTTGTGGCATCTGCCTTTTCTGTTATTCCCGAATTCTTTTCTCAGTGACCTTTTTTGAATCCCACATCTTTCAATACCAAGACCCAGATTTCCTATCACGAATCCTCTTCCTGTGGATTGGTCCCCTGTGCCAAAGTTCCAAGCTGAAATCAGCAGTTCAGATCCTCTTAGTGGGCATCTCTGATTTTGACTGTCTGTCCTACCTGTCTTCACCTCCAGGTCGAGTGGTCAGGACAGCCGGCTTCTAACGTGGTGTGTTGGGCTGCCGCTTGTTCTGCTGGGGCTGGTCTCTTCCAGGCGCTTGAGTTGCCTTCCCCCCACCTCTGACATGCCCACTGCCAGCAGCCGCATCCCAGCAATGATCCTGGCTCCAGTTTCCTGTGCTTTCCAAACTGCTGTATGCCACTATAGTCACCAAGGGTTCCCCCTCTACATTCTTTACCTTATTAAATTTCTCTCAGTCGGTCTTTTTTCCAGATTGAAAATACACTCAACTAGGTAATACAGAATCAACTGGTAGGTAGCAGCTAGCATTTTCTCCTGCTGTTGAAGGTTTAGGTGACTTAACAGTGAGAAACCTTTGGATGAACTTGGGCCATCACACTCGGTTATCTTAACCCTCACCATGGGTGTACCAGTAGAGGGCACTCTTCCCATTGGCAGGTACTGTACTGAACTTGAGGAAGTCTGTCTACCTCAGTACCTCATAAGCACACATAGCAAAGAATTACCTGGTTTAAAACAGTGCTTAATTGTTTTTTTGTTTTTTTTTCCAATGTTGTACCCAGGTATTACTTTGTTTTTCCAGAGATACATCTGTATTGAGTCATTTTGCATACAACAGTGCTTCACCACCGAAATCATACATAAGAGGTAAATTTTTCTTAATTAAAGGAAGTATTCTTTAGCACTTACATAATCATACCAAGACTGTTCATTTTATAGCATATATTATGTTGTCAAAAAAATTTTTTTGTAAATTATTTAAAAAGATGTCTCTCAAGTTATTGTAACCATCTTTTTACTCCCAAGCAACTTACCACAAATCACAGGAAAGTGGATCCCCAAAACAGTGTTTAAAGTTACTTTCTTTATTTTTCCTGTTTGTGCTATCCTCTGTTGCAGGTTTTATCATATATGTTGGCTTTTATTCCCCCTTCCCACTATGACTTTATCATTTGAATTTGCTTCTTCTACTTTTTTTTTGCCTTCTTTATTCCTTCTCTCAATGTTACCCCACACTTAAAAGTTTGATATAATTTATATGCAATTAGCATTCTGCTTTCTAGTTAGTGCTTTCTTATCTCTGTCCCTAGCTGCCTACAAGATAATGCTAGTTTAGTATGCTGCTGTCACCTGACAGCTGAGCCAATGGTCAACCTGATTTCTCATTTTTATTAAGTAGTGAACTCCCAGCACTGAAAGCTTGTGAACCAGTTGCGTATGGTTTTTCTGCTGTTCCCATAAAGAAGGAAGCTGTTTGCCTGTATCTCCTAAGTCCGACTGTCTGCCTGATTACCACAACTCGTGCCCTAAGACGACAGGCCCACATTCCCAAGGCTGGGATCAGGCTCCCTCCAAACTTGGGGGCTCTCTCAGTTACATTGCTTCTACACTGAATTGGTAGAAACATTTGGTTTGCTTGTTTGTTTCTTTAACATCATCTGCTGAAATACTGATTGTAGAACTTAATTATCTAATGGAAATGAAGTGAAGTCGCTCAGTCGACTTCAGACTGTAGCCTATCAGGCTTCTCTGTCCATGGGATTTTCCAGGCAAGAGTGCTGGAGTGGATTGCTATTTCCTTCTCCAGGGGATCTTCCTGACCTAGGACTCGAACCTGGGTCTCCCGCATTGCAGGCAGACACTTTACCGTCTGAGCCACCAGGGACTCACCTCTAAATTCAGCCAGGATTCTAAGGCCCTGTCTTAACCTACCTAACTGTGGCTCCCTGTTTATTCCACATTACCACATATTCATTCTAAATCTCTATATATTCCCCACACATGGAAGGACTCCTTTTCCTTCACCCCCAAAATCACAGGTTCTTGAAGAGCTAGTCTATGTCTCACAGTATCAGAAAAACTGAGATTATTTCCTTCTATGTAGGGAAAAACCCAGTTCTTTCCTACTGTATTTCCCAGTAGTGTTTACTACTCACACAAAACACTTCACTTCTGACACTTTGTTTACATGTATGTGGGAGTTTTCCCCCACAATAACAAGCAAGTTTTGGCATCACCTGGGTATCCCACAGTTTAACTCAATTCTAATACTGTCTACCTAGAGATGGTGTCACATCCCATAGGTTAGGGACTCAGTCCCACAATACTGCCCCCCTACACACACACACACACACACACACACACACACACACACTTCAGACATCAGTCACAAGCATAGGTTGTTACACACACACATACACACACTTCAGACATCAGTTACAAGCATAGGTTTTCACACACACACACACACACACACACACTTCAGACATCAGTCACAAGCATAGGTTGTCACACACACACACTTCAGACATCAGTCATAAGCATAGGCTGTCGCCTGTGCTTCTGATCAACTGGTTGCAGGTTCCAACAAACACCTCTTTGGGTTTGATTAATTTTCTAGAGTGGCCCATAGAGCCCAGGGAAACGTGTGTTTACCAGCTTGTTAACAGCTGTGATAAAGAATACAAATGAACAACCAGATGAAAAGATACAGAGAGCTAGCTCTGGGAGGGTCATGAGCACAAGCGTTTCTGTCCCCGTGGAACTGGGGTGTGTTATCGTCCCAGTGTTGACCCGTTTGCCCACCTGAAAGCTCTTCGAACCCTCTACTGTTGGAGTTTGAGTCTTCCTCACATTTTGTGAAAGTTGCTTAGTCATGTCAGACTCTTTGCAACCCGATGGACTGTAGCCTGCCAGGCTCCTCTGTCCATGAAATTTTCCAGGCAAGAATATTGGGTATCCATTCCCTTCTTCAGTAGATCCTCCCAACCCAGGGATCAAACCCAGGTCTCCCACATTGCAGGTGAATTCTTTTCTGTTTGAGCTACCAGGGAAGCCCACATAGGCATAATCAATTATTAAATACCATTTCCAGTCCTTCTAGAGTATGGGGGGTGAGACTGAAAATTCTAAGCTTCTAATCATGGCTTGATCTTTCTGGTGACAAGCCCCCATTCAGGAGCCCACTCAGGTCACCCCAATAGAACAAAAGATACTCTTAATGCTAGTTTCATTTAGGAATTGACAAGGGTTTCAGAAGCCTTGTATCAGGGACAGCATAAGAGCATACTAGCATAAGAGATACTCCTAGTGCTCTTATCAAACCTAGGAAATATCAAGGATTTCAGGAGCTCTGTGCCAGCAACCAGGGGCAGAGACCAATTATACATTCTCTTTTATAGAGAATTATAATATACATTAATTATACATTCTCTATTATCTCTTACTCACCAAGTCCAATAATCTCTCATCAATTTCCCTCTCCTCTAAACCTCTAAAATACATAAAGCCTGTGCCAGAAAATTCAGCAAACATATCTTAATGTTCCCTATTTTAGTCTGGAGTATACGCCCTATGGTTTAAGGACCATATTTTACATCTACTTTGTTTGCCTCTTGGCACTTAGCCCAGTATTGAGTAGTCAGCAGACATTCTCTATCATTCCTCCCTCTAGAAACCTATCAACCTACCATCTATCTATCATTTCATTTTCTTCTTACTCACAAGATCAATCCTTGTTGTCTCCACCTTAACCTAAACTGCTCATCCAATTCTCCATTTTTTTCTCTGCCACCATTCCCAACAAGAAATACAAAAATTGTTTTAATTAAAATCTTGCCTTAAAGTCAAATGCAAAAATGCATATGTCTTTTCAGTAGACGCAACAGTGTTGGAAAAACTGTCGAGATAAACATTACCTACTTTTTCACACTTCAGTGGAAGGTGGGAAAAACCTCAGACCTTTAAATGTTTTGAAGAAAAAAATTTTAAACTCCTTTAAACATTTAGTTATGGTGAATATACTTTAATTTTCTGAGAAAATCTTGATTTCAAATATTTATTCTGTGATTCAGACAGCAAAGAATCTGCCTGCAGTGCAGGAGATCCAGATTTGATCCCTGGGTCAGGAAGATCCCCTAGAGAGGGGAATAGCAACCCACTCCAGTATTTTTGCCTAGAAAATCCCATGGACAGAGGAACCTGGTGGGCTATGGTCCATAGAGCCACAAAGAGTTGGACATGACTAAGTAATTTTCACACTTTAGACTATATTAATTGTTTAAGGACTCAGAAAATATGACCACTGTCCAGTGATAGATATTTAATTTAAACTCTTCTGCCCTTTCCATAAAAATGATAAACTAATGAGGTATTACAAAGCTTAGACTTACTTTAATGCAAAAATAGAATTACTTATAGTTAATACAACAATTCTGTGCTTACAAATAGATGCTGCTTTACTTTAATGCAAAAATAGAATTACTTATAGTTAATACAACAATTCTGTGCTTACAAATAGATGCTGCTAAGTGCTTAAGGAGCTTGAAAACGTTTGTTTTTTAAATTATTTGCATCACTTACCTTGTACTTAAGTTTTCATTATTAACCTTCATTGATGAAAGGATTTGCTGATACCAAAAGATTGGCTGGCATATTTTCAAATTAATTTCTTATCATGAAATGAAAGGAGATTGTACTATAGTAGTTTTAAAAATTCCATTAGTTATTAGTGTATTCACAAAATTAGTTAATTTTTAAAGTTTTTTCTATTTTATTTAACAATATTGAAACTCTGCGTGTTTTTTCTCTTACAGGAAAACTAGGACTAGAAGAATATGCTGTCTTTTATCCACCAAATGGTAAGAGTAATGTTATTGCTTCCTCTAGTGGGAAATAGGAAAATTACAACTTTTATAATAGGAATGTTACTTTATTATTCTCTATCTTTAAATGAACAATAATTTATCATCTAAAATAAACCTTCTGTAAAATAACTATTCTAATGAATTTTCCCATATTTGTGGTAGGTTTGTGCTGAACTGTGCATGTCCTTTCTGATTTCCGTTGAGACCCGTAGTAGTATTTGTGAGCAAGCTAAGAAGACTGAGGTGTCCAAGTGCAGGGCATTTAGCTTTCCTCTGAAGGACACTAACTCATCTGTCCAGTACCTTCCTGGGGCTTTATTGGAGCAGGGCCCTAATGAGTGGATTGCCGTGTGTTGCACTTTGTTGTTCTCATGGTTTGACAAGTGTGGTGGTGGTGATGGTGGTTTAGTCGCTAGGTCGTGTGTGACTCTTGAGATCCCATGGACTGTAGCCTTCCAGGCTCCTCTGTCTATGGGATTCTCCAAGTAAGAATACTGGAATGGCTTGCCATTTCCTTCTCCAGAGGATCTTCCCCACCCAGGAATCAAACCCAGGTTTCCTGCATTGCAGGCAGATTCTTTACCAACTGAGCTAGGAGAGAAGCCTCTTGACAAGTGTAGTATTTATGAAATAAAAAATATTTCAAGAAATGTAACTCCAAAAATGTGTATTTTGATTAAAGTGATCAAATGTATAATGACTCCTTTTGAAATTCTTAGTTTTAAAGATATGCTCCTTGGAAAAGCACTATATAGCAGTCCTTGTTATGATAATATAAAGTGGCATCCTGAAGAAGTTCTTTTACTCCAGCAGAGTTAAGAACATGGGCTTTGTAATCCTATAGACCTGGGTTCAGATCCCAGTTCTTTCAGCTCACCCTATGACCTTGGGTAAGTTATCCATTTCGCCAGACTTCAGATTTGTCATCTATAGCACACGGGTAACAGATTAAAGGAGATACATTGTATGAAACGGCACAGTGCTGGGTGTGTAGAGAGTGCTCAACAAATGCGAGTTACAAGCTGTGCTTGGCTTCTTTATTGACCAACTGACATGAAACTCACAGACAGTGCCGAGAAAGCACAAGGCTGTCTCCTAGTGCCTCTCAGTGTGCGGTCCCACTTCTGTCCCAGGCCACCCTCCTCTGCCCCTCCTTGCGCCCTGGAGTCCCGGTGGCCCACCCCACCCTGGATCTGCTGCTCTTCTTTGTTTTCCCTGGTGCAGCTCTTGTTTTCACTCATTTTCCTAGGACTTCTTCTCTGCTCTCTCGCTTCTGTTTGTTAATTGCTCTTCTATTTGTTAATTCAGTTCTGACTTCTACATTATTTAACTCAAACTTAACATGTCTTAAGCTGAAGTAAATTAATTTTCATATTTATAAAAGAAAAAAAAGCAAAATTAAATTTAAAAAAAACAACAGAACAACAACAAAAACCCAAATACTGAACTATTTCTCTCAGAGTTAAGTGTGCTTGCCAGTCAATCAAGGCCTAACATCTGGTAGTCATCATGATTCTTTTCAGTCTTGGATCCTCTTCCTCCAACAAATCATGAGGATATTCCAATTTTATCTTCAAAACCCATCTGGGACCCTCGTGGTATCATCATAACAACTACCTTGCCCTCATTCAGCCTTTAGACACCAGTAGATGCAGAATCAGAGAAGGCAATTGCACCCTACTCCAGTACTCTTGCCTGGAAAACCCCATGGATGGAGGAGCCTGGTGAGGTACAGTCCATGGGGTCACTAAGAGTTGGACACGGCTGAGCGACTTCACTTTCACTTTTCACTTTCATGCATTGGAGAAGGAAATGGCAACCCACTCCAGTGTTCTTGCCTGGAGAATCCCAGGGACAGCGGAGCCTGGTGGGCTGCCATCTATGGGGTCGCACAGAGTTGGACACCACTGAAGTGACTTAGCAGCAGCAGCAGCAGACACAGAGTACATCATGAGATATGCTGGGCTGGAGGAAGCACAAGCTGGAATCAAGATTGCCGGGAGAAATATGAATAACCTCAGATGTGCAGATGATACCACCCTTATGGCAGAAACTGAAGAAGAACTGAAGAGCCTCTTGATGAAAGTGAAAAAGTTGGCTTAAAGCTCAACATTCAGAAAACTAAGATCATGGCATCTAGTCCCATCACTTCATGGTAAATAGATGGGGAAACAGTGGAAACAGTGGCTGACTTTATTTTTCTGGGCTCCCAAATCACTGCAGATGGTGATTGCAGCCATGAAATTAAAAGACGCTTACTCCTTAGAAGGAAAGTTATGACCAACCTACACAGCATATTAAAAAGCAGAAACATTACTTTGTCAACAAAGGTTTGTCTAGTCAAGGCTATGGTTTTTCTAATAGTCACGTATGGTTGTGAGAGTTGGACTATAAAGAAAAGCTGAGCACCAAAGAATAGATGCTTTTGAACTGTGGTGTTGGAGAAGACTCTTGAGAGTCCCTTGCACTGCAAGGAGATCCAACCAGACCATCCTAAAGGAGATCAGTCCTGAGTGTTTATTGGAAGGACTGGTGTTGAAGCTGAAACTCCACCTGATTGGCCACCTGATTTGAAGAGCTGAGTCATTGGAAAAGACCCTGATGCTGGGAAAGATTGAGGGCAGGAGGAGAAGGGAACGACAGAAGATGAGATGGTTGGATGGCATCACTGACTCAATGGACATGGGTTTGGGTGGACTCTGGGAGTTGGTGATGGACAGGGAGGCCTAGTGTGCCGTGGTTCATGGGGTCACAAAGAGTTGGACACGACTGAGCGACTGACCTGAACTGAGACTCCTAACTGGTTTCCCTTCCTCCAGGCTTTTCTAGCCTTGTTCTGTTTTTTGCGGTGCTGTCTGAGTTATATATCTAAAAGGAAAATCTGAAATTTGTCATTTTTTTCCCTAAAGTTTTCGTAATGTTTCCACATTTCTTTATAAGCAATATCCAAGCCTCTCAACAAGCATAAGAAGGACCCTCTTGACTCTAGCCCCTATTCAATCTAACTCCTAGCTTCATTTCTCACAATTTCCTATTTTGCGTTTTGAAAAATCACAAAATATCAAATTGGTAATTCTTTACACAGGCACACTCTCACAGAAGCAGTATGCTGCTTCCTGCCTCATCACCTCTCCTGCTCCTGTGATTGCAATAGCCCACTCACCTTTCTTCACCTGGTTGCCCTCCATGTTCAGCTCAGGCATGATCATCTCCAGGAACCATTCCCTGGATCCCCAGGTGAGGTTAAGGGCCCTTCTTCTAGACTCCCATAGTCCCACTGTGAAAATCTTTGCTATCTCATATTATATTTTCTTGGCATTGGTCGTTTATGCTTTATCACCCCCTCTACATTGCAGGCCTTGTGAGGTTCAGGACTGTAGCATTCATTTTTGTTCCTCCAGGATCTCGTTGTAGTAGGACTTTAATGAGTATTTAAAAAGCCAAATTAGAGGCTTTTTAATTTTAACATGTATGTGTGACCTTTGTTACATCTGTCTCCCCAGAAACTAAATTTTATAGTTATATAAGGATTGAAAAATAAAAAATAATTATCTCTGAAGGGCCAAATGAGATATCCATGGAATCAAATTCCTTTCCTCTATTCATAGAAGAGCTTTTCTAACTTAGTTTAGCATATATTGGCTTTTATTTGACACACATGCCTAACAAACTTGGTTTACGGGTTTTTAATGCCCCTGTAAAAAAAAAAAAAAAGAAGACTGAAAAGAAGCTGATATAGATTGGAGAATGACTAACAACAGTGGAAGTGAAAATCAGAGACCTCACAAAGGAAAACAGGAAGCTATAGAACAGCATATAAAAGCACACCCGCAAATCAGTCTGGGACCATTTTATGTAAAAGCCAATAGCCCTCTTTCCTTTAAAAAAGTATCATTAGGTTGTAACACATTATATAGTAATTTGAGACTTTTATAATGAGCTTAAGGTCAGACAGTAAAGCGTCTGCCTGCAATGCGGGAGACCCGGGTTCGATTCCTGGGTCAGGGAGAACCCCTGGAGAAGGAAATGGCAATCCACTCCAGCACTTTTGCCTGGAAAATCCCATGAACAGAGGAGCCTGATAGGCTACAGTCCATGGGGTCGCAAAGAGTCGGACACAACTGAGCGACTTCACTTTTAAGGCACCAAGAGAAAAAATATTGTTATAGCAACAATAGTAACAGTAGTCATCAGTATCAGCTAACATTTTCCATGCAGAACTATGTANCAGAGGAGCCTGATAGGCTACAGTCCATGGGGTCGCAAAGAGTCGGACACAACTGAGCGACTTCACTTTTAAGGCACCAAGAGAAAAAATATTGTTATAGCAACAATAGTAACAGTAGTCATCAGTATCAGCTAACATTTTCCATGCAGAACTATGTAGTAGGGAGTGTACAAAGTGCATTACATGTATTAATTCATTTAATCCGTACAAGAACCTTCTCAGGAAACTACTAGTATTATCCCTACTTATAGATAGAGGAGCTGAGGCACAGAGTGTTAACTTGCCCAACTGGTGAGTGGCAAAGCCAGGCTTTGAATGCAAGCTCTTTGACTTCAGAAGCAATATTCCTTTTTTTTTTGGCTGTGCTGGGTCTTCACTGCTGTGTGGGCTTTTTTTTTTCTAGTTGCCGCAAGTGGGGGCTACTCTCAAGTTGCAGTGTGTAGGCTTCTCGTTGCAGTGGCTTCTCTTGTTGCAGAGCACAGACTCTAGGTGCTTCAGTAGTTAGAGCACATGGGCGCAGTAACTGTGGCGCACAGGCTTAGTTGCTCTGCAGCATGTGGGATCTTCCCAGCCCAGGGATTGAACCCTGTTCTCCTGCATTGGCAGGCAGATTCTTTACCACTGATCCACCAGGGAAGTGCCAGAAGCAATATTCTTGATCACTATGTCCCACTACCTCAGAAAAATGTTACTGAATTCATTGAGAATCTTTTATAAAATTAAGGGGTTTATATATTGAAAAGGTGTGTGTGTTAGTCACTCAGTTGTGTCCTACTCTTTGCAACCCCGTGGACTGTAGCCAGTCAGGCTCCTCTGTCCGTGGAATTCTCCAGGCAAGAATACTGAAGTGGATTGCCATTCCTTCTTCAGAGGATCTTTGAGACCCAGAGATCGAACCCAGGACTCCTGCATGCAGGCAAATTCTTTACCTTTACCATCTGAACCACCAGGGAAGCCCCGTAGAAAAGGGGGTTGTTGTTCGGTCAGTCAGTCGTGTCTGACTCTTTGCAACCCCATGGACTGCAGCACGCCAGGCTTCCCTGTCCTTCACCGTCCCCCAGAACTTGCTCAAACTTACGCCCCTTGAGTTGGTGATGCCATCTGACCATCTCATCCTCTGTCATCCCCATCTCCTCCTGCCTTCAGTCTTTCCCAGGATCAGGGTCTTTCCCAGCATCAGGGTCAGTCAGCATCAGGGATCGAACCCACTCTCCTGCATTGCAGGCCGGCTCTTTTACCGTCTTAGCCACCAGGGAACTGAGATTAAAAGGTAAGTGTATGTAATAGGTTCTAGAAACAGTCTCATCCAGAAAAAAAAACAAAACAGATTAATGCTTAATGAAGTAAACCCACAGCTGTTCATAAACTTAAGTATCCCTTCTTTTCTCAGGTTGTTTTAGAACCTTGCCAGACTCAGAGAGGACTCTTCTCTGAGGATTGAGTCTGAAATTTCAGATAAGAAGAGACAGGGAGCAGTCAGTCACTGTCTGTTTACTCTTAAGGCAATACTAAGCAACATTTTTATATTACCTGCCCTATTTTTTAACCTCTGCCAAAGACAGGATTACTTTGAACTCTCAAGGACACCTCTGCCACCACCACCACCAAAAGTGGCCTGGCCTTCATGGTCATGGGGCCTCACCCAGAGAGCTTTGCCTGCAGCTCAGACACACCCGCCATCCCTGACCTGGCAAGTGCTCAAAAGGGGGCAGAGGTTTGCTCACTCACTTTCCCTCCTGTGGTCTCCTTTCCTAGCATGGAAATAAATAACAGGCCCCTGAGGCACTGGACATTACAGTGGGAAGACTTTCTCTAGTAGGTTCACTAGACAACTAGTGAGCAAAAGTTTCTGAGCTGGAGAAGACTCATCATGGGAAAATTTTAAGCTTTTCTTGTTTTTATTTTTAGTCCAACATGTGTAACTTGTCCCTATTGATTTAATGAATACTTATTTGGCCCTGTTCTGGCTCCCTCTTCTAGGTGGGTGAGCCACAGTAAAGGGCAGAGAGAAAGTACCTGCTACCAAGGACCTCACATTCTAGTGAGGGAGACATCCTATAAGCAAGTACACAAGCATTGCAATTGTTGCTGTTCAGTCGCTCAGTTGTGTCCGACTCTTTGTGACCCCATGGACTGCAGCATGCCAGGCATCCCTGTCCTTCACCATCTCTCAGAGTTTGCTCAAACTCATGTCCATTGAGTTAGTGATGCCATCCAACCATCTTGTCCTCTGTCATCTCCTTCTTCTCCTGTCTTCTGTCTTTTCCAGTGAGTCAGCTCTTTGCATCAGGTGGCCAAAGTATTGGAGCTTCAGCTTCAGCATCAGTCCCTCCAATGAATACTCAGGGTTTCCTTTAGGATTGACTGGTTTGGTCTTTTTGCTATCCAAGGGACTCTCAAGANTTTCCAGTGAGTCAGCTCTTTGCATCAGGTGGCCAAAGTATTGGAGCTTCAGCTTCAGCATCAGTCCCTCCAATGAATACTCAGGGTTTCCTTTAGGATTGACTGGTTTGGTCTTTTTGCTATCCAAGGGACTCTCAAGAGTCTTCTCCAACACCACAGCTCAAAAACATCAGTTCTTCAGTGTTCAGCTTTCTTTTTATGGTCCGACTCTCATAACCATACATCACTACTGGAAAAACCATAGCTTTGACTAGACGGACCTTTGTTGGCAAAATATTGTCTCTGATTTTTAATACGCTGTCTAGGTTGGTCATAGCTTTTTTTCCAAGGAGCAAATGTCTTTTAATTTCATGACTGCAGTCACCATCTGCAGTGATTTTGGGCCCTAAGAAAATAAAGTCTGTCACTCTTTCACTGTTACCCCATCTATTTGCCATGAAGTGAGGGACCAGATGCCATGATCTTAGTTTTTTGAATATTGAGTTTTAAGCCAGGTTTTTCACTCTCCTCTTTAACCTTCATCAAGAGGCTCTTTAGTTCCTCTTCATTTTCTGCCATAAGGGAACAAGTAGCTAACGTAAATAACTGAAAATAATTTCAGAGAGTGATGACGTGAACAATTAAAGGGAACAGAAATTGATAGGAGGAAGGGAGGTGGGGAGGGCCCAGCTGTTATAGAGAAGGGAGTCAGGAGAAATGCCTCTGGGGAGGTAGAATGTGAACAGAGCGCAGAATATGCAGAGGAGCCACGCGGAAAAGGAGGAGAGCACACCCCATGGGGAACGCACAGCATTTTTAAAGGCCTGAGAGGAGCATGCTCGATGATCTAAAGAACAGATGGTCACTGTGACTGATGACAGTGAGCAAAACAGGTATTTGGTACAAGATGAGGTAGGAGAGATAAACGGGCCAGGGGTCAGGTCAGGTAGGGATACAGTCAATCTAAAGTTTTATCTAGTAAGTCCAATGTCTGGGCTTCCTTAGGAGCAGTTTCTATTAATTTATTGTTTTCCTGTGAATGGATTATATAACCTTATTTATTTGCATGCATAATAATATTATTGTTGATAACCAGATATCTTGACTATTACAATGTGGTTACGCTGAAAATCAGATTTTCTCCTCTCCCAGAACGTGTTGCTGTTGTGGGCTGTTGTTGTTTATGCCTTTTCTGAACTGCTTTTGTAAAGATTATCTTTTTTTGTATTGAGTGCCCCGTGAAGTCTTTGCTCTGTTAGCTTAGTGACCAGTTAGAAATTTGACAGAGATTTCCTTCTCAAACCAAAAACAATTTTCCCAGTCTTTGCTGATTAGACCATGTAGAGGGTCTGCCAAGGCTTAGGCCTTTTACAGCTCTTCCTTAGCTTTCACTTCCTGTTTGCATAGAGCCCAGAAGTCAGGCAGAAAGAAAAACTCAGAGTCTTCTCAGAAAAGATTCTTGTAAGAAATAACAAAAATATATCATTTTCAATCTTGTCAGGTTGATAAATAGCAATATTCTTTGTTATCTAAATTAAATAAATTAAAAACATCTCATAATCCAA
>SJYV01035843.1:82933-132710 GCA_006410875.1 Neotragus pygmaeus
CAGGTTCTTATCATGGTGAATGACATAATATAAAACTTTTAAAACCAGCATACAACAAAAAGGACTGAGAATGTCTAGGAATTTTGCATTATGCTTCGCTTGGCATAATATCTTGGCATAATAATCTCTTGAGCCACGAAAATTTCATAACGTAATACATATTGTTATAGTGAGGTTCCAGCATATCTCTCTTTTATAAATATGTGAGGAATTTAAAATAGAAAACCTAGCAAGGTTAAGATTATAAATTTTTATCTTTAATAATAAAATGTAAGCCCTTTAATCCTTTTATTTTAATAATCCCAACTGCAAGCATTTTTCAAGTAAATAGTTTTTAAAAGGTGTACTTGAGCGATTTAGAGAACAGTTAATGATGTCAGGAAGTTTACATTTTCTAACAATTCTCAGAGTGCAAAATACATCATTGGCTCCTGCCTATTCACAGATGAAATAATCATATTGTCAGGTTGGCATCTGATTTTAAAAATCTGACTTTCTGACATTCAGCTGTGGGCTGTCTGGTTGAGCTGACCCACCTGTGCTTAATTGCCATAAACCGTGCAAAAGAAAATTTGATTCAAATTCATTAGAGATTGTTATCACAAACACACAAAAAATTCATTAGAGAAATAAATTCTTAGAGTTGTTTTACTTTAAGCCTATGAAAACTGTCTAGAAACATATTGGGATATGCCAATGTTGACCAATAGCCTGTTAATCAGAATTTTAATTTTCAAATTCCATCAGTTGAAGACCAGCTTTCTAAAAGCTAGTCATAAATCATCTTACATTTTACTTATCTGATGTCAAAAATTGAAAAATTTGAAAGACCCTTTGTGGGACAAAGTAAAATTGAATTGCCTGGATGTCACTTTGTTATTACTTCAATTTAAAAAGAGAGAGATTTCATGTAATTTTTTAAAGTTACTTTGAATTTTTAATAGCCTTATGTGGTTCCATTGTGTTATTCTACTGTTGGGATTATAAAACTTTTTATAATTTACTCCATTAAAAAAAATTTTTAATGACAGTTTTTACATGTGCGTATATTCCCTTTTCAACATGAAAAAAGGATATATATGATTTTAAACTTGAGTATTATCACCATAAAATATTTATTTATTCCTTATGTTTTGTGAACTTATCTTTTCAATTATAGTACTTCTGCAATTTTTTCAATTAATTTTTCTTATTCTTTCAGTTGCACCACTTTGTTTTCTATACCATGAACCTTCCAAACTGTATCAGATATTCCGTGAAATGTATGTGCGTTTTTTCTTCAGGCTTCATTCCATCTCTTCTCATCCTTCTGTAAGTTCATAAAAAATTGGATCAAATCAGACTGTGATTTGTTCTTTTTTACCTTAAGAAAAACAAATTGTCAAGCATCACTTTCCTATGGAAAAAGATGAAAGAATAAATTGATACTTAAATAGTTCTAGTAATAATGACAAAAAAAGTCCTTTATCACTTGCATTTAAATTATCTTTTATATGTTGAAAGAATAAACATAGCAATATCTGTATTGTTTTCTTTGACAAAGATGGCTACATTTTTTGAACACTGGTTTCCTCATCTCTGAAATGAGGTTAGTCCTGAGTTTCTGTGGTGCTGTAGAGTATGAAGCACTTGGGTATTACTTGGCTCATGGCAGGTGTTCAGTAAATAGATGGCTGTTGTTTTTATTGTCATTATGATCATCATCATCTTTTTAATAAAAATTAAACATTTATTTGTCCCTTATTTTTCAATATCATGTTTGACTAATTATCCTTTATCAAACTAGATATTTTCTTTGTGTTTGTTCAATAGATGACTCCTTGGCCTTAACAAAAAATTCAAGGAGAAGCATATTGGGAGTTGAATATTCGTATCTGTTTTATTTTGGCCGACCCTTTATCGTATCCTCCCTCCCCACTCCTACCCTCCTTAACCTGAATAAAACCAAGTATTTATTTCAGTTCTACTTTTTCTGTCTTTGGGCCTGCTTTGGTCTGCTTGTGAGTAACTTGACTGACACTCCCAAAGAAACGTTAAAATTGGAATGTGTCAGGGCTACCAAGATTCCTGAAAAAGATTGTCACACTGCTACTAAGCTAAACAACAGTTCCTCATACCTCCTCCCCATTTTAATCCTCTGTATTCCTAGTCCACCTTCCGCTGTCTAGTGTTGCTCTCAAACATTGCTGATGAAAGCTGGCAAATAACAGAAATCCAGGATGTCACAGATGAGCAAATGAAGTGCTACCAAACCATCATGGGTCTCTTCTCTCTGAGATAACTTGATTTAGTGTCTATATTGCAATAATGTTTAATCTAGAATACCCAAAAATGTATTATAATTCTCTTTTCTAATAAGTCATATTTAGCATCAGATTTCTTACTCATGTTTTATTTCCATACTTCAGACTTAAAAAAAAATTTTTTTTTAATTTTTAAAACTCTGGCTATTCCTTCTGTGCCTCCATGCTGACCCTAAGCTGTCCTCTTCCAGCTGACTGGGGCAGCCCTGCCTCTGCCCTTTCTTTATTCAGTCATCTCCTTTTCTGGCTTGCAGCCAGACTGAACTGTTTAGAACCACTACAGCCTTACTTCTTTAGAAACTCAAAAAGAGGATTAGAACTTCCTTACAAAGAACAACCCTGAGGAATGCTGAACTGCAAGAAAGACTTTATTCAGCGTTGTCAAGTAATTAATACACTTGAAAACCCATCTGCTTGGATTCTACAATGCCCTTTTTAAAAAAAGTAGATTTCAGTTTTTTAAAAGACCATCCTTATACTCAGTAATCAAACATTCTTGTTTGATGACTTCCTGACAGAAATTTCAAGCAATCAATCTTTCCCTGGGGATGGTTTTTGATCAAAGAGTAAAAAAAGCAGGAAATATTTTCCCTGATGGGTGAGGCAGGTGAAAGAAAGGAGTGTATGGAGGAAGAAAGTAAGGGTGTGGCTCCAGCGCTAGAGAAATACCTGGAAATGGGACTGCATCCAGAAAAAACTAATTTTGTTGAGCCTAAGTGATAATGTATGACTTACAGAGTAGCAGGCTTTCTAGAAAATGATGTTTTTTCTTGAATTCTGAACATTACTATATGCCAGCTTATGCGGGGAGCCTCTTTTTGTTATTTATAAGAGTGAGTATCCATAAAGAGGGATAAACCTATTTTTAATGTTTTAGAGATCATTGGTGCATTTCCTGTCTTTGGCTCTTAAACAATACTGATATTGATCATCTTTCTCTCATTTCTGTTTGAGTAATTTGATGGCAGAGTTCATTTTTAAACACTAAGCTATGCATCTCTCTTGTGACTTGTTGTATCCAGGGTATTGTGTCACTCTGTCTGCTGTTCGAAACTCTTCTGCAAACTTATCTCCCCCAACTCTTTTATCATCTGAGAGAAATTGGAGCTCAACCGTGAGTATTTTCCTCTCCTAATTGAAGAATAGATTGATATCAGAAGGCTCTTTTTAATCATCAAAGATGCAGTGATTTTTTTTTTTTCAGAGAAATTAACATTTTCCCCAATAAAACAGTAATTGCTGCTGCTGCTAAGTCGCTTCAGTCGTGTCCGACTCTGTGTGACCCCATGGACTACAGCCTCCCAGGCTCCTCTGTCCATGGGATTTTCCAGACAAGAGTACTAGAGTGGGTTGCCATTGCCTTCTCCAAGAAAGAGGTACAGGTAGTTGGTTTAACACAATGAGGTGCCAGCGAACTTTTAGAATCTAATTCATAGGGTAAAGGAGTGACCTAATGATACGCAAGTTAAAAAGTTCACTCTTAAAGTCTGAGAAATTGACAGAAGCAGCCTGTATGTGTAGGTCTGTCTGTCCCTGGATTCTCCAGGCAAGAATACCGGAGTGGGTTGCCATTTCCTTCTCCAAAACAATAGTTATCAAGTAGTAAATTATAACACAACGTTGTGCCAAAAATTCTTGGAAGACTTACCAAAATCCTGATAAATTCTTATTTGCTTGGATTTTTGTGCTTGGTACAAGAATCACCAGAGAACTAATTCCAGTTCATAGGGAAAGATGGTGACCAAACTGAGGTAAAAAATCTGTGGAAACAAATACTACCTGAGAAATATGATAATACTAAAATTGTCCGTTTAGGCCAGATTTATCAGAAGACAACTTTGAAAGCCAGATCAATTAAAGTTTGCCATCTTTCACTAAGTGAAAAACTCAATCAGTTAATCTACTAATGGTTGTACACTGTGATTTTTCCTTCCAAAAGCTTGAATTTTTGTTTATTTATCTCAGTGTGAGTTATCAGTAAATATCCCAGTACAAGTTATCAGTGAATAGGTCCGGCACCTGTGGACCTCATTATCACTGGTTCTCTTTTCTTGTTTTCAATCAACAATGTCCATGGCAATGGCACCCCACTCCAGTACTCTCGCCTGGAAAATCCCATGGACGGAGGAGCCTGGTAGGCTGCAGTCCATGAGGTCGCACAGAGTCGGACACAACTGAGCGACTTCACTTTCACTTTTCACTTTCATACATCGGAGAAGGAAATGGCTACCCACTCCAGTGTTCTTGCCTGGGGAATCCCAGGGCCGGGGGAGCCTGGTGGGCTGCCGTCTATGGGGTCGCACAGAGTCGGTCATAACTTAAGTGACTTAGCAGCAGCAGCAGCAGCATGGCAACAGAAATTTCCAAATGATTCATCAGTGTTCCTCTTTGTACCTCATGTCATTTATTGATAACACCCAACAATCTTTTATAGCCAATAAAAAATAGAATTCTGTTAATAACTATTATTATAAAACAAAATTGTGGCAGAAATATATTATACATGTATTTTTTGTGTGGAACGAATATTTGTATATATCTGTGCTTTTCTGTAGACATTTAGTTAATTGTTATAACTAAAATCCTGATATTTTCCTAGTCAATTCATATACTTTAATCTTTAAAAGGAACAAATTTATTTCAATAAATTATGGTAAACATCAAAATTCTAATGAAAAGAAAGTGTAAAAATTCAGTTGTCAGGCTAGAAATCAATTATTAAAAGACTTTCATGAATTAAAACTAATGCTATTGGAAAGTTTTAATTAGAATTTAATTTTTTTACTAGATATAGGACTGTTCAGGATATCTCCTTCTACTTGAGTACTTTGTGCATTTTATCTAAGTTATCATATGTATGGACATAAATTATTCATAATATTCCATAATTATTAATTAGCCTTTTACTAGCTTTAAAATCAGAGTGACACTACCTGTCTCATTCCTGAGATTGATGTTTGTATCTTGTGTTTCTTGATTATTCTGGCCAGAGGCTTATTTATTTTATTCTTTGAAAAAAATCAGTTTTGGTTTCATTAATTTTCTGTTTTTCTATTTTCAGTTTCATTGATTTATCCTCTTTTATTTGTTTTTTTTTCCTTCTGGGTGCTTGTTTTTGCTTTGTTTTGCTCATCTTTCTGCTTGCTTATGGTAAAATTTAGAGAATTGATTTCAGATATTTCTTTCCTAGCATAAGCAATAATAATGTTATAAATTTCCCTCAAAGCACTGCTTTACCTCCACTCAACAAATTTTGATATTTTATGTTTTTACTTTCATTCAATCAAAATGTTTCTTAATTTCTCTTATGACTTCCTGTTTGACCATAGTTTATATAAAAGTACATTGTTTAATTTCCAAATATTTGAAAAAAATGTGATATCTTTCTGTTATTGATTTCTATTTTAATTCTATTACAATTAGACAATGTGCTTCTTAAGATTTTAGTTCTTTTAAATGTTGTTGCAGTTTGTTTTATGACCCAGAATATGAGCTACCTTGATGAATCTTTAATGTATACTTGAATTCATTTCCTGCTAGCATTGAGCAGAATGTTTATAAGTGGTAATAAAGTCAAGTTTTTTAATAATGTTCAAGACTTCTCACTGTTAATTTTCTGTCTACTATTTCTATTGATTATTAAGAAAGAAGCGTTAGTCTCCAATTATAACTGTGAATTTGTCTTTTTGTTTCTATATTGCTATATATATATATTTTTAATTTCATGTATTTGACACTGTTTTTAGGAGAATTGATCTGTTTATCATTATGTAATGTCTTTTCTTAGTAATAAATCTGTGTCTGATATAGCCATTCCAGTTTTCTTTTTATTAAAATTTATATAGTGTATTCTTTTCTGTCCTTCTACTTTTAGTGTATTGATTATCTTTACTGTATTATCTTTAGTGTACTGATGTCTTTACTTCTTGGGCTTCCTTTGTGGCTCAGCTGGTAAAGAATCTGCCTGCAATGTGGGAGACCTGGGTTCAATCCCTGGATTGGGAAGATCCCCTGGAGAAGGGAAAGACTACTCACTCCCTGGAGAATTCCATGGACTACAGTCCATGGGGTTGCAAAGAGTTGGACATGACTGAACTATGTCTGTTGTAGCCATTCCAGCTTTCTTTTATTAGAATTTGTATTGTGTATTCTTTTCTGTCCTACTTTTAGTATATTGATTATCAAAATCTCTGCTTTTCAGGTGGCTTTCTTATCAAAAGTATATTCAGGTCTTTCATTGTGGCAGTTTATCTTTAATTGGTGTGTTTATTCCATTTATATTTAATGTAATTGGTATTAGGTTAAAATAATAACAGTTGTTACCATTTATTATTTTGATAGACTTTTTTGTTTGTTCCATGTGTTCTTTTTCCTTTTTTTTCTTTTCCTGCCTACTTTTGAATATTTTTATTCCATTTTTATCTCCAGTATTGTTATTATTTATACCTTTTAAAAATATTTTTTGATAATGTCTGTCTTAGTTCAGTCTGGTACAACATATTACTGTAAACTGTATGGCTTATAAACAACAGAAATTTATTTCTCACAGTTCTGGAGACTGGAAGTCTAAGATCAAGTTGATAGTATGGTCGAGTTCCAGAGAGGACTTTCTTCTAGGTTGCAGACTGCTGACTTCTCGTTGTATCCTCATGTGATGGAGAACAGAGAGGAAAAACAAACTGTCACATGACTTTATGAAGTCACTAATCCCAGTCATGAGAACCTACTTCATCTTCAGTTCAGTTCAGTTCTGTCGCTCAGTCGTGTCTGACTCTTTGTGACCCCGTGAATCACAGCACACCAGGCCTCCCTGTCCATCACCAACTCCCAGAATTCACCCAAACTCATGTCCATCGAGTTGGTGATGCCATCCAGCTATCTCATCCTCAGTAATCCCCTTCTCCTGCCCTCAATCCCTCCCAGCATCAAGGTCTTTTCCAGTGAGTCAACTCTTCGTATGAGGTGGCTGAAGTATTGGAGTTTCAGCTTCAGCATCAGTCCTTCCAATGAACACCCAGGACTGATCTCCTTTAGGATGGACTGGTTGGATCTCTTTGCAGTCCAAGGGACTCTCAAGAGTCTTCTCCAACACCACAGTTCAAAAGCATCAATTCTTCGGCTCTCAGCTTTGTTCACAGTCCACTCTCACATCCATACATGACCACTGGAAAAACCATAGCCTCGACTAGATGGACCTTTGTTGGCAAAGTAATGTCTCTGCCTTTGAATATGCTATCTAGGTTGGTCATAACTTTCCTTCCAAGGAGTAAGTGTCTTTTAATTTCATGGCTTGCAATCACCATCTGCTGTGATTTTGGAGCCCCCCAAAAATAAAGTCTGACACTCTTTCCATTGCTTCCCCATCTATTTCCCTTGAAGTGATGGGACCAGATGCCATGATCTTTGTTTTCTGAATGTTGAGCTTTAAGCCAACTTTTCCATTGTCCTCTTTTGCTTTCATCAAGAGGCTCTTTAGTTCCTCTTCACTTTCTGCCATCTAGTCCTAATTAACTTCCAAGGGCCACATCTCTTTCCTATTACTATCACACTGCAGGTAGTTTCAGTGAATTTGGGGTAAGGGTAGGGACACAAGGATTCGGGCTATGACAGTGCCTTGGGCTTCTGTGATGGCTCAGCAGGCAAAGAATTCGCCTGCAGTGCAGGAGACATGGGTTTGACCTCCAGGAATATCCCCTGGAGAAGGAAATGGCAACACACCCCAGTATTCTTGCCTGGGAAATCCCATAGCATTATCACTAAAAAAATGTACACGCCTTAATTAGAAAATACTTTATGCAGGATTTACAATACACATCTTTAATCTATCATATTCTGTTTTCAAATAAACTCCAGGCCTGGAGGGCTTCACAGGCAAATTCAGCCAAACATTTCAGGGAGAAATAATACCAATTATTGTTTTTCTCTGACTGCTGTCAAGGTCTTTGTCTTTGTTTCTCAACAGTTTATAATATATCTGGACATGGATTTCTTGGGTTTATCCTGTTTGGGATTTGTTGAACATCTTGAATTTGAGGGTTATTTCTTTTGTCAAATTTAGGAAGTTTTCAACCATTATTTCTTTTTTTAGGTTTCATCTTTTTTTTCCCCCAAACTTTAAACTTTTTATTTTGTATTGGGGTATATCCAGTTAACAATGTTGTGGTAATTTCAGGTGAACAGCGAAGGGACTCAGCCATACATACACATGTATCCATTTTCCATTATTTCTTAAAGTATTTTTTTTCTGTACCACTCACATTCATCCTTTCTTCTGGAACACAAATATTAAAACTTTTGGTCTTATCCCACAGGTTTCTAAAGCTCTTTTCATTTTATTTTCAATTCTTTTTATTCTGTAGTTCAGATTGGACACTTTCTATTGACTTATACTTAAATTCACTGGCTCTCTCATTGTTTATTTCCATTTTGCTGGTGGATTCATCCAGTGAGGGTTGCTTTGTTGTTGTTATCGATTTTGTATTTTTTAGTTCTAAAATTTCTATTTGGTTTTAACAAAACTCAGAATTGACATTAATAAAAGCAAATTCCACTGTATATAAATTATGCATCAATAAGCTTTATTTCTAAGAAACTGATTCTGTGCTAGATATACTAGGGAGCAGGGAGGCATGGTATGTGGTACTGTTGGTCTAATAAGACACTATGAGAGATCCATAAAATGAAACTAGTTGAAATTAATAATTTAGACTTAAAAGTGGATTTGTTTTGTTTGGGGCCGTGTTGCATGCCTTGCGGGATCTTAGTTCTCAGACTAGGGATCGAACCTAGGTCCCCTGTAGTGGAAGCATGGGGTCCTAATGGCATGCCAGGGAATTAGTGAACTTTTGATGTATGGCAAACCCAATAGAGTATTGTAAAGTCAAATTAAAAAAATAAATAAATAAATAAAATTTAAAACATTCACTGGCCAAAAGTTTTTTTGGCATCTATAAACTAATATTCTAAAACCAACCAAGAAACTTGATTTATAATACTGCTGCCTACATATACTTTGTTATATTAGAGCAATAGTTATATAATATTGAGGAATTTCTGAAACTTGGGGTCCTTTTTCAATCTTAGGAAAATTAATATGACATCAACAAAGGCAATCTCTGGATCCCATTTTCTCTTTTAAGAAAAATTACTGATATTTATATAATATTATGACAGTTTTAACAAAGAATTTGGCTAAAACCTCTCAGGGGCAGTCAAGTGATATTTAATTGCTAATAGATAGTAGAGAAATATGAGAGAGTATTTTATCTCTTCAGGCACCAAAACCAGGTTTGTTTCCTGATTCTAGAGATAAAATATTATTGTAACATAACCTCGTTATGAAACAGTAGGATCTCATACTTCTTAGGATTTTTTTTTTCCACAAAATAGAATTTAATTGAATTTTCGTGTTGATCTTTCAGAGTTCTGATGACCTCCTTTTTAAAACTAAAGGGTTGAAATCAGAAATCTATTTCTAAGTTCCCTTATAGCTTTTCTATTTTATTTTTCTTTTGCTAAGTTGCTTCATTCATGTCTGACTCTTTGCAACCCCATGGACTGTAGCCTACCAGGCTACTCTGTCCATGGGATTCTCCAGGCAAGAATACCCACTGCAGTGGGTTGCCATTTCCTTCTCCAGGAGATCTTCCCAACGCAGGGATCAAACCCATGTCTCTTATGTCTCCTGCATTGGCAGGTGGGTTCTTTACCACTAGCACCTGGGAAACCCCTTATAGCTTTAAAACTATTTTTCCTTGTCTCTTTTGTACCCTTAGTAGCCATTTGAGTACAATCTAGGAATATAATTTATTGAATTGGAAAAATATGCAGCTATAAGTATTTATTTAAGTATCTTGAATAAAAATTCAAATAATCTTGGCTTGCCTAGAACTGTTGAGACTATAAGATCACCTCATTGATAGCTAATTAGTATATACCCTGAAAAACAAAGTGTAGAAGTGAGTTTTCTAAAGAATGAACTACAACATAAAGTAGGGCTCTGGAATATAATTCTTTCTCTTAATGCTTTTGAGACCACTAATTTGGGAACTCAAGTTTTCTCAGCTGAATTTTTACAGCTGTTAATAGAGTACTTGAGTTTTTTGAAATTTATTTTATTGAAGTATAGTTAATTTACAATGTTGTGGTAATTTCTATTGTATGGCAAAGTGATTGAGTTATACATATATACATTCTTTTTCATATTCTCTCCCATTATGGTTTATCACAGGATATTGAATATAGTTCCCTTTGCTATACAGCAAAACCTCATTGTTGATATATTCAGTATATAACAGTTTGCATCTGCTAATCCTGAACTCCAATCCATCCTTCTCCTGTTGGCCTTGGCAACCACAAGTCTATTCTCTGTATCTATGAGTCTGTTTCTGTATATAAGTTCATTTAAGATTCATATTTTAGATTCCACATATAAGTGATATCATATGATATTTGTCTTTCTCTTTCTGACTTAATTCACTTAGTATAGTAATCTCTAATAATGTTGCTGCAAATGCCATTATTTTATTTCTTTTTTGAGGCTGAGTAGTATTCCATTGTATATGTGTAGAGTACTTGAGTTTTAAATGACTGTGATTTTTAAAACCCACAAAGGAGTTACTGTCATTGTAACTCGATGAGATCTTCTGATAATTGCTTTTTGATGAGAAAAAAATTCCACTGGTAAAATATCTTGTTTTTCTTTGTTTATAGACTTCGCATATCATTTAAATGGATGGTTAGAGCTTTCTCTGGATACTTAGCTACAGATCAACTCTTGCTTTTGTGGGACAGAATCCTAGGATACAACTCTTTGGAAATTCTTGCTGGTAAGAGTTAGTGCTTGTTTATAAAACACATGCTGTTTCTATAGTAAAGCCTTTCTTTTCTTTCTAACAGTTACCATCTTTAATTGGAATTGGAATCTACAGTTGTCTGTCATTTCTAATTCATGAACATTTAGTTGATTTATCTGCCTTAGAAGACAAGGACTGATGTTCTGCAATCTAAATACGCCTGTGGAACTACCCATCACCAGTCTGTTCCTAGTCTTTCTTCATTGCTTCCAGGAATGTCAATTTCCNTCGCTCAGTCGTGTCTGACTCTTTGTGACCCCGTGAATCACAGCACACCAGGCCTCCCTGTCCATCACCAACTCCCAGAATTCACCCAAACTCATGTCCATCGAGTTGGTGATGCCATCCAGCTATCTCATCCTCAGTAATCCCCTTCTCCTGCCCTCAATCCCTCCCAGCATCAAGGTCTTTTCCAGTGAGTCAACTCTTCGTATGAGGTGGCTGAAGTATTGGAGTTTCAGCTTCAGCATCAGTCCTTCCAATGAACACCCAGGACTGATCTCCTTTAGGATGGACTGGTTGGATCTCTTTGCAGTCCAAGGGACTCTCAAGAGTCTTCTCCAACACCACAGTTCAAAAGCATCAATTCTTCGGCTCTCAGCTTTGTTCACAGTCCACTCTCACATCCATACATGACCACTGGAAAAACCATAGCCTCGACTAGATGGACCTTTGTTGGCAAAGTAATGTCTCTGCCTTTGAATATGCTATCTAGGTTGGTCATAACTTTCCTTCCAAGGAGTAAGTGTCTTTTAATTTCATGGCTTGCAATCACCATCTGCTGTGATTTTGGAGCCCCCCAAAAATAAAGTCTGACACTCTTTCCATTGCTTCCCCATCTATTTCCCTTGAAGTGATGGGACCAGATGCCATGATCTTTGTTTTCTGAATGTTGAGCTTTAAGCCAACTTTTCCATTGTCCTCTTTTGCTTTCATCAAGAGGCTCTTTAGTTCCTCTTCACTTTCTGCCATCTAGTCCTAATTAACTTCCAAGGGCCACATCTCTTTCCTATTACTATCACACTGCAGGTAGTTTCAGTGAATTTGGGGTAAGGGTAGGGACACAAGGATTCGGGCTATGACAGTGCCTTGGGCTTCTGTGATGGCTCAGCAGGCAAAGAATTCGCCTGCAGTGCAGGAGACATGGGTTTGACCTCCAGGAATATCCCCTGGAGAAGGAAATGGCAACACACCCCAGTATTCTTGCCTGGGAAATCCCATAGCATTATCACTAAAAAAATGTACACGCCTTAATTAGAAAATACTTTATGCAGGATTTACAATACACATCTTTAATCTATCATATTCTGTTTTCAAATAAACTCCAGGCCTGGAGGGCTTCACAGGCAAATTCAGCCAAACATTTCAGGGAGAAATAATACCAATTATTGTTTTTCTCTGACTGCTGTCAAGGTCTTTGTCTTTGTTTCTCAACAGTTTATAATATATCTGGACATGGATTTCTTGGGTTTATCCTGTTTGGGATTTGTTGAACATCTTGAATTTGAGGGTTATTTCTTTTGTCAAATTTAGGAAGTTTTCAACCATTATTTCTTTTTTTAGGTTTCATCTTTTTTTTCCCCCAAACTTTAAACTTTTTATTTTGTATTGGGGTATATCCAGTTAACAATGTTGTGGTAATTTCAGGTGAACAGCGAAGGGACTCAGCCATACATACACATGTATCCATTTTCCATTATTTCTTAAAGTATTTTTTTTCTGTACCACTCACATTCATCCTTTCTTCTGGAACACAAATATTAAAACTTTTGGTCTTATCCCACAGGTTTCTAAAGCTCTTTTCATTTTATTTTCAATTCTTTTTATTCTGTAGTTCAGATTGGACACTTTCTATTGACTTATACTTAAATTCACTGGCTCTCTCATTGTTTATTTCCATTTTGCTGGTGGATTCATCCAGTGAGGGTTGCTTTGTTGTTGTTATCGATTTTGTATTTTTTAGTTCTAAAATTTCTATTTGGTTTTAACAAAACTCAGAATTGACATTAATAAAAGCAAATTCCACTGTATATAAATTATGCATCAATAAGCTTTATTTCTAAGAAACTGATTCTGTGCTAGATATACTAGGGAGCAGGGAGGCATGGTATGTGGTACTGTTGGTCTAATAAGACACTATGAGAGATCCATAAAATGAAACTAGTTGAAATTAATAATTTAGACTTAAAAGTGGATTTGTTTTGTTTGGGGCCGTGTTGCATGCCTTGCGGGATCTTAGTTCTCAGACTAGGGATCGAACCTAGGTCCCCTGTAGTGGAAGCATGGGGTCCTAATGGCATGCCAGGGAATTAGTGAACTTTTGATGTATGGCAAACCCAATAGAGTATTGTAAAGTCAAATTAAAAAAATAAATAAATAAATAAAATTTAAAACATTCACTGGCCAAAAGTTTTTTTGGCATCTATAAACTAATATTCTAAAACCAACCAAGAAACTTGATTTATAATACTGCTGCCTACATATACTTTGTTATATTAGAGCAATAGTTATATAATATTGAGGAATTTCTGAAACTTGGGGTCCTTTTTCAATCTTAGGAAAATTAATATGACATCAACAAAGGCAATCTCTGGATCCCATTTTCTCTTTTAAGAAAAATTACTGATATTTATATAATATTATGACAGTTTTAACAAAGAATTTGGCTAAAACCTCTCAGGGGCAGTCAAGTGATATTTAATTGCTAATAGATAGTAGAGAAATATGAGAGAGTATTTTATCTCTTCAGGCACCAAAACCAGGTTTGTTTCCTGATTCTAGAGATAAAATATTATTGTAACATAACCTCGTTATGAAACAGTAGGATCTCATACTTCTTAGGATTTTTTTTTTCCACAAAATAGAATTTAATTGAATTTTCGTGTTGATCTTTCAGAGTTCTGATGACCTCCTTTTTAAAACTAAAGGGTTGAAATCAGAAATCTATTTCTAAGTTCCCTTATAGCTTTTCTATTTTATTTTTCTTTTGCTAAGTTGCTTCATTCATGTCTGACTCTTTGCAACCCCATGGACTGTAGCCTACCAGGCTACTCTGTCCATGGGATTCTCCAGGCAAGAATACCCACTGCAGTGGGTTGCCATTTCCTTCTCCAGGAGATCTTCCCAACGCAGGGATCAAACCCATGTCTCTTATGTCTCCTGCATTGGCAGGTGGGTTCTTTACCACTAGCACCTGGGAAACCCCTTATAGCTTTAAAACTATTTTTCCTTGTCTCTTTTGTACCCTTAGTAGCCATTTGAGTACAATCTAGGAATATAATTTATTGAATTGGAAAAATATGCAGCTATAAGTATTTATTTAAGTATCTTGAATAAAAATTCAAATAATCTTGGCTTGCCTAGAACTGTTGAGACTATAAGATCACCTCATTGATAGCTAATTAGTATATACCCTGAAAAACAAAGTGTAGAAGTGAGTTTTCTAAAGAATGAACTACAACATAAAGTAGGGCTCTGGAATATAATTCTTTCTCTTAATGCTTTTGAGACCACTAATTTGGGAACTCAAGTTTTCTCAGCTGAATTTTTACAGCTGTTAATAGAGTACTTGAGTTTTTTGAAATTTATTTTATTGAAGTATAGTTAATTTACAATGTTGTGGTAATTTCTATTGTATGGCAAAGTGATTGAGTTATACATATATACATTCTTTTTCATATTCTCTCCCATTATGGTTTATCACAGGATATTGAATATAGTTCCCTTTGCTATACAGCAAAACCTCATTGTTGATATATTCAGTATATAACAGTTTGCATCTGCTAATCCTGAACTCCAATCCATCCTTCTCCTGTTGGCCTTGGCAACCACAAGTCTATTCTCTGTATCTATGAGTCTGTTTCTGTATATAAGTTCATTTAAGATTCATATTTTAGATTCCACATATAAGTGATATCATATGATATTTGTCTTTCTCTTTCTGACTTAATTCACTTAGTATAGTAATCTCTAATAATGTTGCTGCAAATGCCATTATTTTATTTCTTTTTTGAGGCTGAGTAGTATTCCATTGTATATGTGTAGAGTACTTGAGTTTTAAATGACTGTGATTTTTAAAACCCACAAAGGAGTTACTGTCATTGTAACTCGATGAGATCTTCTGATAATTGCTTTTTGATGAGAAAAAAATTCCACTGGTAAAATATCTTGTTTTTCTTTGTTTATAGACTTCGCATATCATTTAAATGGATGGTTAGAGCTTTCTCTGGATACTTAGCTACAGATCAACTCTTGCTTTTGTGGGACAGAATCCTAGGATACAACTCTTTGGAAATTCTTGCTGGTAAGAGTTAGTGCTTGTTTATAAAACACATGCTGTTTCTATAGTAAAGCCTTTCTTTTCTTTCTAACAGTTACCATCTTTAATTGGAATTGGAATCTACAGTTGTCTGTCATTTCTAATTCATGAACATTTAGTTGATTTATCTGCCTTAGAAGACAAGGACTGATGTTCTGCAATCTAAATACGCCTGTGGAACTACCCATCACCAGTCTGTTCCTAGTCTTTCTTCATTGCTTCCAGGAATGTCAATTTCCCCTCCCCCGCTTCTAGTCCAGCCAGGGCATTTGTTCAGTCTCAGCACCTATGAGGTTTGTGCAGTGGAGTGTAGGTCTACTTCCGTTCTTCTCCTGACTCCTTTGATTATCCTGTAGTTCTGTTCTGTGCCCCTTCTCAGCTACTACCTAAAAGCCAAACCAAGACTGAGCCTCCCTGCATAGTTGAAATCTCTATCTGTGAGTAATACATAAAAGTTTCCCCTTTTACTTATTCGCTTAAGTCAAAAAAATTCAGTTTTTTCAGAAAGTCACAAACTCATGTCTTATTTAATAATTAAGCAGTTCTTACAACAGATATACACAGAGGGCAACTGTATGATAACACATATGCACAGATTTCTTATATTATTTTGCTTCTCTGCATGTAAAATAGATTCAGTTGTTTCTATCACCAGGATTATCAGGGAATTCAAATAAATATTACAGGGTTTTCACATGGGTGGAGAGCTGAAAAGTTGCCAGAGTGCTGGTTCCAGTTGTGTGATACTGAGCAAATTATTTAAGCTGTGAGAGCCTTTATTTCTTTACCCAGTGACAGCATTGTAAAGTCACCTCTCTAGCCATTTGGAAATAATGCTTAATTGAAGACCCTTTTCCTGGAAGAGATTCTCTAGGTACCATATTAACATATTTTTGAGTGCTGAGAGGTCTAGAGTAATTAGGTGGTATTTTTAAAAGGAAAGTTAGCATAATACTAAAGGGCCATGAAGATAACTGTTGCCCCTGGTGTAATCAGAGTTATCATTTACCAAAGTTTTTATTAACTCCCAGTATCCTTCCATCTCAATTGTTTTTAAAGCCAATATAAATATGAGTTAGGGGGAAAAAAATGGTGTGTCATCACTTCTTTTGGCTGAATGGCTGTGATACATACCATCTAGAGATGGAAGGAATCCTAGAGACCATCAAGTATAGCTTCTTTTAAATATTCCTGGCAGGTAATACTTATCCTGTGTTTGAACATTCAGTGTTGGGTAATCCTTGTCTTACTAAGTGGCCTATTTCATTTCTGGATAATATAACTTGTTAAAATGTACTACTGTTGCACCAGGATCAGGATCATGTTTTTTCTACTCTCACCCACTTCTTTCCCCAAAGTCTTCTATTTTCCAGGCTAAAGTAGTCTTGTTTTTTGCTAACATTTCTCGGATGACAGGATTTTAAGATTTTCCACCAAATAATTCTGGGTGTTCATAAATTTTGAAGAGCATTGTATTAATATGTAATTTTTTGTATCTTTTCAAAAAGATGTTACAGCATGTTAAAGAAATGGGCTAAGTATTACAAAGTACTTTCTAATAATTAGGACCTTCCAAAAGTAGAATGAGCTTTTAAACTGTCATCTGAAGGGTTAAAAGATTTTCTATCATGAAAGAAATGTTAAACTATAAGACCTCAAAGCCTCTTCCAATTTAAATTCTCCCTTTCTGTGACTTATCATGCCTCAGCAAACTGAAGTAAAAGAGAAATGAATGTTTAGTGCTGCATTTGCCCTAAGCCAGGTACTCTCAGTTCAATTCAGTTCAGTCGCTCAGTCGTGTCCAACTCTTTGCGACCCCGTGAATCGCAGCACGCCAGGCCTCCTTGCCCATCACCAACTCCCGGAGTTCACTCAGACTCGTGTCCATCGAGATGCTTAATATATTAATAAGTTATTGATACATAGGTAGAACAACAATCCATACTGTTGCATCCATTCAGTTTCTCAGAGTATTTTTTAAAAAACCAACAGGGAAGAATTGTAGAACATCTAGAAATGAAATTAGACTGATGGGAGTTCCTTCCATGTAATTCAAATAAAGAGACATAAGCCAAATATTGCATGTAGATACCTGGAAAATTCCATGGACAGTGGAGCCTGGTGGGCTGCACTCCATGGGGTCACAAAGTCAGACGTGACTGAGCATGTGTGCACACATGTATATAAGTTAGTTTTGATCATTTTATACACTTCTTTTCATCTGATTATATTAAAATAGAATATTTTGGGACCAATTTATTTGCTCAAGTGAGTTTATAAAATTATATAAACTCTTTATAAATATTTTAGTAAATATTACTGGTTTAAACTGTGAAGTTATTTGGGCCTTTTGAAGAACAGTTTAAAGCATGGGTATCTTAATGTTCATGATAGAGTTGCTTAAAATTCATGTGAACAATTTAAAAGACCAAAAGTAAGTATCTGAGTTTCTATATTTCATATAAAGCATGAATTCAGTTGAAAATATCCCAAAGTATAGAGCTTTTCTCCTTGGCAAATAAGCCTGCTCTGTGGAAGGGCTGGGCAAACCAAACATGAAGTAGACAGAAAGGAACTTCTGTGATGTGACACCAAGATAAATAAAGGTTATGAGCACAGAAGCATTTTGGATGCTGAAGTTAATTAGTAACTACTCTTTTATTCTCCCCCTTATCTACCTTTGGAAAAACTATTTCCCAGCATGTGAAACTCTTTCCTGCTACAGCAGAAAATTTGACCATCCTGTCAAGCTTTCACCAACTCTATTAAATTACACACAAAAAAGGAAATAGTGACCACATCCCTTAGCATATAAAATATCTCCATTGTCAAATATGATTCTAGATATTAGAGGACTATAAAGAAGTTGCTTGTCCACAGAAATGGTTTTCTTGGATATTCTTGTAAAAATGGAAGCTCAAGGACTTTAAAGTACTTAAATTTTCACCATTCACAATTAAAAAGTAAATTCTTTGTTCCAGATCTCTTATATCTGTCTTTATATATTAAATAATTCTAGCTGACTTGACTTTTGAAATAAATTTATTCATTTTACCACAACCATCTTTTTTCCTCCAGAATTTTCCTAACTAGTTCTAATGCTTTTTTGACAAGCTTTCCAAAATCTGTTATCCCCTCAAAAACTACCTGTGCTTCCCAGTCACTCTGCCTCTACCTGGGGAAATTAAGAAACCTGGATCCTGACATCTCCCAAGGAACAGCCAGCTGCCACCATCTACTCCCCAGGAATAGCCACTGAGCCACCTGATCCACCAGAGCGTCCATCTCTGGCAAACCATTAGTTTTTTAAATTGAAATATTATTGATTTACAGTGTTGTGTTAATTTCTACTGTACAACGAAGTGACCAGTTATACATGGATATACGTTCTTTTTTATTCTCTTCTCCATTATGGTTTATCCCAAGGGAAAACCATTGTGAGGGTCAGAGGAGAAGACGATTAGGATAGCACATCGATTTCCATGTCAGGGATGAGTCATTACTGCTTACCTTCAGTCTCAAAAATTTCATCACACTGGTTAAATGCTTGGGCTCTAGGACCAGAGTTGAGTTTTCTCTCTATTATTTCCTACCTGTATGACTCTGAATATGTCATCCAAACTCACAGTGCCTCAGTTTCTACATTAGTAAAATGGGGCTAACAATAGTAATAAACACAGAGTTGATATGAGAATTAACTGTTCTTATGATTATTATTTCCATACTAGAAATGTATTTTTAACAATTATTTGCATTATCTATGCAATATACTTAGGAACCAGTCTTCCAAATAATTTTAAAGATTCCTTACCATTCATTTCCTAAACTTCAAGGACTTGTTGGGTAGGGAATACACTACCACTATGGTGATGAAAAAAATAGGGAGAAGTCAAGTGACCTCTGGGCAGTACCGTTTCCTTATCAGAGTTGCCAGAAGCTCTTACATGAGTCCTTTCATTGTTCATGATGACTCATTCCCCTTCATAAGGTTTTATGGTAGATTATATAATAAGACATAATGCATATCAGCATTACTCTTTTCATATGCATATGACTAGTGGGAACAAAAATCTAGATGTTTTCTACTCCATATATATTATTGACCTTCAAGATATTCTATAATGGTTTGGTTTACTTGTTTTTTTCAAAGTTTCAACTTATCTTTTCCTATAACCAACATTAATGTAAATGTCAGGATTAATCCCCACAGTAGCCCACCCAACAGACATACCCAGTTATGACACTCTAGGAAAGACAATAAATAACAAAATAGTATAACAACATTTTTAAGGAAAGGCATACTTGTTGCCTCATTTTTATATAGATACTACCTTGATACATATGAAATATTATCTGATACATTTAAAAATTCAGTCTTCTAACTTTTCAGAAACCTTTCCATTGCATCAATAAGAAACACCTGCATCAAAATAAATCTTCATAAGGCAGTCATTATATCTACCATTTAAAAACTGTTATAATTGAAGCCGTAGGTACAAAAGAAACAATTTACAAAATGGCTTTTTAAAAACCACTAAAATTTTTGTTTTTTCCAAAGAAAATGAAATCCCCTCAGATACTGATCTCCAGAGAAGAAAATTTCCGTTCCTCACCAGACCTTAACCGAATGCAGTTGTGTTAAGCGCTAGGTCTGAGTTCTCACTGTGGGTTTTGGGTATACCAGTAAATTTGTCAGGCTGCTGAGTAGGCCAGCAGTTAAAATAGTGTTCATTCTTTTCCAGTCCTGGCAGCTGCTGTGTTTGCTTTCCGAGCAGTGAACCTGATGGAGGTGACATCACTGGCTGCAGCTGAAGTAAGGATAGGTTTCGCTGAGATGGGTTGGAAATAGTTTCTGAGAGATTGCCAAGCTTGGGTACTTCAGTCTCCAATGCATAGGACACACATTACTCATAGCCTACTTTTTTATCTTGAGTAATGCCTATAAGTTTTAAGCTAATAATATTAACTATTCAGAATTCCTTCATTACTTGAAAACAATGTTCTTGTGAAGGGGTCATAAACAAGGTTATTATGAGAAACCATGATAACTTTTCTGGGAAACAAGATACCTAGTAATTTTGATAGAAACTATTGAGGCTTGTGTTGCATTTTCTTATAGTTGTTCACATCCATGTGTTATGCTTATAGAACAAAGACACACTAGTTGAAAGAATTAAAGACCATACATTTGGTTGATACAGTAAAGATACATGGTTTTTGCTTATTTTTAGTAGTGAGTTAATTATTAAAGCTGGTTTCTTTTCAATAGCATAACTTATACCTGAAACATGGTTCAATTAAGTAGTGACTTACAATATTACTCTATTTGTTATCTCTCATAGAAATGCAATTTTATCCTTAAAATAGCTGCCTACATTCTTTGTTTAAAGGGAAGAGGATGTTTATGCATCTTGCAACTGAATAAACATTAATTCCTTCTTAAAATGATTTCCTAAAGTCAGTTACTCTTCACACTAGTATAACAAGACTAGCGTTCATAATGTACGTTTATTTATAGAAGCAAATTGAAATGTCAGACCTCTTATAAACTCATGCTACCTTGTATATTTGAAGAAGGCTCAAGGCTAAAGTCCAGGTTATTTTCTACTGCACATTTGAGCATTTTGCACACGTTCTAGAAGGAAGGTTGTAGCTTCAGATTTGGGACCAATCTGAAACACTTAGAGTGTGTTGATGTCAGAAGTGCAGTGGTTTTTCTTTGTTTGTTTCAGAGGCTTCACTTTGCTGATCAGAATGCCAATGCTAATCATTCCTTTCGTTTTTTGTTTCAGGCGGTTCTTGCTGACCTTTCTACTTTAAAAGTTATGCCTCTTCTTCAGATTTTTCTGTTTGCTACTGTCACCTGATCTTCTGCAAGGTCACTGACAATACATCTAGTTTTTCATTAGAAAGTAATCATGAACTATGCAAACTCTGCATAAAACCAAAATTAAACTTTGCATAAAGCCAATAAAGATCATGTTCCCTTCTCAGTTAAAACCTAAGTAGTTTTTCACTTTTTGAAACAATAAGTCTGCACACCATGTATTGCACTGCATGCTGTTGATTTTCAAGAGAGAAGCAATAGACATAACTTCTGCTAAATCAAGCATACTATATAGATAATCCTGACTTGTAAAAGGCATGTAACTATATATGCAAAGAACTAAAGATATTGTAATAAACTTGAATAGGTAATGTAGCCTCTGGGATAATTCTATCAGTTTGTAAATTTATCTCTAGATAATGAGTCATTTTGTCTTATAAGTTGCTCTTCACTCAGAGCAGGGGTGGGATAAGATATGAGAAGACTTGAAAAAGATAATGCTTTTTAGTAGGAATGAAAATGTACTTTGGTGTTTTTAACAACTTGTCTCTCAACAGAGATCTTCTAGATCGCTTTCCATTTTATTTCTCCCTTAAAGGTCTCTCTTGGAGAAGGTCAGATACAATTGTTTGCACCTGACAGTGTTTTAGTCATCACTTTCTGAAAAAAAGAAAATTATGGAATGATCCCTTCAAATTTCTCAACTTTCCATCTCTTGGTTAGAAGACTTGACACTGCTGAGGTGTGTTGCCAAATTCTCTTACTTCGGAAGTATCCAAAGGGGACACCCAAGGACTCAATGAAGGGAATGAAAAATCAAAACCATGTGCGCTTTGGCTGAAGCTTGGTTTAACAAGATTTACTTCTAGGGCAGAGCAGCATAGAGAGACCAGAAGTAGAGACTGAAGACATTGTGCATGGCATCAATCTTATTTTGGTCCTATTATAAGTGGAGGGGCTTATTTTATATTACTTCTTAAAAACCTAGCATTTCTGTAATATGGAATGATAGATTATGGGGGGAAGAATTCCAAAAATCAATGTCTTTCAACTTTATACTCAAATTCAAAATTCTAATCATTTCAATAAAATTCTGAATCAATATATTGATAGTCTTACTAAATGCCTAGAATTATATAAAGTTTTATCAAAATCTATTTCCTGAGTCTTTCATTTAGAGAGTATATTTTAGGAAATGTATGTGGTTTAGCACACCACCACAAGTGTGGTGAAATTTTATATAACTACTAGTTATTAATTTGAAATTCTATATGATGCTTTTATTCCTCAGGTACTTGTTGACCTTTGAGGACTAAATAATGACTAGAAGAAGCAAATAACCATTTATTCAGTAATTTATTCTTAATAAGCTCCACTTTACTGCTTTTGAAGGCAATACGGCTATGATCATATGCTTTGACATTCTGTGTACACAGAGGCACTTTCATCACAAGGACAAGCACACACTTGTGACTGTTAGGAAGAGAGTTCTGAATAAGGTCAAATGTGTACAGATATACCTACCTTTGGTTTGTTTCTTTAGGAGAATATTCATAAACTGTTTTAAACTTAGCAATGTAGTAATCTAGTAGGAGAAACATTCAACTGGAGAGTTCTTGTCCTAGCTTTGAATCCCTAGATAATTAAATCTCTTATATCTGTAATTTGGCTGTGGGATATGGGAGACAGGACAAGCAACCGGAAGTTTTATATTTTCTCTGTTTACCTGACAGGGTTGAGTAAAACCAAATGAGAAAATGTATTTGAAAGTTATTTTTTTATTATTATAATAATACTACAAAGCACCGAACAAATATAAAAGTCAATAATTTTACATATGACATTTTAAGGTCAAGTTGTAGAAAATAATATGTGAAGAGTGCCCAACTCCATTAGCATTTGTGTGACTTCATTTGATGGTTTGAGACCTTATATCTATAAGAAAAAAAAAATTTAATGAACCATGACATAGCAGATCCTTTCATTTAGAAGGGGTGGCTCTAGCCAGTAGTTCTGAATCTGAATCCAAAGCCAAACCTGATAGGCTGGCACACAGACCCTCTCAGCCATGTGCTGCTCCTGGCTGCTTGTTAAAATACTGCATGGAAGACAGGTTGCCTTGCCCGCTCCATCTCCCGCTGCACTTCTCTTGCTACATCTCTTTGCCTCCTCCCTCCAGAATTCTCCCACGCCATCTCCTACCAACCTCTGACACTGCCTCACATAGGCTCTGCCAGTGATCACAAGGATCTGAGTGACCAGTGATCACAAGGATCTGAGTGACCAGTGATAATTACATTGCTATTTTAACCTGTGGCATTCTCACTTGGGGTGAAATAGCCTAATAGATTGATTTGGCTCTTCTGGATTTCAATTCACCCATTAATGTAGTATGTGTGACCTTATATTATGGAAGAGTTTATTGAATAACCTTTTTGATCAGAGTGTTTTGGTAATACAACCTTCTGGCTAACTGAAATTTCCAGAGTGTCTTAATTGCATAGTACCCCCTTACATTTAGCACATCCTCTCTCTACGTATTTCATAGAGAAAATAGAGAACACTAAGCTGGAACTCCTTCAGCCTTCCACTTCACAACTTAGCTTTATTCTCCTATATTTATTTCCTTCTTCCTAGTCTCAGGAAGTGTCTAATCTGTTCCTACAGCTCTCTAAATACAGGTTCGATTGTGTCACTTACATGCTTAAAAATTAAACAATACCCTATTGCCTAAAGCATAAAGTTCAGGCTCTGTAGCAAAGTGGGGGGAATTCGCCACAGCTTGATCTTTCCATTCCTGGGTTCTCACGCTGATCTGTTATCCTGTACTTCATCCTCACCAGATTCCATGCTGTTCCTCAACCAGCTATGGCCATGTACTTTATCTTTGCCAGTGGACCTCCATTTCTCAAGGCCCCACTAAAAAAACTCTCCTCTGTTGTGAAGATGCCCTTGAGCCTATAAACTGGAATTAATTACACCCTTCTCTTTGTTCTCGTAAAACTTCTCATTTAGCAATATGGCGCTTTAGAGTAGTGATAGTTTTTTTTGCATATATGTTGTCTCATATCATTTTATTCTGAAGTCAGTTTTCATTGACTAGAACTAGGAATGGACAATGAAAGAAGAAATCTGACCATGTGTTTGTACCCCCTACCTTGTTCTAAAAATTGTTGGAATCTGTTAGTTCCTCCTCAGGACATATAGTCTCCCTTCTTCTACAAAGACTCTAATTTTTATCCGGAGATCTACCTGTTCCTCCATGCACTTCAGATGAGGCTGACTCCCACTTCCAGGGCCTCTGGGTCCTGACCAAACCATCATTATGTATCATCCCTCTGGCTACAGGGATCTAGTGCATAGGCTAAGGTTGTGCAAAATTAGTGAAACTTGATTATGAGGTTTTGATTTAATCTTTTCAGAGAAACTGGGTATGAAAAAAAGACAATATAAGATCTGGAGCTGCTGTGGCCTAAGAATGCAAAGAGTGAGAAGCTGCTCTGTTGACCTTGTTAATTCCCAGGTCACACTCCACCAGTCCACCTCTGGACTGTTTTGTTACATGAGCCAAAAGATTATCTTTGCCACAAAAAGGATCCTAACTGATGGTGTAGTTATTTTGCCTTTTAGGAGATCCTCTATAACATGAGAATCACTATTTGGTACAGGACTCCTACCTGCATGCTGGTTAAACTAGAGGAATCTTTTAGAACTTTTTCTCAGTCAAGACACTCCATGACCTTACAAGGATGAATTCTGTGTTCCAGGCCTGCTAAGTTACCAGCAGTACCTGAAACACACGCTATGTCTCTCTCACCGCTGGCTCTTTGCCCATACAGCACTCTTTGCTTGGAATGCCTTCTCGTCTCTACCTAATTCTTACTTGTACCTCAAAACCCAACTCAGGTTTTGCATCATCAGAGAAGACTGCTTCTCTTATGAATTCTCCTAATATCTTAATTATACATAAGCAATATACTAATCGTATGTTAGCTTGTCTTTCTTTTCCACTAGACTCATTCTGTTTCCTTAAGGGGAAAAGCTGGTTTCTTTTTCAGCTTTATATCTCTAGAACCTGGCCTAGTGCTTGCCCATAGTGGGCTTTAGTAAAATGCTTATTGAATGAACAAGTGAAATCATCTCACCTAATTCACTCATTTTACTGATGAGGAAAATTGCTCAGTTCAGAGTAATAACTTGCTTGTTCCAGTGTCACTCAGCTATTTTACCTCCTAAGTTGATTTGTGGAGTTGCCTGTGGAAATCCAAAAAGGAATATTTTGAGAGAAAAAATGTAAACGCTTGGGCTCACTCAAGTTTTTTCATTTAAATCAACTTTATTAAGATATAATTTTGTACAATAAAATGTATGCATTTTAATTACACAAATCTGTAAAATTTGACAAGTGTATATACTCACCTCACCACCACTGCAGTCAAATTACAGAATATTTCCATCACCTGGAACAGTTCTCTTTATGCTCCTTCCTATTCCATCTTCCATATGCACATTCACTCCAAACAACCATTGATCTGCTCTGTTCCTAAATGTTAGAATGGCCTTTTCTAAGTTTCATGTAAATGGAATCATGCATATGTACTCTTTGGTGTCTGACAGCTTTTGCTTAACATGTTCTGAGATTCATCCATGTTGTTATTTGATTAGTTTTCCATTCCTTCTTATGATTTGGTAGGATTTCGTACAATTTGTTTACCCATCATGGTTAGTGATATCCATGTTGTTTTCCTGTTTTGGTGTATTATGGATACAGCTTCTAAAAACAATTGTGTGTAAGCCTTTACGTGGAATATCTTCATTTCTTTTGGGTAAATATCTGGCAGTAGAATTGCTGAGTCACAGGTAAGCATAAGTTGAACTTTGTAAGAAACCTCCAAATTTTTCCTGACATGGTTCTACCATTTTACATTCCTAATAGTGTATAAGAGCTCCAGTTGCACCAAATCTTCACCAATATTTGATATGATCATGTTAGTCATTCTAATAGTGGCTTTAATTTGCATTTCTCTAGTCACTTAGGATGTTGAGCACCTTTTTATGCTCATGTGCTGTTTATAATACTCTTTCACAGTGTGTCTAAATCTTTTGCCAGTTTTTAATCAGTTACCTGAACTTGTAAGAATTGTTTATTCTGTTTACACTTCTGTTATGTAAAATTTCCTCTCAGACTGGCTTGTCTTTTCATTTTAACCATCTTTTAAACAGCAAAAGTTTTAATTTTGTTGAATCAGTTTATCCATTTTTTTATGGTTCATATTTTTTGTCTCCTATCTACAAAATCTTTGTATAACTCAAGGTCACAATTTTTTTTTTTTTCCTATGCTTGTTTCTAGAAACTTTATAGTTTTAGCTATTACATTTAGGCCTTTGATTCTTTTTTTTTTTCCAGTTAACGTTCATGTATGGTACAAATTAAAGGTTGAGGGTCACATTTTGGATATGGATACACAATTTTTTCCAGCACCATTTGCTAAAGAAACTATCCCTTTATGTCCATACCGCTGTATAAAATCAATTGACTGTATTATCTATGGGCTTATTTCTGTACTCTCTACTCTTTTCCATGGATTTATGTGTATACTTATTCCAACACCACACTGTCTTGATTTTTGTAGCTTTAGAGTAAATCTTGAAATCAAGTAGTATAAGTTCTCTAATTTTGCTCACCTATGTCAAAACCATTTTGGCTATTTTAAGTTATTTGGATTTCTAAATAACTCTTCGAATCAGCTTTTCCATTTTATCCAAAAGAAGGCTGCTGGAATTTTTTTTCTTAATTGAGATAGCATTAAATCTATAGATAGGTTTGGTGACAGTTGATATCTTAACAATATTGAGTCTACCAATCCATGAACATGGACTGTGTCTTCATTTTCTTGTTTATTTTCACTCAGTATTTTGTAGTTCTCCATGTAGAGTTCTTACACATATTTTGTTAAAATTATTTTACTTTTTTATGCTATTGTAAATGATATTTTTAATTTCAATTTCCAATGGTTTGTTAATATATAGAAATACAATTGCTTTTTAAATATTGACCTTGTATCCTGAGATCTTACTAAACTTACCACTTCTAGTACCTCTTTTTGTAGCTGCCCTAGGCTTTTCTACATATAAAATGTCATCTATAAATAAAGATGCTTTTACATTTTTTTCAAATCTATGTTTTTATTTATTTTTCTTCCTTTGTTCACCGACTAGAACCTGCAATAGAACACCGAAGTGCTGCAGCTCATCTAATTTTAAATTAAATATACTTCTTTCTTGAATAAATGCAACAAATATTTTCAATATATGTCAATTTACTAGTGTGACCAACTGAGGGATAAAATAAAGGAAAGGAATGAAATAGATTCAGAATGAGGTGGGAAGACATACAAAGTCAAGATAATTTTGCTCAAAATTTTACATTGCTGATGATCCAAATGGCTTCTTCAAATTATTAAGCAATTGACCCCAGGTATTAATGTCTTTGTTATGTAAATTAGGTAATTATTTCATGTTACTTCAACTATTCTTTATCCCTAAAACTTTTTTCTTAGATATGTGATATGCGTATATTTATTCAATAAACATTAAATGCTTACTTAGAACATGAGACTATTCTGAGTGCTCAATGTTTATATGTATTTGTATGTTTGCTTTTTCAGTAATAAATATGGTAAGAGACTGCCTCTTATGGAATTAGAATACTAACACCTCTTTTTTGAAGTAACGGTGCTCTCTCTCCTATGAAGAATAATGGTCCTGCCAAGATTTTCATGTCCCAGTCCTTGAATCCTGTGAATCTGCAACCTTACATGATAAAAGGCACTTGGCTTGTGTGAGTAACTTAAGGAATTTGAGATGAGCTGTTATCCTGGATTATCTGGTGAACTCAGTGTAATACAGGTCCTTATAAGGGAAAGAGGAAGGCAGGCAAGAGTCTCAGAGTCAGAGAAGGGTTTGAAGATGCTTTACTATTGATTTTGAGAATGGAGGGAAAGGGCCATGAGTCAAGGAATGCACGTGGTCTCTAGTAGCTGCATAAGGCAAGGAAATAAATTCACCCCTAGAGCCTCTAGAAGGAACTCAGACCTGTTGACACCTTGATTTCAGGACTTCTGACTCTCAAAACAGTAATCAATTTGTGTTATTTTAAGCCTCTAAGTATGTGGTAATTTATTACAGCAACAACAGAAACCTAGTCCACCTTCTCTCAGATGAATTGGATTTATCATATTGACTGTTACCTATGACAACAAGTCCACAATTGCTTGAATTCTCTTACCTATAAGATCTATGATTCTACCTGTCCAATTCCTCTCGTGATTTTTATAATATTCAAATAAGATAAATTTTGTAAAGTAGTTTGAAGACTACCTTCTACCACTCTGGTGCTGACAGGGAAAAGATTCCCCAAAGTTGGACTTTTATAAGGCAAGTGTAATAGACAGAGGTTTCAAGGGATATGCATTGCCAAATCCTAACGTACATTTCCCTGTAGAGGGAGTTCGAGTTCACTGGTGTAACACCCCTCACTCCCTCTTCCCGTGGAGAGGAGTGAATTGTATTATTGCTGAGGTTGGGATCAATGAGTGGCCATGTAAAGAAAGCCAACCCCTTGCTCTCACCTTTCTTTGGGGATCCAGCAGCCCAGAGCAAACATATGTTCCTTACTGTCCCTCTGTGCCCTAGCATTAGAAAGTCTGGATCCCATGGTATGGGAGGAGGTGAGGTAAGGGGAGGAGGTGGGGTAAGGGGAGTAGCTGCAGTTGTTTAGTTCACTGCTGGACAGACAGGTCCAAGACAGTTTTGGAAAACCTATCCTTGTGGCAAGACTAAGTCACATCCCTTTAACTTTATCAGTAAGAAAGATGATGCATCATCTTCATCTGCTTTTATTGCCTAGATTTTATCTAATTACTCAGAACTCAGGCAGGAAGAAGGGTGCTGCTTACTGAACCTCCAAACTTCAGTCAATAGGGCAAAGAAGTCAAGGTTTGCAAGGCAGAAACTATAACAATGAGTCATGGAATATAAACCAGGAAAGAAGTGAGAGGTAAGGAGGGGTTGACGATAAGTATGGATAAAGAGAGGTGAATGGACTGAAAGTCACAACAAAAAGTAAAAGCACTTTTGAAGAAAGAGCACTTCAGCAAGTAGCTTGGAAGGGTAATCTTTGAAGCCAAATGAGGTATTTACATTTGAAATTTTGGAGATTGTGCCAATTTAATTGATACCAAAACCTAAGGTATTGTAGATATCTGAGGTGGAGTAAAAGAACACATCATTGAATATATGCAAAGTCAAGAAACCAGGAGTCTGTGATACTGGATAAATCAATCAGCCTACATGTTGAAATTGACAAAGATGACACGGTTAGAGATAAAAAGAAAACTGAACTGCAAGTTCATTTTACTGAGAATGAGGAAGAAAGACCCAGAGGCTACTAATTAGTGACTCTACCACGGAAAAGGAAGAATTAGTGACTCCTACCATGAAGGAAGAAGAGTGGTGTGAGCCTCAGAGGAGCGGAAGAGGGTGGAAGAAGGAAGGGGGAGTAAAACTCAACTAGCTTTGAGGAGTAAGGCTGGTGCGGAAGTAACTTTGGGTCTGAGAGAAAAGAAAGAATCCATTTGAGAGGGCTGCATAGAACCCATATCTCCAGGAAACAGCCTGCTTTTCGTTAGGAGGTGAATACATTCTTCAGAGAGGAGGTTAAAAATTACAAGAGCTCCTTGATTTCACAGGGCATTGGGAATTTTAGAGACAGAAGAGGGAGAGGACTGAAGGATAGGTGGGAATTAGATCAGGGTAAGGAAAGACAGTTTAGGTAAGTAAGTGATGACTGGGAAGCTTCCTGTTCTGATGGAGAGTAGAACAAGCAGGGAATCCTCTCAGTGGTGATTGCTCTGCACCAGCCTATGTTCTGTGGTGGGGTGGCTGCTTCCTCAGGCAGCCTGAGGTTGGTATGGTCTAATTATAGTCAGCTGCTTCTTCAGACAGCAACACTTGTGGTTGCCTCTGTATTTGCACTGCTCTACTTTGATGACGGAGCTGTCTTTTCCCCCATCCAGTTTGGTTCTCTTCTCCCTTTGTGGGCTTTTGTCTATTCATGTTTCAACTTATTCATGGCTTGGGGAGAGATTGTTATAAATGGAATCAAGCAGAATAAAAATGACATTAGAAGGAAACCTGGATCTACACAAAGTAATGGAGAGCACTGCTGCTGCTGCTAAGTCGCTTCAGTTGTGTCCGACTCTGTGCAACCCCATAGACGGCAGCCCACCAGGCTCCCTCGGCCCCGGGATTCTCCAGGCAAGAACACTGGAGTGGGTTGCCATTTCCTTCTCCGATGCGTGAAAGTGAAAATTGAAAGTGAAGTCACTCAGTCATGTCCGACTCTTAGAGACACCATGGACTGCAGCCCACCAGGCTCCTCCATCCATGGGATTTTCCAGGCAAGAGTACTGGAGTGGGGTGCTATTGCCTTCTCTGGAGAGCACTAGAAATAATAATTATTTAGGTTAATATAAAATTTTCTTTTATCTGTTTTTTAAAATAAACCATGTCAAGCAAGAATAAAAAGAAATTACACGGTTATATAGAAGTAAAATATATGACAATAGCACAGCATCAAGTAGGGTAGAAATGTGAACATACAGCTTAAGGTTCTCCACATGAGTGGTATGAATATCACTGGAAGGGATGCTATAATAAATTAAAGAAGTATACAATAAATCCTAAAGCAACCACTAAAATAAATCACCAGGTTATAATTAATAAACCAACGGATAAAGTGTAATCATAAAAATATGCAGTTCAAAAGAAGCCAGGAAAAGGAGTAGGAAAGATAGAAAACACAGAGGGAGAAAACAGCAAAATATTCAGCCAAATCGATAATCACATTAAAATGTAAGATTTAAATGTAAACAATTCAGGGACTTCTCTGGTGGTCTAGTGGCTAAGAATGTGTGCTTCCAATGCACGGGGGCCTGGGCTCCATCCCTGGTGAGGTCCTGGAACCCACATGCCACAACTAAGACAGCACAACCAAGAAAAGGCTGCAATGGTGAACATAAACATTTCAATCAAAAGGCAGAGATTGTCAGATTAGATTTCTTAAAAAGACCAAACAATTATTATTTTTTAATAAGACAATAGTTTTATTTATTAATAAAAATGAAGACCTTTCAATTAACTGACATTATTTTAAAGGCATATTTGCAAAAAAAGAATATTAGTATGATGATAAAAGAATTCATCAAGAAGACACAACAGTCCTGAACATATATACACNTCCTGTCTCTTATACACATCTTATTTATTAATAAAAATGAAGACCTTTCAATTAACTGACATTATTTTAAAGGCATATTTGCAAAAAAAGAATATTAGTATGATGATAAAAGAATTCATCAAGAAGACACAACAGTCCTGAACATATATACACAAAAAGTTTCTAAAAATAGGAAGCAAAACTGACAGAAGTGCAAGAAAAGAGACAAATTTAAAATCACAGAGATTTTAGCACTCCTCTGTCAATTATTTACAGAAAAATAGGCAAACAAATCAGGATGTAGGTGTTGCTTGTTTTGTGTTCATCTGAAGTTCGTGCTATATTCTTTCAACACCTAATTTCAAAAAAAGTTTTTAATTTCAAGAAGATTTTCTTGAAATACAGTGTTTAGTATTTGTTCTGTTTCCTTATTGTGGTTTTCTTCTACAGGAAACCCTGGAGAACTAGGTCACCTGGTATCTTTACGTAGTTCTACCAGACAGGCCATCTTATCTCCGCTTTCCAGTTAACGAAACTGATGATCAGAAAGGTTTTGCAATTTCGTCAAGTTTCCCCAGCTTGTAGAAAGAGAACTAGACCTCTGGCCTGCTCAGCGTTCAGTCCTGAGCTCTTTCTTTTACACTGCCCTGCTGCTTGGGTCCAGGTGTTACACAATCGGCTTTTCTCTGTGCTTCCTTCACTGACTTTCTTTCCCATGGTCACTCTCATGTGTCTCAAAACCTTCCTTCTCAAAGTGAGGTCCTTGGACTAGCAGCATTGGCATCACCTGGAAACTCGTTAGAACAGCAGAATCTCCCTTGCTTCAGGACTACTGGATGAGAATCTGAATTTTTATGAGATGCCCTGGTGATTCCTGAACTATTAGAATTTGAGAAACTCTGCTCTAGGAAAAAAATCAGAGGGCACTTCATTCAGCGGTTCTCAAATTTTACTGCACGTTAGAATCATCTTAGGTGTATGTCCAGTCACTTAATCATGTCCGACTCTTTTGCAGCCCCGTGGACTGCAGTCTGTCAGGATCCTCTGTCCATGGGATTTTCTCAGCAAGAATACTGGAGTGATTTGCTATTTCCTACTCCAGGGGAATCTTTCCAACCCAGGGAATCGAACGTCTGTCTCCTGCCTCTCCTGCATTGGTGAGTGGATTCTTTATCAATTGAGCCACCTGGGAAGCCTTTTTGTACACATTTAAAAATCCCGATAACCAGGCCACAATATTAACAAGTCAAAATCTCTTGGAATAGAGCCCACACATCAGAATATATTATTTTAAAACTCCCCCAAAGTAAAGCCAAGTTTAAAAACCGGTGCTTATGGCAGAGCTTTTTAGCCCTTAATGCTCCTAGGAGTCACCTGGAAGCATCTTAAACAACCGATGCTGATTGAGAGGATCTGGGGTGGGGGGTTGGGATTCTGTATTTCTAATAAGTTCCCAAATGGCAAGTGCTACTGGTCCGAGGAGTTCCCGGAGCAAAATAAAACTACCTGGGGTTTCTTTCAATAATACCAATAAATGCAAATAGCACAGAATCAAGGCAAGCTTAAATAAGGCACAGCCTTGGCCTGCTGATCACTGAGTGAGATAAAACAAGGAACTCTGGGAGAAGAAGGGGAGTGGGGTGCTGCAGGCTCTTCCGTGGTCTTCCAACTTGCTTCACACCTGGTGTTGGGCTGGGCAGGGCCACTGTGCCTAGCCAGGCTGAGTGGGCCAGCCAGCATCGGGCTGCGGCACTTGGGCTCAGGGCAGAGTTCTTACAAGCACACCCTTCTTTCTGGTTGCCCATGCCTTCACGGGCTGTCTGCCTTGTCTTCCCCTGCCTATCCTTTCATTTTACCCTAGGCGCCTCTGTGTAGGCTTACCACAGCCCCTGAGGCCTTCTCTCCCTGCTGTGTTTACTCAGGCCTTAGACCAATTCAAAGCCGCAAAAGCTCAGGCTGTAACACCAAGGGACTCCAGCCAGAACAAGGGCCACAGGGACGGGTCCCTGAGAGACTCAGCATGACGGAACTTGACTGCGGTTCATCCTAGCTCCATGCACGGCAGGCAAGATTTGGTCTGATGACTGTAGTTGGCAGGACTTAACATGCACCGCGTTTTCTCCAGCTTTTAATTTACATATTTTTCTCCCTTGGCAAGATCCAAGCACTGTCATCAGCAGTTGGAAGGGACTAGCTGAAAGCGAGGCGGGCCTGTGTTGGGTTCAGCTGTGGCCCAGTTTTGACTCAAATCCCCTGGCCTCCAGCAGTCAGGGCTGGGATGGCTGTGAGGTGAAGGCTGAGTAAGGGCTTCCCTCTGGACAAGCCGCAGATGAGGAAGGCCCTGACAACCTTACCTGGCCCTGTTTCTACGATGACAGGATGCTTACTTCAAATTCCAGTGGCCCTCAAATTAACCTATACATAGAGCAAACTAGTCCGTGTTTCTCTGGGGTTGACAGGAGGAACAGTGGGAAAGGAAGGGGGATACTGAGACCTCAGGATGTCTAGGGCCAAGGCAGCTGAGCAGGCAATTCTTTCTTTCTAACCGAGATTATCCTGGGGTTTTTATTTGGGGCTTGTCCACTGACATTTTTTCTAAGCCCTACTTACAAGGCATTTTACCACGTGCCATGTAAAACGCGTCGTCAGAACACAACCTGTTTACCCTCTGCAACAACCTTTACCCCCACCCCCAGATTCTTGAGACTCTCTTTAATTTCCTGCCAGTTTCTAAGAGTTGAAAGAAAACCACTCTGGGACCTAAAAGAGTTAATGTGACTCAAAGGAGAAGCAGGTTTCTTCTCTCTGCTGACAGCGTAATTAATCTTTATTGTTCCCTGAAGGAGAGCCAATGGAGTGCTTCATTCCCCAGAGGAGGGAGTTCAGCAGCCTCCCCTAGGCTCTTGCCCCAGCTACTAAGTGGCCAGATACCTACCTGATATCCTGCGGGTTGGACCCAGCCTCTCAGATGGGCCTCTGGTCTCCCACAACTAATCGAAGTAGACAGGTTTCTCTTGTCATTTCCCCAAGCCTAACAATACCCCCTCAGGGGCACTGTTGAAATATAGGGCACTGGAGGGTGGAAACAAAAGAAATTTCCTGGCTGGTAGGTGAGTAATTGGCTTAGTGAAACCTCACCTGAGGGGTAGCTAATTAACCCACAGAGAATAGAGGAGGAAGCTGTGAGTCCTTATCATGGAGAAACAGCCCAGTGTGTGAAGACTGGCCTCTACAAGACTGGAAGTTTCAGCCTGGCCCCTGGGACCCTCTGACAGCCTTAGTGAATGAAAGTAACTCTGTCTTGTCCGACGACTCTTTGCGACTCCATGGTCTATACAGTCCATGGAATTCTCCAGGCCAGCATCGTGGAATGGATAGCCTTTCCCTTCTCGAGAGGATCTTCCCAACCCAGGGATTGGACCCAGGTCTCCCACATTGCACGCGGATTCTTTACCAGCTGAGCCACAAGGGAAGCCCTAAGTAGCCAATAAATTATTGGATCTCCTTAAGGGCTCTAAGACCCAGGCCTTGAACCCTCTTCATTGGAAAGTCCCAGAATTAAGGTTCTACTTGCATCCACTGGTTCTCAGTGTGGTCACTAAGGGGGAATTTGTTAGAAATGTGCATTCCCAGGCATTGTCCCAGACCCGCTGAGTCTGAGTCACTGGCGGTGGCATCCAGTAATCCCTGACTTAACAAGGTGATTCTGGTGCAGGCTCAGGTTTGAAGACCACTGCTCATCATTAGTTCAACCCCTTGAAATCAGGCTGCTTTGGGACTACCCAGAGGTAAGAGAGTTGGGTCAAGTTGTCAAAGTCTGAATATGAGCTCTGCCACTTCCTAGTCATGTGACCTTGCAGATGGGTCTCTTGGCTCTTAAGATGGAGGAAATAACACCTCTTCCACAAGAGATCATGAGCACACAGCAGTTTCTCTTTCCCCCTCCTTTGTGTCTGATAGGAAATTTACAGAACAAGACCTACTACTGTCCTTAGAGTAAAAGTCTGTGAGATAGTACAGGGTACTAATAATACTGTTTAATTAACATTTTTAATGATTCTAGGTTTAAAAGTTCAGTTCAGCCTTTGAATCCTGAGGAAAGGCGCTTTTTTTTCTTTTCTTTTCTTTTTTTTTGAGAAATAAATTTCCTCATGCTGACTTTCATGCAAATAGTTTCAAAGCTTAGATTAAAATTTTCCTAAAAAGTGAAATTTAATTTTATGCAATGATGCTTCACTTTTTTTCTTCGTCTTCATTATAAGAGAGAGAAGGCCAGATCATATGAGGCTTGATTTGGGCTTTTTGTATATGTAATTCAGGATAAGGCAAAGTTAATTCGTGCATTTGATTCGAGCAGTTTTCTTTTCTCCTACTTGAGGCACCATACTTTTGACTCTTCATTGCATGCCACATAATTTTTTACTTACATATCTTTATAGCAAGAGTTTTAGAAGATACAGAAAAATACAAAGAGAAAATCACTCATATCCTACTGCTTAGAGATCACCACTTAATCACTGTTAAGGTTTCAGTATATTTCTCCAAGGTTTGGTTTTCTGCTTTCAAGTATAATTATTAATAGGTGGACATATAGAAAACTTTTTCATAGGATCTTACTGTATTGCTGTGATTACCCTACAGGGAAGAGGGACTCCTGCCTCTCAAAATTTGCTTCAGTGTCAAAACTGATGATGCCACAAACACACCAGAAGGATATGAAAAGGTTTATTACTCACATATGAGGTTTTCTGGGGAATGCAAGGCAGGCTTCCAATAAGGTCCAAAAAATGGCTTGAAAGAGCCAGGAAATGAGACTGGCTTGGGGGCTTTTTGTGTGGTTGGAAGGTGGCTCTGTGTGAGGGTTCCTGCATAGAGACTGGGGCCTCGCATGGTTTGAACTTCCCTCTGGTGCCAAAGGAAGTTGCACCTGGGCTGGATGACTCCCTTTGCCCAGCCTGGGGCCAAACAGGAAAAGGTGAGAGGGACTTGCAGGTTGGCATCAGATAAACCTCAAAACTGAAGTTAGACTCCATCACTTGCACAGTTCTGTATCTCTTAAATTCAGCATTGTGTGTTATACAGTTAACGGAGACCAAAAGCTTTACTGTCAAATTCCTCTTGACACTGGTATCTTGTGGCAATGCCAGTTTTCCATGTAACTGATAGCTTATTTATCCATATTCCAGAAGGATCTATAGGTTAAAAAACAACATTGACTTTTTTCTTATAAAACAAATTTTAAAAAATCATGGAACATACACACACTACTATATATAAAACAGATGAACAACAAGGACCTACTTATTGTACAGCACAGGGAAGAACTATACTCAATATTTTGTGATAACCTATATGGTTATTAATAATAACCTATATGGGTTAAGAATCTGAAGAAGAATATACATATACATAAAACTGAATCTCTGTGCTGTACAGCTGAAACTAACACATTGCAAATCAACTATACTTCAATGAAAATTAATGAAAAATAAAAAATAAAATGCAAATTGAAAAAACAAAAAAAATCATGAAGGAANGTATAAGAGACAGCATATACATAAAACTGAATCTCTGTGCTGTACAGCTGAAACTAACACATTGCAAATCAACTATACTTCAATGAAAATTAATGAAAAATAAAAAATAAAATGCAAATTGAAAAAACAAAAAAAATCATGAAGGAATAAAGCATAGCACGAATCCTGAAAACAAGACATTAATAAGTTTTCCTTGAAAGTGAATACAGCTTGCTCAGGGAAGAGAATACAAATAGTTTTTTTGCTTGTGAGTCCATTTGCATTTTTATGATTACACATTGAATAGGTGAGTCACATAGCTAATCTGCTTTTAAATATTGGGCCTAAAGACCATGGGTACTTATAATCCTACAGCTGGAGTCCACACCTTGTGACAACAAAAGGCAGCTCAAATCAGCTTCAAACAGGAATCAGAACTAACCGCAGGGCTATTTTTTCCATCTGTAATAAAGAATGTTCCAGCATCTTTAATGACCGAAGATAATCCTCTGTCGTCATCTCGTGCATCTAGGTTATAAAAATATATACACTGCTTTGAAGAAAGGTTCTGGTCCACTGGTGTTAAGTGAAGGCCAGATTATGGAAAACTGGCATTGTTACAACAAGAAGTGAAGCCTGCTTGTGTTTCCCTTGGTATTTTTGAATGAAGAATCTCAGTATGTAAGCCCCAACTTGAAGATTTAATTAAGGACATGAGGAATGATGGATTCTAGATGCTGATCAGGGCAGATGACTTGCATGCATTAGAGAAACACCTTCCAATGAAACCTGTGAGGGGAAAAAATCTTGGTTTCAGATTGAAGGTCTACTGAAAAACATTTTGAACAGACCAGGAAGAGCAGAACAAATTGGAATATCTTATTCCAAGATTAAAAAAAAAAAAAACACTTAAAAAAAAAAGAAACTATTTGGTGGAAACATTAGCCAATCCTATTTTTCCCCCTTTAATGCGAAAGAAATTGTCAGCCTGAGAAATAAAGTGGGTATGCTTTCTGAACTAAAGTGTAAAGACTGGCAATACAATGTCAAAACAATAGCTCAATGACGGAGATATAAGATAGCAGAACGGAGGCAGGGTGAATCAGTTGGGTTAATTTAGAGGGATGGGTGTTCCTCATTCTTTCCCTAAGTGGGACGGCTCAGCAGCAGTGGCTGAAATGTTCCCGGAGCACACCTTCTGGTGGTTGGCATCTCCATGAAGCTCCAGCCAAGATTCCATGCAATAGTCAATAATTCCAATAACGCACAAGCAGCAGTTAACACAATGTCTGCTACACGGTTTGCAGGGAAAGATGTTAATATCACCGTGAAGGTGATGACGATGACAGTGGTGATGCTGACATGGTGACGTTCACAGTCTAGGGGAGGGAGCATTCTAGTAAACAGGTGGCCATAATACAATGCAATGAGATAACGAACGAAGGGTGGTCAGGACTGAAGAGGGAAGTCCACCCCGCCTGGGGGCAAGGGTGCAGGCGGGAAGCACACCACTCGGTCAGCACACAGCTGTGCGGTGTGCATGTGCATGAGTGGCTGTCCATCTGTCTGTGTGAACAGGAACAAAGTTGGGTTTAGACAACTGCGGTTTTATTTGTTTCCTCTTCCTTGTGCTACAAGGCCAGGATCTCCAGGAGCTTTAAAAAAGGCCGCTTTAGGATGCTATTGAAGAGTAGTTTGGATGTGTATTCCAGTCATTAGAGCTTTCATTGTTATATAAAGGGGCATGCAGGATGTAAGAAAAGGAACTATGGTTGCTTAGGAAACAGAGCACTCTTTCCTGTGATTCAGTCTCAAGGCTGAAGTTCCATGCTCACTGTGGGATTTTTGTGACAGCTGGGTATACCTATCAAAAGATTTTTGAAAGAATATAAAACTAGGGTTCTTTGAGTTTCAGGAGACTCCTGCTCTGGACTCTTCTCTGTTGACCTTTCTTGAATGGCCTTTCCTGGCCCTGGCCACTTGAAGACTTGGCCTCCTGGCTCCTGATCATCTGGAAACATGGCTTTTATCTTCACAGCCTGCTCATAAAAAGGCAGGGTAAATATTCAATCATTATCCAGTTGTTAGTAAGTATTCAAAATGTCCAAAGTGCTGTGGTAGTCTTTATGAAGGACACCTGAGCCCTATCCTTCATGATTCCAATGTGGTGAGAAAGGTAATGTCTACACTAGGAAAGAATTAGTATCGTACTGAGCTGTTGTAGCGGGGTAGGGTGCAGATACTGAGTGTCATGGGATACTGGAAGTGGCAGAGAACTCTGCCTTGCTTCACATAGGTGTTCGGGGGAAGGAATAGAAGGATGGTAGATGGCCAGCTGAATGGGTAGATGGGAGGGTAGATGGGCAGGCAGACAGATGGGTGCCTGCATACAGGCATGGGTATCACAGCATAACAGTGGCTTTAAAGCCAACTGGGCCACAGTGGCTGGTCTGTCATTTACTGGTGACATGACCTTAGGAGATTTAATTAACTGCTTCAAATTATTTCACCTATAAAATAAGATGATAATCCTTATCTTGTAAGATTGTTGAGAGAATCAAATGTGATAAGGTTTGTAAAGCAGCTTGTATATGGTAGACACTTAATAAAGAGTGAGCTTCCGAGATGGCGCTAGTGGTAAAAAACCCACCTGCCAGTGCAGGTGAGACGTAACAGATGCAGGTTCGAACCCTGAGTTGGGAAGATGCCCTGGAGAAGGGTGTGGCAACCCACTCCAGTATTCTTGCCTGGAGAATCTCATGGACAGAGGAGCCTGGCAGGCTGCAGTCCATAGGGTCGCACAGAGTCGGACACGACTAAAGTGACTTAGCACAATAAAGAGTGACTTGTATTCATAATGATCTAGATATGTTTCCAGGTGGACAAGGAATAAAGGCAGGCCTGGAGAAAGGATGGCATTGAGATGGATTGACAGGAGGAAAAGGACCCTCTGCCAGAAGAACCGCATGATGAGATGGTGTACCTCGAAAAGCTGGAGCACGTTCAGTGTCACTAAAGGAAGCCACCTAGAGCCATAGTTTCCTGAGATGGCAAAGGTGCTCTGAGGCCCAGGCTCAGAGGATTTGCCAAGCTAAGGAGTTCCGGCTTCTCCCTGGAGGTTGGCAGGGAACACTGGATATTCAGAGGAAGCAGAAAGTCTCCCTCTGGGCCCCCCTTCTTCCTCAGCCCGACCTTGACAACATCCGGACTGCCTTTGAACTTGGAGGCTCTCATTTTTTACAGTATTTATAGATCCCCTAACTTTTTACCAGTAGTCCCTGGACTTCCTGTGCCCAGCACAGCTGCAGGACTGTGGCAGCCAGCCTCTCCATCTCCAGGGGAGCAGCTGCTTACCGCACAAACCCTCCCCTGACAGTGAAGAAGCAAATGATTTTTAAAGATTAGCTGCCACAAAGAGAAACAAGGCCCCTTACACCTCCTTTGTCAAATAAATGCACCCTGTGAATCAGAAGAGCTCCTGCGGTGACTCACTCTTACACAAGGCTGGTGGAGAAGAAGGCCATCTGCCAGCAGATCTGGGGGCCTGCTGCCAGGCAACCAGAGGCCTGGGCTTGTGGGGAGGGGCTGCACTGGTCAGGGCCATGCAGACCTCCTGGGGGCCAACCCCAGAGCCTAGAAGGTACCAGGGAGGTTTCCTTCCATAGGAGGTGCCAGAGTCGAGGGAGAGCAGTCCTACACTGCTTTCAGCAAGCTAAAAAGTGCTCAGAGTCAGCCGATCTTAACGAGCGGTTCAGGGACACCTTTCAGGAAGTCTGTCAGCTCCTGCAGAGTTAGGTGACTATGTGCATTTTGTGGGGAGGGGACTCCTAGTTTTAGCTAAATATTTTTGGTTCTTAGTCCCCCCCGGAAGTCTTGATCACATCTCAACTCCTCATTTTGCCTAGAGAGCATGAATGAGTGGCTTCCTAAAGTTACTCCACAAGTGGGCAGCAGAAAAAAAGGGTGGAAGCGAAGCCTCCAGGGCCCTTTCTCCAGGGCCTCCCTGGCCCCATGAGAGAGCCAAAAATAAGATGACAGCCTGTGATGTTCTGCACAGGGCCCCCTGGGTGGAAACTATGCGTATCAAGGACTACTTTGAAAGTCTTAATGTGACTTTAAATGTGGCCTCTCCTCCTTCCTGTGAACCCCTCTCCCCACAGACCACCCACCTGTCAGGCTGGCTTCTTACTATGAGGACAGCGTGCTCTTGGTGACAAGCATTTGTGATGGGAGGATTGCTGAGGCTGGCTGCCTGACTATGAAGCCCCTGGCAGGGAGGGGAGGGCAGGGGTGGAGGCGGGGGGTGGGGTCCGGGCGGGGTNCTCTGATTTTCTTGAAGAGATCTCTAGTCTTTCCCATTCTGTTGTTTTCCTCTATTTCTTTGCATTGATTGCTGAAGAAGGCTTTCTTATCTCTCCTTGCTATTCTCTGGAACTCTGCATTCAAATGGGTATATCTTTCCTTTTCTTCTTTGCTTCTTCACTTCTCTTCTTTTCACAGCTAGTTGTAAGGCCTCCCCAGACAGCCATTTTGCCTTTTCTCATTTCTTTTTCTTGGGGGTGGTCTTGATCACTGCCTTCTGTACAATGTCAAGAACCTCTGCCATAGTTCATCAGGCACTCTCTCTTGAATCTATTTGTCACTTCCACTGTATAATCATAAGGGCTTTGATTTAGGTCATACCTGAGTGGTCTAGTGGTTNTTTCTTGGGGGTGGTCTTGATCACTGCCTTCTGTACAATGTCAAGAACCTCTGCCATAGTTCATCAGGCACTCTCTCTTGAATCTATTTGTCACTTCCACTGTATAATCATAAGGGCTTTGATTTAGGTCATACCTGAGTGGTCTAGTGGTTTTCTCTACCTTCTTCAATCTAAGTCTGAATTTGGCAATAAGGAGTTCATGGTCTGGGCCACAGTCAGCTCCTGGTCTTGTTTTTGCTGACTGTATAGAACTTCTCCATCTTTGGCTGCAAAGAATATAATCAATCTGATTAAGGTGTTGAACATGATAGTCATCATGTTGAGCATTATATCCCTGGAAATTATTTATTTTATAACTGGAAGCTTGTACCTGCTGACTATGTGTGCATGCTAAGTTGCTTCAGTTGTGTCCGACTCTTTGTGATCCTGTGGGCCGTAGCCTGCCAGGCTCCTCTGTCCATGGGAGTTTCCAGGCAAGAATACTGGAGTGGGTTACCGTTTCTTTCTCCAAGGGATTTTCTTGATCCAGGGAATGAACTTGCATCTTTTACATCTCTTGCATTGACAGGCAGGTTCTTTATCACTGCTGCTGCTGCTGCTAAGTCGCTTCAGTCGTGTCTGACTCTGTGCGACCCCATAGACAGCAGCCCACCAGGCTCCCCCATCCCTGGTGCCGCCAATTCCTCTTCCCCCTCCTTACCCTCTGCTAACCACAAATCTGATTCTTTTTCTATAAGTTTGGTTGGGGGATTTTGGTCTTTTTTTTTTTTTTTTTTTTGGATAGATGTAATATATGAGTTCACACAGTATTTGTCTTTCTCTATTTGCCTTATTTCATTTAGGCAAGAATCTTATTTTTCATATTATTGCCAAGATAACATTAAAAATATATTTTTACTATACAGCTGTAGAGTTTGCATTTGGGGGCAAAAGATGGTATTGTAGAAAAATACGCTGAGGCACTTATTAGTAAATTCATATGTTTCTTGAAGAAATACAAAAGACTACTGCTTTTCTCAAAGAGATATAGTATGGATGAGACAATTAGATTTTTTTCCAACAAAATATGGTATTTATGAGAAAATAATATTTTTACTTTTCCACTCAATTAATAAAGTCATTTGCTTATTGAAATAAGGAGGAAGGAACATCATAACTGAGCATACCTCAGAAATAGCTGCCTTTCCAAATGTTGGTGTTTCCCTCGCAGTGTTGTCTTTCTGCCCCAGTCACAAAAGCTTGAACCCCCAAATCATCATTAGTTATTTTATTGATTATAAAAATGACATTCTGGCCACCCTGCCCCCAGTTTCCTCCCCACGCCACCCTACCCACCCTCACATCCATCCATCACACTTTCCCTGAGACAACTGCGCCCAATGCTCCTCTGTCACTTCTCTCCCTCCTGCTCTAACCCTACTTGGCTCTTGCCTCCTATAGAGAATCTCAAACTTTTCTACAGAAGAGCCAAATAGCCATAGTGGTAGAAGAGAAGAAACTCTGTCACCCATTCTTTAGTCACTGAGTCAATTCATTTTAGTAACATTTTTAAGTACCTGCTATCAACCAGGGGATACAACAGTGAGGAAAAAAGGAAAAAAAAAAAAAAAAAAAGAAAAAAAACCTTCTGCCCTGAGGGAGCTTACATTAGAGTGCAGGAGGATAGAGGATAAATGAATAAAATGAATCATGGTACATTACATGGTGATGAGCGGAAGGAAAAAAGTTGGAGATGAATAACAGTAGGTACAAGGTATAGATGTAGTAGGGTGCTATTTTAAATAAGGTGATCCGGGAAGGACTCTCTGAAAAGTGATGTTTAAGCCAAGATCTGAGAAGATGAGGGAGCAAGGTATTACAGAGCTGAAGAGCATTCCAAAAGCAAGAAATTTGAGCCAGAGAAGGCCTGGTTTGTTTGAGGAGCAACAAAGAATCCCTCAAGACTGGCATGGAATGAGATGAGTGAGGAGAGAGAAGACGGTAGATCAAGTGAAGATATGAAACCCATCAGATGAAGTTTGGCTTTTCCCCTGAGTGAGCTGGAAAGCTGTTGGAGGGTTCCAAACAGAGCAATAAATCACATGGTCTGACTTACACAATGAAATGATAGCTCTGGTTGCTAGGTGAAAACAGCCTAAAGTGAGCAAAGGCAGAAACCAGGAGATCAGTAAGAAGTCTAAAGGAGCATGAGCAAGAGACGATGGACCAGTGCAGCTTAGACCAGGGTGGCACCAGTGGAAATTCTGGGTGTAGTCTGAACATAGAGGTGAGACAGTTTTCTGATTGATTGGATGTGGCGTGTAAAAGAGGAATTGTTTGAAGCCTAAAAATGTCAAAGATAGAGCTATCATTTAATGAGATGGAAGAAGAACAGGTTTATTGTAGGAAGATTAGGAATTTCCTTTTTGGGTGCATTAAAAATGAGATGTATATTAGATGCAAGTAGAGACGTTAAGTAAGCATTTGGAATTCAGAGGAAAAGTCCAAGCTGAAGACTGCAATTTGGACATGAACAAGCTTGTAGACGGTATGTAAAGCCATTGTTGTTGTTGTTGAATTTCTAAGTTGTGTCCAATTCTTCTACAACCCCATGGACTGTAGCCCACCAGGTTCCTCTGTCCATGGGATTTTCCAGGCAAGAATATGGGAATGGATTGCCATTTCCTTCTCCAGGGGATCTTCTGAACCCAGGGATCAAACTCATGTCACCTGCATTGCAGATGGATTCTTGGCCATCTGAGCTACCAGGGAAGCCCATTTATAGCTATAAGACTGACTAAGATCACCACACCAAAGCATACAAATAGAGCAGGCATCAAAGGACTGAGACCTGGAATGCTCCACCCCTTGCCCCCTGATGCTTCCATGCAAAGTGGTCTGGGAAATGAAAAGAACCAGCAAAGGAGATGGCAAAGGAATATGGGGTCCTGGGAACCAACTGTAGACAGTGCTTCAGGAGGAGAGGCCGGTAAACTACATTCACCTCTGCAGTGGTCATGGGAGCTGAGGGCAGATAACTGACCACTGGATTGAGCAACATGGAAGCTGTTAAGCAAGATGAAGTGGGAGCAAATCACTGGTGAGGTGGTTTCAAGAGAGACTAGGATTAGGAGAAGGAGAGACAACGAATTTAGACACAGCATTTTGAATGAGTTTGGCTATTAAGGAAGTCAATTAAAGGGGCTAGAGCTGGAGGAGTGTATGGGATCAGGAGAGGGCTTTCCTGAAAGTGGGAGAAATTGCATCCTAATTGTATGACACCAGCAAATTAGGAGTACACTGGCTGAAGCAGCCTGCCATAAGCATTAAATTTCTTTGAAGTCTTAAAGATTCACATCAAATTTCCCTTTTATTCTGAAGAATATGTTTTAATTTACAACAATTTACCCTCTCAAAATCTTTGAATAAAATTGAACCTCCAAAAAAAAAAAATTATTTATCTGTCCTTTTGCCCTGCAAGTACTCAAGCACTCAAAAGATATACGTACTCCATTAAGAGAAGCTGGATTCAGACCCAAGTCTGGCTGTTTAGTCGGGCTTTCCAGGCCCTCTATCCCCACTGAGCACAGCTCCTTTCTGGCCTCCCTCACTCTCCACACCAACACACACTTTCCAGGCAAATGGGTCCATTAAGGAGGTAGTTCTGTGACCCAAAAAAGTAAGCCGTTCTGCCTTTCTCCCAAGTGAAAACATTTAAACTTCTAGCCAGCTTTTAAATAAAAGGGTTCATTTTCTGTTACCCTTCAAAAATACCAGCACTTACAGACGACCAGAAGACTTGAAGAACCAAAACAGGGTAGAAGTTGCACACTGAGGAGGTCTAGGGAGTGAGTCAAGAAAAAGGGAGGCAGGAAGAGTGAGGGGTGCAACCCAGAAAGCCTGGAGTATATGGGGTATCTCTGCCAGTGGCAACTTGGCCCCTTTCTACCAAGAGACATGCAGTGACCACACAAACTGGCTGTCAGGAGTCCTCGTGTGGTGTGCGTCAGAAGTCCAATTCAGACTCACCAGACAAAAGTGTAAATTTACTCGCTTATTGTAACTAGAATGTTCGACGGAGCTGAATCAGCTGGGATATGACATGTGTCATTAAGAACCCATTGCTTTTGTTTCTGTGTTCCTCTGTGCTGACTTCATTCTCAGGCTCTTTCTAGTGGCAACAAAGACAGTCACCAGCAGCTCTGGACTCTCTTGCTTCATAGCACCTGAAATCTCAGACAGACAGGCTCTCTCTTTCCCAACAGTACTAGCAAGCCCTGGGAAGATATTTAATTGTCTCATCTTGTGTCCTGTGCACATTCCTGTACCAATCACATGATCGGATAGATACAGAGCTCTGATTAGCTTAGATCTGAGTGATGTGCTTCCATCCTTGCGTTTGGCAGTGAGATCTCATTGCCTAAGGATAAAGGAAATGTTGTCCTCAAAAGAAAGTTGATGCTCTGTTGCCAAAAAGAACAAGGATGCATATTATAGAGCAAAAATAAATATTAACGTCCATTCTACACTACTAATTTCAATTTATTTTTGAAGGGAAAATTCCTAATTTAGTTAAGTATTGTGGCTTAGCTCTTCACATTTTCCAAACTATTTTGTTAATGCTTTGGAGCTTAAAATTAATTTTTTTTAATAAGAAAATAAGCCAACTGAACTAGGAAGATGAAATTAATGAGACAACCTAATATTATAGAAAAAGAAATCAAACAAAATAATGAAAGGATAAATAAATCCCAAATTGAATTACTTCCAAAGACTAATAATCAGACTTTATAAGCTTTATTAAGGATGAAAAAGAGAAAATATATATTTGAAAATAGAAAGGATATGTACAGAATATGTATAGAAGAGATTAAAAGACATATAATGGATGCACAATGAAAAATATGAAGGAAATATATGATTTTTTAAGCAAAATAAAAAATATCAAAATTAATAATAAAATAACTAGAAAAGTCAAATGTTAATTACCATGTGAAAGTGAAGTTGCTCAGGTGTGAGTCCAGCTCTTTGCGACCCCATGGACTGTAGTCTACCAGGCTCCTCTGTCCATGGAATTTTCCAGGCAAGAGTACTGGAGTGGGTTGCCATTTCCTTCTCCAGGGGATTTTCCGGACCCCAGGGATTGAACCTGGGTCTCCCTCATTGCAGGCGATGCTTTACCATCTGACCCACTCACCAGGAAGGAGATAGAAATGGTGATTTTAAAACCACCACTGAAATAGACATTAGCATCAGATGGCATCACAATTAAATTTAAACTTTAAAAATTTTTATTTATTTTTAATTGGAAGATAATTGCTTTACAATATTGTATTGGTTTCTGCCATACATCAACATGAATTAGCTATTGGTATTTATGTGTCACCTCCCTCCCATCTCCCATTTCATTCCACCCATCTAGGTTGACAAAGAGCACTGGTTTGAGCTCCCTGAGTCATAGACAAACTCCCACTGGCTATCTGTTTTACATATTGTAATGTACATGCTTCCACGCTACTCTCTCAGTTTGTCCCACCCGCCTCCCCGCCTTTTCCCACTGTGTCCACAAGTCTGTTTTCTGTGTCTGCACCTCCACTGCTGCCCTGCAAAGAGGTTCATCAGTACCATCTTTCTAGAGCCTATATATATACATGTGATAATATATAATATTTGTTTTTCTCTTTTGACTTACTTCACTCTGTATAATAGGCTCTAGGTTCATCTACTCATTAGAACTGACTCAAATGGATAATTAAATGTTTCTTAAATAGTTCTAAGTCATAGAAAAAGGTAAAAAGTTCTCTAATTTAGTATTACAAGATAAAATTAATCAATTAAACTTACATGCAAAACTTGAAAATGAATCAGTCAATATAATCCATCAGGGAATCAGAAGAATAACAGCCTCACGACTTGAGGTTTTATTCCAATAATTCAAGGCTAGTTTAGTATCAGAAAACCTATCAACATAATTCATTACTATATTTTCCCATTTATCTATTAATACTTAACAAATAACCTCAAAACCTGTGGCTTAAATAAATAACAATGTAGTGTTGCTTGTGATTCTGTAGTTTGGGCTCAGAGGGGTGGTTCTGTTTCCCATGGAGCTGTTGAGGCTTCACATGATTGTCTTTGGGAGTTAAGCTGGGCCTGGAGCATGGACACTCATCACACAGTAATTTAGTCTCAGCTTTATTATAGCACAGTGCCTGGCTTCTAAGGGGGAGTTCTCAAGAGGACCACTTGCACCGTGCAAGTGCTTATCAAGCTCTAATGGCAGCATGCTTGCTAATGTCCAATTGGCTGAAGCCGCATGCAGAACTACACAGGGGTGGGAATATTGGGAAGGGTATTCATTGGGGTTACCAATGCAACAGGCTATCACAATATTAAAACAGAAAAATCATAAGACCCTACCAAGAGTGTCAAAGCACATTTGATAAGATTTAGCAGCCATTTTTTTAAAAAAAGCTAGGTAAAAGAGGTATGGAAATCAAGAGCAAATATTTCTATTGAATCATGTGAAATAACTAATTTTAACACTTTTAGACCTATAAAACAAAAACTGTGAATGATTCAACCTAATATTAACCTAAATGTGAAGCGCTGAAACTATTTCCATTAAAACTAGAAACCTGATGTAAAGAACAGACTTCTCAGTGGGAGAAGGCAAGGGTGGGGTGATTTGAGAGAATAGCATTCAAACATGTATATTATCATATGTAAAACAGATGACCAGTGCAAGTTTGATGCATGGAGCAGGGCACCCAAAGCCAGTGCTCTGGGACAACCTGGGAAGGGGTGAGGAAGGAGGTGGGAGGGGGCTTCAGCATGGTGGGGGGACACGTGTATACCTGTGGCAAATTCACGTTGATGTATGGCAAAATCATCACAATATTGTAAAGTGATTATCCTCCAATTAAAATAATTAAGAAAAAAGAAAACTAGGAATTTGAAAGTAAAACCATCGGCATTATTATTTAACAATGTCTTGGGGTTCTAACAAGTACATTGAGACAAGAATATGAAATAACTGATGTAAATGTTGAAAGAGTCTAAAAGATCTCTGGTGATATGATTATATATCTAGGAGACCCAAGATAATCTTATAAAATATTACAGGAATTAATAAAAGAAGGAATGTATTCTCTCTTCAAGCAATAAACACTTGAAAGGAAAATGGGAAAAAATGTTTCATTCACAATAAAGTCAAACTTTTCTAGAAATAAATCTGATAAGAAGACACAATCATAAATCAAAATATCTAAGCCAAAATCTTAACAAATAGAAAAATATTTCATAGTCTTGGCTGAGAAGACAACGTAATTTAGAAATCCAGTCTCCCAAAATTAAGATATAAATCTAATGTGATTACAATTGAAATGCCAGCAATGTTGGAAGGATGAGAATTGGCTAAAATTATCTTAAAATTTGTACAGAAAGATAAATGTCTTAGAATAACTAAGAGAAAATTTTGAAATAGGCAAAATTTTAAATTAAAGGGAAAATAATACAGTGAAAAAAAATTTCCCATCCTTGTCCCATACCTGCCCAGGTCCACCTCACCCCCCACCATATCCTTCCAGAATTTCTTTGTATATGTATAGCGAAAGTCGGCAACCGTGTCCGACTCCTTGTGACCCCATGGACTATAAAATCCATGGAATTCTCCAGGCCAGAATACTGCAGTGGGTAGCTATTCCCTTCTCCAGGTTGTATATGTATCAGTTCAGTTCAGTTCAGTTCAGTCGCTCAGTCGTGTCCGACTCTTTGCGACGCCATGAATCGCAGCAAGCCAGGCCTCCCTGTTCATCACCATCTCCCAGAGTTCACTCAGACTCACGTCCATCGAGTCAGTGATGCCATCCAGCCACCTCATCCTCGGTCGTCCCCTTCTCCTCCTGCCCCCAATCCCTCCCAGCATCAGAGTCTTTTCCAATGAGTCAACTCTTCGCATGAGGTGGCCAAAGTACTGGAGTTTTAGCTTCAGCATCA
>SJYV01035843.1:151813-173698 GCA_006410875.1 Neotragus pygmaeus
GGGGCAGGATGAGGGTCATGGCCTGGGAGCTGGACCTGAGGGGAGGCGCTGGAAGCGGGCATGGCCTGGAGCTAGATCTGAGGGAAGGAGCTAGAAGGGGCTTCGCCCACGGAGACTTAGATCACCTGCTTCCAACAAAACACGTTGCAAATAACCGTGTCCTCCAATTTCATAGTCCTGGCAGACACCATGCGGCTGCCACAGCTTTTTGCGTGGAGATCTGGGACAGACAATGGCAGTTTTATAACCCAGGGGACACTGAGACGAGGCCTGACAAAGCAGTGGCAATCAGTGAAAAGTGCACCCTGAGCTAGCCTGGAAACTGGGTCAAGGCTTTCGAAGATCTTCAGGCAGCTCAGCTCTGGCCTCGGGGGCAACTTCCTGCTCGCTGGCTGTGGCTCCAGGGCCTTGCTCCGGGGCTGTCCCTTCCTAGGGCACACGGAAAGTCCATGCCCGGTGTGCCCACTGCGCTCCATACCTGCCCCTCACCTCCTGCAGGAACACCAGCAGCTCTGCCTCCCTTGGGAAAAACCAGAGATCAAATGAAAAAACCTGACCCATTTTTGGGGAAAGTGCTCATTTCCTGTGCAGACAGATCTGTAAGTGCTAGTAGTGGGGCTGGAGTGGGGAGCGGGACCCCAGTGCACCAGGGGAGGGACTCCTCCTGACTCTGCACAGCCCTCTGGGCACCAGGGCATCTACAGAAATGNTGAGCAGGTTACTTAGTCTCTCTGGGCTCTAGTTTCTCCACCTGTAAAGTGATGGCATTTACAAGTTGCCTGGCACAAGTAGGCACTCAGCTTATAGTTCCATCAGCTCCCTCTGCCTAAGTAGATTTTACATGAAATTCCACAGTTCAGGAGACATGATATACCCACTGTCTTAATCCATTTGGGCCTCTATAACAGAATTCCACAAACCAGGTGGCTTAATAATAGCAGAAATTTGTTTCTCACAGTTCTGGAGGTTGGGAAGTTCATGATCAAGGTGCCGGCAGGTTGGGTGTCTGGCATGAGCCTGCTTCCTGGTATCTTTTCACAGGACAGAAGGGAGAACTCCAGTCTCTTCAGACACTTATAAGGGCACTAATCCCATTCCTGAGGGCTCATGTTTATGACCTAATCACCTCCCAGAAGCCCAACCTCCTCATACAATCTCCTTAGGGGTTAGAATTTCAACACATGAATTTGGGGGCATGGGCAAACATCCCATCCATAAACTACCTTAGCTCACATCTAATTTGAGATTATTATTAAACTGATCGTTGCTGCTGTTGTTTAGTCACTCAATCATGTTTGACTTTTTTGGACTGTAGGAACTGTAGCCTGCCAGGCTTCCCTGTCCATGGGATTTCCCAGCAAGAATACTGGTGTGGGTTCCGTTTCCTCCCCCAGGGGAGCTTCCAGACCCAAGGATCAAACCCGAGTCTCCGTGTCTCCTGCATTGCAGGCAGAGTCTTTATAGCTGAGCCACCAGGGAAGTCCATTAAACTGATATTGGAAGCTAAAAGCGACCTCCAGGAACCAAGGATCAGGAAGTTTGGTTACTGATTCTAAACACCAACTAAACAATTATAAAAGTGTTTGGTAAACACTCTGAATGTAGTCATTGCTGAGCACCAATAACCTTACTTTCTGGGAAGACATAGTGTACTGGAGTGAACCCTGGACATTGAAGCATAATAGATTTAGGCTCTTGGCTAAGTAGGGAATGGGCATTGCTATCTGTTCTGCCCAGTTGGCCCAGTTATTCTGAGACAAAGAAGTCTGAGTTCAGCATAAAGTAACTGCAGCCGTAAGGAGCTCACAAGTATAAGGCATTGTTAGATAAAGCTGTGTCATGAAATGATGAGGTTTCCAGCAGCACAGACATCAATCTGAACAGTCAAAGTTACAGACTACATCCTGGTGGGAGACAGGCGTTCTGGACATCCTCTATTTGTCTCACCATCCCTCTTCCCTCCCTGCTCTGTGTCCCAGAAACCTTTCCTTTGGGACCCACCAGGTTGCTGGGGCTTCCTGGCTCTCTGGCTGGTGGACTGGGCAAGTGAAGGGACGAGGGAGCTCCTGCCTTCAACTCCCAGTCTAACAAGCTGTCTCTTGGCGGGGTTGCAGTTTTCTAGGTAAGACCACACTGACCTCAGACAACCACTTTCCCTGGGCTCCAGCCCTCCCTTCTTCTCTCCAAAGAAGGTCTTGGGCTAAGGACTTTAGGCGAGTGGGGAGGTGAGCCAGGAAAGGGAAGGCAGCGATGCAGGGAGCACTAATGAGCTACTGGGTTCAGACCTTTGAAAACAGTGTCCAGGAGCCTCAGAGTTGTCCCGCGGAACGGTGAGTGGGCCGGGGTCCCGCTTCCGGTATGCGAGGGCTCACTGGCTGCCCAGGAACACCAGCCTGACCTGCCCACACCTCTGCCCGATCGTCCCTTCATCCAGTTCTCTGCATTTTACCCCTTGGGTGCGCTTTCTCTTCCCTGCCTGACTACTAAACGCGCCTCGTTTCTCCAGATCATTCTATCTTAATAACCAGAGGGCTCAAATCCTCGCCCCCCGCCCGGCCCTCATCTCTAAAGTTCCGACAGCAGCAGCTTTGCGCGCTCACGCCTCTGCCTGCCAGCTTCTCAGGCTGCAGGCTTGCTGTGACTCCCACTCACTCGGAGCCACAGTGTCGGGAATCAAAGCCCCTGGGAGCCGCTCTCCAGCAATGACGGAGGACAGTCCCCTGACGTCCTCGCCCCTGGAGTGAAATAACTCTGAGGCACGTTTTTCAGCTGTCCAGCGGTCTGAGCTGAAGTGCTCAGGGCGATAACTGCTGGTTGGTGCTCCCTGTGTTGGCTGCCGTCCCTCTCCCTGCCCACTTTACCAACCTCCTAACAGTCCCTCTTAGGAGAAGGCAATGGCACCCCACTCCAGTACTCTTGCCTGGAAAATCCCATGGACAGAGGAGTCTGGTAGGCTGCAGTCCATTGGGTCGAGAAGAGTCAGACAGGACTGAGTCACTTCACTTTCACTTTTCAATTTCTTGCATTGGAGAGGAAAATGGCAACCCACTCCAGTGTTCTTGCCTGGAGAACCCCGGGGACGACGGAGCCTGGTGGGCTGCCATCTATGGGGTTGCACAGAGTCAGACACGACTGAAGTGACTTAGCAGCAACAGTCCCTCTTGGGATCATCTCCCAGGGAACCTGCTGGCCCTTGAACCCTTGTCTCAGAATCTGCTTCTGTGAGGACTCAACTTAGGACCTCAAGTAATCAGATCCTGACCCCAGCATCATTGTGTAGGTGATGGCTCTATGGACTGAACTGTCTAAATTCCATAGCAAAATGAATAAGGTCCTCCAAGATCTTATAAAGATCTTGTCCAGCTTCACCTTTCCCCACCACATCCTCCTGCCTGACTCCCACATATCAGCTATAATTATGTGTGGTTCTTGGAAAATATTCCAATCCTCAAGCCTTTGGCCCTGTGCCATGCTAGTGTCTCTGCCAGGAACACCCGTCCCCACCATTCATTAGTCTCCCTCTCACTAGGCTGGGTGAGAGGTTGCAGGCTTCCCTGACCACCGCCCACAAGCTGGGTGACCTGTCCCTCTTCTGTGCTCCCAGACCACTCTGTCGTCATATTGCCTGTCTTCTCCCACTAGACTGTAATTTCTGGCACACAGGAACTCATCTTATGTATCTCCAAATCCCAAAGTCGAGCACCATACCTAGACAGAATAGGTTTTGAAAAATGATTGATGAATCAATATGGAAAAAAGTAGTAAATGAACAAAGTCTTTAATTTTGGCAAGGGAATAAGACAAATCCTCTAATACAAGGTATGATGTGGTGAGATCATGAGGAAAGTCTAAACCACTCTGTGGGCGGCCAGCGTAGAGACAAGGCAGCGATGACTTTCTTGTAAAAGAGTTGAACTTTGGCTTTGAAAGTCATCAAGGATGGTGATAAACAGGCAGTGGAACGACAGATGATGAGGAGAAGGGCGAGGAGCCATTCCAGAGAGAGAGAGCCCTGAGCACGCATGGCCTGAGATTCCAGACCAGCACTCAGGAAAGCAATTGGGGGGAAGTGAGGAAGGTGCAGATGGGAGTGCTTCCTCCGACCATGTAGACACTGTCTGCAAACGTGTGACTTCACTTATTGTTTCATATACTGACCCCCCCCGGGCTCTGCCATCTTTCCTTCCTTCCTCAGCTTCCTCTGTTAGTGGGTGAGGTTTCCTGTTAGTCGTTCTGAGAATTGTGGTTTTCATAGCTTTGGAGACCAGGAATGCCTGCCAGCGAAATCACCACAGAAGATCCTCAAGAATTCCAAGATAGATTCCTCGCTCTGCTAACCTGGGCACCCTAGGGAGCACCAGCCTTCCAGGGGGTTATGCTGCTCTCCTCACTGTAGGGGTCCCTCCTTGACAGAGACTTCAAGGCCACTAAGGAAGAATTCTGTGCCCTCCCCTTTTTGCCCAAAGCCAAATTGTAATGACCAGCATGCTTGCTATTTAAAGGAATCCTGCTATGAATCATTTCCAGGACAGAGACTCTTGTAAAGTGAATTGTCCTTCTTTTCTATTTTTTGATTAATAATTTGAAAAAAAAACCTATATAAGGTAAATTTCCATTTTTCTAGAATCCACACAATATATATGTATATATGTGTGTGTGTGTGTATGTATATAAAACTATGCAGTAAAAGAAAGACTATTAAAAAAAAATCAGCATTCATAATAATGACAATAAAATACTACAACTCCTAGGATGACTTCTCAAAATTTAAATTGTTCAGTTGCTCAGTCATGTCCAACTGTTTTGCAACCCCATGGACAGTAGCCCCCCAGGCTCCTCTGTGCATGGGATTTCCCAGGCAAGAGTACTGGAATGGATCGCTATTTCCACCTCCAGGGGCCCTTCCCAACTCAGGGATCGAACCCACATTTCCTGCATTGGCAGCAGATTCTTTACTACTGAGTCACCAGGAAAAATTTAACTACTAATTAATAATTTATCGACAGTTCAAAAATCCATTTGGTAGCAAAACTTGACTTGGGCTAATGATAAATTATTTATATTTATTTGTCTCACTTAGAGTAAATATTCATGCCTTATGCTGCAGACATATGAACATATTTTGTTACAGGGTGCTGCCCTCGACCCTGCTGGGGGCGTTACATAACATGTAGTTCATGAGAGTAAAAATACTCTCAATTCCAGAATGCATCGGGCCCACAGGGTTTCAAATAAAGGATAATGATCCTGAATTCATATAAATTGTATTCATGTTTATTTTACTGTTAGACATTTATTTCAACTCTGTGAAGTGGAAGTAATGGCATTCCCTTCGAATTCCTGCCACTTTCCTGTCCCCCGCTGGACCCATACTGCCCCACCCTGCTCTTTGTCATAGGTGGCCAGCCAGGCAGACAGCCTCTTTCTGATGGCCTCTGGATGCACAGTGTCAGGGGCTGGCTGGAGAACCAATGGAGAAGCAGGTTGGAGTGTCTTCTCCCCACTTCCTCCCACTTCAGTGCCGATCACAGGCACTACCTGCCTCCTTCCCCAAGTCTGCTCCTGCTGGGTGGCCCAGTTCACAGTCACACAGTCACAGCTCCAGCCACTAAAATCCCCCCCTTCCTTCAGCTCTTAGAGAGTATTTGCTCCCTACTCTTGGAGGAGGTGAGTGCACCCAGCTCTGTGCACTCTGTACCCTGCCCACACCTCATAAGCAGCCCGTATATTAGAGTCTCTCCATTTGAACCATCTGGAGTGAATGCTGTTTCTTGCTGTACCCCAAGCAATACACTGACAAATCAGAGAGTCGCTGTAATGCCCTGTAAAATACACTGATCTGGAATCAAGAGGCTCAAGTTTCAGGACTGACTGACTTTGGGTAAGTCACTTCACTTTTCTGCTCCTTAGTTTTCCTGTCTTCAAAGGGGCTGATAATGCTTATTTAAGAGCGTTCCTTGGTCCTAAGACAGATCAGTGTATGTAAGAGTCCAGGAAACGCTACAGAAATGCTAAGAATTCAAGAATGCTTAGGAAACTAGAATATGCAGTTATTCCAAATAGCCTAATCTCTCAGATCTTCTGGATAAGAATGTCTGCTTTGTGTCAGTTCAGACCTCTATAACAAAAATAGCTTAAGCAGCAAACATCTTGGGATATCTAAGATCAAGTCTTTGGAAGATTCAGCGTCTAATGAGGGGACACTTCCTGGTTTACAGATAGTCATTTACTCCTTATATCCTAAGCTGATGGAGATCTCATATCTCTCTCCTCTTTTCATAAAGGCATTAATCCACTATTGGAGCCCCACCCTCATGATCTCACCTAACTCTAAGTACCTTCCAAGGCCCTACCACCTACTACCATCCCACTGGGGTTAGGGTTTCAACNTTTACAGATAGTCATTTACTCCTTATATCCTCAGCTGATGGAGATCTCATATCTCTCTCCTCTTCATAAAGGCATTAATCCACTATTGGAGCCCCACCCTCATGATCTCACCTAACTCTAAGTACCTTTCAAGGCCCTACCACCTACTACCATCCCCCTCTGAATTTGGGGGAGTGGAACACAGACATTAAGTTCATGACACTTTGTTAAAGCAAAGTCTACCTGTGCCCTGTGCTGAGACTGAGGTGACCAGAAAAAGGAAAGTTCCCAGCTTGCCCTTGCTCTTCCTAATTGTGCACCTTCTTCGCTGCCTAAACTTAATTTTTATCATCCAGCTTCAGTGAGTGTCTTAGGCAGAAGTTTCTGTGCTTTGGTCTTACAAGGGTAAATCTATTTGTTCTTGTCCATCTTTTGCTATTTTGTAATTATTTGGGTTTCTTTTTCATGATCTTCAATATTTTGTCCTGTTTGACGGACTTCTCTGTTTTAAAGTCACATGTGGCCCCTAGAGTATAAAGTAATAATCTTTAGTAAGAACTCTATTGGGCTCCCATGGTGATCCAGTAGTTAAGAATCTGCCTTGATATGCAGGGACATGGCTTCAGTCCCTGGTCAGGAAAGATTCCCACATGCCACCGGGCAACTAAGCCCGTGCGCCATGAGCACTAAGATCGCACCCTAGAGCCTGTGCTCCTCAAGAAGAGAAGTGCTCCGCAACAAGAGAAGTCCACTGCAATGAGAAGCCCAGGCACCACACCCAGAGCGTAGCCCCCAATCTCCACAACTGGAGAAAGCACACACAGCAAGGAACACCCAGTGCAGTTGTAAATAAATAAATATTTTTTAAAAAAGAACTCTATCACTCACTGAAATTCTCTTTACCACTTTAATCCAAAACTACTTCAGACAAGAATCTCCTGTGGTTTTTTTTTTTTTTTCAATCAGTAAGAAATTGTGCTTTAGCTTAAGAAAAATCTAGATCAATTTTTGTGTGTGTGGCCAAAATTCATCGGAAAGATTTTACTCTGTACTTTAGTCATATAGACTTGGCCTAAAAATCTGCTCTTTTCCTGGAGTTGGTCATTCCAGCACTACAGGGGTGTTCCCCATAAAAGGGGACAATCAACAAGATCAAGTTACTTTGAGTTAATTGGTTTGCCAGAACTTCCTCTTCCTATCACAAAACATAGCCTGAGCAGCACATTCAGTTTTGCCTAATCCTGCCTGGAACATTAGTGAACAGGATACATTCTGGAAATAAAAGTGACTTCACATATAGATGACCAGTTGATACTTTTAACCTCCCAACCACTCCACTACCCTTGCCTGGAAAATCCCATGGACAGAAGAGTCTGGTAGGCTGCAGTCCACGGGGTTGCACAGAGTCAGACACAACTGAAGCGACTTAGCAGGAACTCTTATTATTATATGGGGCTTCCCTCATAGCTCAGTTGGTAAAGAATCTGCCTGCCATGCAGGAGACCCCGGTTTGATTCCTGGTTTGGAAAGGTCCGCTGGAGAAGGGATAGGCTACCCACTGCAGTATTCTTGGGCTTCCCTTGTAGCTCAGCTGGTCAAGAGTCTGCCTGCAATGTGGGAGACCTGGGTTTGATCCCTGGGTTGGAAAATCCCCTGGAGAAGGGAAAGGCAACCCATTCCTGTATTCTGGCCTGGAGAATTCCATGGACAAAGGAACCTGGCAGTCCATGGGGTCACAAAGAATCGGACATGACTAACTTTCACAACTCTTATTATTTATCTTTACCAAATCTAGTGTCAAAACGGCTTTGAGGGTTGTTCCAATTCTTCTGATCTCTGTTTCCTTTTACCAAATTTACTAGAAATAAAAAGGACATTCTTACAGGACTTATGCAAACATTTTGATCATGCTAATTATGATAATTATATTTAATTTCTGTGACTTAGTAAACTTTTCCTTCTTTATAANTTCTGATCTTTGTTTCTTTTACCAAATTTACTAGAAATAAAAAGGACATTCTTACAGGACTTATGCAAACATTTTGATCATGCTAATTATGATAATTATATTTAATTTCTGTGACTTAGTAAACTTTTCCTTCTTTATAATTTATAGTTATATAAGAAAATCAAACAAACAAAAGACTAGAATTAATCTCTTTTTTTGCTAAGACATTGCATGACACCTCTGCAGTGTATGTGGTAACCCAAATGGGGCAGTCCTTCACATGCCTGGGTTCCAGGGCAGGACTGCATGTACCCCAACCTCCTAGACTTGCTATACCCCTCAAGGCCACAGAATGAATGAATATTGCCTATTGTAAGTTAAACAGAAGTCCAATTCAGCAGAGCTGTCCCCACAGGCCCTTTTATCAAGGATTAGCAGACTTTTTTTTTTTATCAGGGCCAGGTAGTGAATATGTTAGGTTTTTAGGGCCATGTGGTCTCGACTGCATCTTCTCAATTCTGCCATTATAGTGTTAAAGTAGTCAGAAATAATAGGCAAGTAAGTGGGCATAGCTGTGTTTCAATAAAAGTTTATTTACAAAAGTAGGTGTTGGGCTAGATTTGACCTGGGGTCTTTTAGCTTGCCGTCCCTTGCTTTATTTCACAGCAAGTGCTATGTTGTACTGTAATTGTCTGAAACATGTCTGTCTCCTCCATAAACCTATATACTTCTAATGCAGATTCTCCCCTGTTAAACATTTTCGAAAATAAAGTCCAATCTTTGGGCAACCCTTCATAAAAAAAATTGGTTCAGGCGAGTCATCAGTGAATACTAAAACAAGTGGGAGAGTTTAATGAGAAACAAGATATTTACATAGTCTCTAAATATCTCCCCACAACATACTTATTAATTACAAAGGGGAAAATAGTTATTTTACCACGAGAAATCTGACAAAAACCTCCTCAATCAAGTGATCAAAGTTAAAATACCTGGTCATGGGAAAAACAACAGCCTATGTCTCACTTCTGTATGATTTCTTCCAAAAAGAAATAATCTGGATTCCTGCCAAAAAGAAATAATCCGAGTCCAGTTGTGTGAAAACATCAAAGAAACCCATACTGAGGGGCATTCTGCATAATACTTGGCCTATATCCTTCTAAATATCATTGCTTCAGGAGACGCATAATTTTTTGAGGCAGAAGCCTGGTGTGTGGTGTGTCTCCCTTTGGTTGGCAAAGCAATAAAGCTATCTGTTACTGCTTTACCACTCCTCACCCCCACCCCCTACCAAAGTATCAGTGCCATGAATGACAGAGACTCAGGAATTGGTTCAGACTGAAGAAGAGAAAAGAAACGTGACCAGTGAAGGTGACACATAATCCAGGGTTTTCTTTTTATTAAGAAATGAAATCCTTACAAAATCCCTCTTACTGGGAAGACTGACAAAATCTGAAAATTTTCTGCAGATTGAATAATATTTTGCATCAAAGTTGATTTCCAGATTTTGCTAATTGTACAGTGGTTATGTTCTTGATTTTAGTAAATAGACACTTAAGAATTTACAAGTTAAAGGGCATCACAGCTGCAACAAGGACGATCAGCTGTTTGAGTTTGCCTGGGAGCTCCCAGATGTAAGCCTTTTTCTAAAAATTAATCTCCTTTCTTTATTTTTGGCTGTGCTGGATCTTCTTTGCGACGTGGGCTTTTCGCTAGCTGCAACGAGCAGGGGCTGCTCTCTAGCTGCGGTGCCCAGGTTTCTCATTGCAGTCCCTTCTCTTGTTGCAGAGCACAGGCTCTAGGGCTTGTCGGCTTCAGTAGCTGTGGAGTGTGGGCTCAGTAGTTGCAGTTCCTCGGCTCTAGGACTCAGGCTTAGNTGTGTGTGTGTGTGTGTGTGTGTGTGTGTGTGCACGCGAGCACACGGGATCAGTCATGTCTGACTCTTTGTGACCTCATGTACTGTAGCCTGCCAGGCTTCTCTGTCCATGGAATTTTCCAGGCAAGAACATTGGAGCAGGTTGCTGCTTCCTACTCCAGGGGAATCTTCCCGACCCAGGGATCAAACCCATGTTTCTTAAGTCTCCTGCATTGGCAGGTGGATTCTTTACCACTAGCACCACATGCAAAACCCTTCAATACTATAGGTATGTCCTTATATAAATCATTTCTTTACATGTGTCATTGTCAAAAAAGTTTCAAAATATTGCTGCAGGGCTAAGCATGAAAAGGCAGGTGCTCTTTCCTTACAACCTCAGCTGGAAGGAGATGAAGGTGAGGAAGGGAGGATGTAGAATCTCAAGACTTCTTTGTCCCCATTAGCACGAGCCGTGGCTGATAGCACAGATGACAGTGGGTGCAGACATCTTCATTATTTGCACACAGATATTCTTCCACACGAAGTAGATGAGATTTATGCAGAGTTACTCATCCAAAAGCAGCATATGGAATTTGACTGGGATGGCATGATGTTTATAAAATAACTTGGTGGAAGAGTCAACATCTTTACTTGGTTGAATCTGCCAATCCAATTTGTGGGGTATATGTACACTTATTCCAGTCTTTTTCTAGATCCCTTAACTCTGTGTATACTATTTTTTTTAACAAGCTTTTCTTTTTTTACTTGACGCCTCTATATATTCATTCACAATAGAACTAAACCATGCCAAACACACAGGCTTTTTTTTTCTGTTTATTTGACGGCTTTTTCTCCAGATGTACTGAACTCTTGGGCTCATAGGACTTGTGGGTGTCTTCCACATGTTCCTGCCTCTGGTCATGCAGTTTCTCTGTGCAGAAAACTTTCCCTGGGTTTCTGAAGTATGTTATTGCTGTTGCTACTTCTGCTCAGCTGCACACCGCCCCAACCCAGGCAAGTACTGCTCAATAGCTCCCACCTAGTCACTCAGCTTCTCTTGCTTAGCCAGTGTTCCCCACATAACCACTGGGAGGATCTTGAGAAACAAAAATCAGATCATGTTACTTCCCACTCTAAGATTTCCAAAGGTTTCTATTGCCTTTACAAAAATCCAAACATGTTTCAAGACCCACAGGGCTCCTGCCCATGTCTCCAACCTCATCTCCTGAACTTTTCTTCCTTCGTGATGCTTCAGTCACACTGGCCTTCTTTCAAGCCCTGAACATTCCAGCCCTGTCCTTCCTTTGATACGTTGGCTGTTGCTTCTTCCTGTGGTCCTGNGTGGCTCCTCAGGGTCACTGCCCCTGGCCTCGATCTTCCGGCCGCCCCTGACCTCGCACGCGGGGTGTCTCCTCTCAGCTCCTCGGGGTACCTTGAGCCTTTCCTCAAGCTCCTCTTGTGTGTTTTGTGTGCATACACAAAATAAATGCGGTAAATGTTAACATTTGGGGAATGTGAGGGGAAAACCTTTGTGCGATTCTTGCCACTTCTGTGTATCTAAAATTATAACAAAATTAAAAAGTTGAAAGAAAATAAAAAGTGTTTGTTGCTCAGTTGTGTCCAACTCTATGTGACCTCATAGACTGTAGCCTGCCAGGCTCGTCTGTCCATAGAATTCTCCAGGCAAGAATACTGGAGTGGGTTGCCATTCCCTGCTCCAGAGAATTTTCCTGACCCAGGGATTGAACCTGGGTCTCCCACATGGCAGCGCAATTTGAAGAAACGTCCTCCTAGATAGGTAGATTCAAATGTGTTTTTGGTGTCATAGTAATAAATAAGTCAGACAGGACTCAGCACTCATGCAGAAAATTCAGTGTCCCAATGCAGGAGCCACGGTGAATAGCAGCCATCTTGACTTCAGGGGAAGGGAAGCCCTGCAGCACCCTAGCCGACACACTAGAAGCCTGTCTTAGGTGCCATGCTTTTAGATACAAGCTAGAGGTGAGTTGGAAGATAACTGAAAGTCAGTTATAGTTTCCTCAGACTTTTCTTCAGGTACACTCTCTCAGTCCTCAAAACAACCTCAGGAGTGACTGTCAGAAAGCTTTTTACAAATGAAAGGAAAATATCATGAAAGAGTTAAATACTTAATTAATGGAACACAAGCTACAAAGAGGGACGAAAACCAGGTATAAAAGCAGAAGACAACACAAATGCCAAATAGCAGGGCTGGACGGGGTGGTGGTGGGGGTGGGCAGTTAAACACTGTACCAAGTCAGTCCCTACAGGGGAATAGAACGTGGCTGTTGAAAAATATGAACAACTGTTGCAATGTAATGAGGAGGTTGTTGATGATGTTACTGAGTTAAATTAGTTAGTTGAGTTACATTCAGTTTGTGTTATGTGAATCCCTTTGTGCATGCAGATATATGTTTAATCTGAATGTGTGTGTGTGTGTGTTCAGTTCAGTCCAGTCACTCAGTCATGTTTGACTCTTTGCGACCCCATAGACTGCAGCATGCTAGGCTTTCCTGTCCATCACCAACTCCTGTCCATCACCAACTCATGTCCATTGAGTCAGGGATGTCATCCAACCATCTCATCCTCTGTCATCCCCTTCTTCTGCCTTCCATCTTTCCCAGCATCAGGGTCTTTTCCAATGAATCACTTCTTCGCATCAGGTGGCCAGAGTATTGGAGCTTCAACTTCAGCCCCAGTTCTTCCTATGAATATTCAGGACTGATTTCCTTTAGGATGGACTAGTTTGATCTCCTTGCAGTTCAAGGGACTCTCGAAAGTCTTGTCCAACACCACAGTGCAAAAGCATCAATTCTTCGGCACTCAGCTTTCTTTATAGTTCAACTGTCACATCCATACATGACTACTGTGTGTGTAAAGCTATATATTAATGCACATATACACACATTTTGTGTTAATAGAAATGAGAAAAGACTTCTCAAACTTTAGTGTTCATAAGAATCACCTGGTGAACTTGATATTAATAAAATGTGTATTAATATCACTAATATCACTTTCTGCTCCTGGAGAAGGCAATGGCACCCAACTCCAGTACTCTTGCCTGGAAAATCCCAAGGACGGAGGAGCCTGGTAGGCTGCAATCCATGGGGTCGCTATGAGTCAGGCATGACTGAGCGACTTCACTTTCACTTTTCATTTTCATGCGTTAGGGAAGGAAGTGGCTACCCACTCCAGTGTTCTTGGCCTGGAGAATCCCAGGGACGGGGGAGCCTGGTGGGCTGCCGTCTGTGGGGTCACACAGAGTCGGACACGACTGAAGCGGCTTAGCAGCAGCAGCAGCTCCTGGTAGCCCAGGAGAGGACCCAAGAATCTGCATTTCCAACAAGCACCTAGAATCTGAAAAGCTGTCAAACTATTTCTAATATTTTCACCTGGAGAGTAGGCATTTTTACTTTTTACTTAAAAAATTTTGTATTGTGTAAATATTTTTTTAAACAGGCATATATCACTTTTATACATTTAAAATNGCAGCAGCTCCTGGTAGCCCAGGAGAGGACCCAAGAATCTGCATTTCCAACAAGCACCTAGAATCTGAAAAGCTGTCAAACTATTTCTAATATTTTCACCTGGAGAGTAGGCATTTTTACTTTTTACTTAAAAAATTTTGTATTGTGTAAATATTTTTTTAAACAGGCATATATCACTTTTATACATTTAAAATCTATTTCTCACCCCTGCCTGGACCCCAGTCCTCTGATCACACCCCACAACCACTTGACAGCTACAGAACTCAAGACCAGCCCATTACTGGCAGTAGAGACTCAGATCCTAGGGGAACCAGAGTGCAGTGAGACCATCCTGTAAAAGTGAATCTTTCCAGATACCAGGCTTAAGGTAAGCCCAGGGGCTAATGTATATGTAGAAAACACCTCTGAACTTCTGGAAGCCACAGCTGTGGCATTTCCAAAGAAATGGATGCCAAGGAGGCCAATGCACAACAAAGGTGGGTTGTGACCTCCCAGGGCAGCTGCTGGAAGCAAGAACAAAAGAAATCCCCAGCGACTAACTGTTCCTAGAAAAAAGAATAACTGGATTTTTTTTCTTTAGTGTTTGCAACTTGCTCTAAACTTGGGCATCTGTTTCTTCTCCCAAGGTAGCAGCCCACAGACATTCTAGGAACCAGAGATGGCACCTGAAGATCGAGATGGCTGGGTCAGAATCTCTGCCACTGGGAGTGCCTGGAAGGGGTGCTGGAGCTTCTGGGTCACCCATTCCTGCTCTGATTTGCTTCCTGAACAGAGTGGGGAATGATGGAGAGAGCAGGGAACCACATACACAGAGAAGAAGGAAAGATATAAAGTCTAAATGGACCCAGCACCTTATCATTTCCATCACACACACATTGGCGCAAGCTGCCCATGTATCTCATCTAAATGACTGTGATGGCCATAGGTTTGGCAGTAGCAACAGCAATACCCATGATCGCCCTGCTTCTGCCCTTGTCACTTTCAGTTTGTGCTCAACACTGCAGCTGTGGTCATCTTGTTAATACTATATAAATCAGATCATGCCACACTGTTACCTCCAGTGGCTTCCCATCTCACTCAGAGTAAAGCTGAAACTCCTTACAATGTCTAATGAGACCCTTCCCAGTCTGATACTCAGATGCCTCTCTAAACTAACCAAATATTAGTCCCCACCTTGATTACTTCTCTGTAACTGTGCTGACCTCCTGCTCTTCCTCAAGCTATCCAAACATTTCATGCCTCTGGACATCTGTGCTTGCCCTTCCCTTAGCCCAGAATGCTTTTCCTGGGCTGACATATCTGCCTGACTTTCCTCCTCTTAAAACTCAGCTCTTTGCTCAAATAATCTATCTTAGTGAAGCCTTCTCTTGCCATTATGTCTGTCTAGAACTGCAACCTTCAGCATACTTTCTTTGCTTGACTTTTCTTCTTAGCACTTGCAACCATGTAACATACTGACATTATACATTTAACTTATTTGGTGATAATCTTTGACCCCATTAGACTGAAAGCTCCATCAGTAAATGGAGTTATTTGTTTTCCAGGCTGTATGCTGAGTGCCCAGAACATCTCCTGGAATACAGTAGACACTTAAGTGTCTGTTGATTGATTGCTAAATGGAGGAGAATCACTCTACTCAGGTTTCTGCATGTCCTGCCTCTAGTGTTGAATTTGATGTAGGAATGCATTGGTCCTGATGTGGTGCATGGAATAGAGAACTTTTGGACTTAAGCATGCATGTGACTAAATACTCAGAAGCTTCAGACTGTTTGAAAGGTCTTCAAGTCCTAGCTACCCTTTCTCTTGAAGACCCCACATCTTAGAAAATTCTTACATCTTAGAAAATCTATTTAAATACAACTGCCTTCCACATTAAACATAATTTTGGCTTAAATTTTTTTAAAGGACTATTATAATTTTGCTTCTGAAATCATTTGGCAGTGAGTGACACTGTTAATTTACAATTGGCTCTGACTTTCAGCAGTTATGCACTTGGAAATTCTTTAGAAGTGAAGTCAAATCTAACCTTCAAATGGTCTCCAAATGTCATGAAATTTTTCTGAATAATCAATTCAACAGTTAATGAGATGGGGATAATGCTAGGCTTTGTGGGCGTTTATGTAAGCCTTGAATTCAGGTTTTACAGTATGAGAACAGATAATCATTTTCTTTGGGGACTCAGCCAGGTTTACATGCTCCTGGAATCTCATTGCACCCAGGTCTTGGACCTAGAAAATCCAACAGATAAAATAGTCATGGAGAAAATCGAAGTGTCCCTTCACTGTCTGATAATGTGAGTCCTTGGCTGGTGGGAGACGTTCTGTGAGCATGGTGAGGAGCCAGTGGCCATGGCTGGGCTCGCTGTGGTTGGGCTAGGAGTCTTCCTCCCAGACTGCTGTTATGGACGAGCTGGGCACCCATTCTTGATGTGTGGCAGACCTCTGGTGGCCAGGCAGACCGCTTCCCTCCTGACCCTTGTCTCCATCACCTCCTGGGCTCTGGCGAAGGAAAATATTTTCCCTTAGATTCTATGACACTTCTGCAGAATTCTGACTCATGTGAGACAAGATGGGGGATTTTTCTGCAGCAGTTGCCACCTGGGGCAACAGATCTGTTAGTCACATCGTCTGCTAAGCCGGGCTGTCTGTGCAGGGCATTTTTAATCATGTAACTTTCACAACTGTCCTTCATCTGCAATGACATTAGCTGGGTGAATTTTTTGCCCGGTGTTAAGCTGTCAGTGGTTGAGGTTTTCCTGTTGCCTTCTCTGGCAGAGTCACATTTATTTATCAGAGAAGAGCCTGACTCTGAAAGGATCTGTGCAAACTTCCTTCTGGATGGAGCTGAAAAGAAAACATCTCATTCCTAGCCTGTGCCATCCACTGAAAACCTTCTCAAACCCAAAACTAGTGACTGTCCTCAGGGACAGATGTCATCTAAAGTAAGCACGGACCATTTTGTTTGTTTTTCTTGCTAACACTGCATGACTTTAAACTTATTCCATAAATAAAAGAGATGGGGACACAAAACTCTTTAAACTTCCTACTTTCCTCCCAAATGCTGCCATTTCAAAACCCCATCTTGTTGTTGTTCAGTTGCTCAATCTTGTCCGACTCTTTGTGACCCCATGGACTGCAGCATGCCAGGCCTCCCTGTCCATCACCAGCTCCCGGAGTTTACTCAACTCATATCCATTGAATTGGTGATGCCATCCAACCATCTCATCCTCTGTCGTCCCCTTCTCCTCCTGCCTTCAATCTTTCCCAGCATCAGGGTCTTTTCCAAGGAGTCAGTTCTTTGCATAGGTGGCCAAAGTATTGGAGTTTCAGCTTCAGCATCAGTCCTTCCAATGAATATTCAGGACTGATTTCCTTTAGGATGGACTGGTTGGATCTCCTTGCAGTCCAAGGGACTATCAAGAGTCTTCTCCAACACCACAGTTCAAAAGCATCAATTCTTCTGCACTCAGCTTTCTTCACAGTCCAACTCTCACATCCATACATGACTACTGGAAAAACCATAGCTTTGACTAGTCAGACCTTTGTCGGCAAAGTAATGTCTCTGCTTTTTAATATACTGTCTAGGTTGGTCATAAATTTTCTTCCAAGGAGCAAGCATCTTTTAATTTTATGGCTGCAGTCACCATCTGCAGTGATTTTGGAACCTCCCAAAATAAAGCCTGCCACTGTTTCCACTGTTTCTCCATTTATTTGCCATGAAGTAATGGGACCAGATGCCATGATCTTAGTTTTGCTCAGAGGATCAATTAGCCTGTGATACTATCTAAACATGTCATCCTCCCATATGTTTCCCTAAACAAAGCTTCATGAAAATATGTATTAAAAAATAATACAATAGTTTTTAGCTTATTACAACCCAAGAGGAGAGAGGCTGACTGCCTGTGGCTGTGGAAGGTAGTTTACAGAGGTTCTGATTGTCTCTACCTCTCTTGGTAAACAGCAGGCATGTTTAAAAGGTTTAAAATGGAGATATGGTTGAAGACTTGAGATCCATGTATGCTTTTTCATTAGACAGGAAGGTAAGCAATGTTCTGCAACAAAGTTGCAAGCAAGATACAGTTTTTTCAACTTATTTTTTTTAATTGGAGTATAGTTGCTCTGGGGCTTCCCTGGTGGCTCAGACAGTAAATCCACTTGCAATGAGGGTGACATTGGTTCGATCCCTGAGTTGGGAAGATCCCCTGGATAAGGGAACAGCTACTCACTCCAGTATTCTGGCCTGGAGAATTCTGGCAGTCCATGGGATCACAAAGAGTTGAACACAACTGAGCGACTTTCACACACATGCACACATAGTTGCTTTACAATGTTGTGTTAGTTTCTGCTGCACATCAGCATGAATCAGCTATACATATACATGTATTCCCTCTCTCTTGAGTCTTCCTCCCACCCTTCCATCCCACACCTCTAGGTCATCACAGAGCACCAGGCTGAGCTCCCTGTGATATACAGCCCCTTTCTACCAGCTAGCTACTTTACACATGGCAGTGTATATATGTATATGTTAATCTTCTCTCTCAATTCGTCCCACCCTCTCTTTCCCCCTGTGTCTGCAAGTCTGGTCTCTGTGTCTTCATCTCTATTCCTGCCCTGCAAATAGGCTCATCAGTACTATTTTTCTAGGCTCCATACATATGCATTAAAATATGATAGATACAGTTAACAAACATTTCCTATTCAGAAACACTATCTAGAAAACTAGATAGTGTTTAAACACATCAGACTCCTAAAGAATTTTTGTAGACATTTGCTACTCACCCCTTCAGCATGGAGTTTTCCTTTCTCCATGTTGCTATTCTGTGGGGATACACATATTCCACCTTCACTGGTGGTCTAGTTTGGATTGACCCCAGCTCTGGCTCCAGGAATGAACTATAATTGGCTGAAACCAATCAATGTATCCTATTCCTCTAGCCATATGGGTTGGTCAGGGATAAGTTCTTGATTCAATTTAGGTCAATGATTCATGGTGATAAACACTGATGTTAAGAAAAGAGAAAGAGTTCAAGAAAGCAGCCTAACTTTATACCTCAAGGAACTATAAAAAATGAGAACAAACTGGGTCCAAGTTAGTAGAAAAAAAGACAATAGGAAATATTAGTGAACGTCAGAGCTGTTTTTTTGAAAAGGTAAATAAAGTAGACAAAACTTTAACTGGAGTTACCAAGAAGAAAAGAGGGAGGGCTCAATAAACAAAATTAGAAGTGAAAGAGGAGACATTAAGAGTAATACCACAGAAATACAAAGGATTATAAGAGATCACTGGGAATAATCACGCATCAACCAACTGGACAACTTAGAAGAAATGAAAAAATTCCTAAAAGCACGCATGCGTGCATGCTTAGTCACTTAGTCATGTCCAACTCTTTGCTACCCCATGGACTATAGCCTGCCAGGCTCATCCATCTATGAGATTATTCAGACAAAAACACTGGGGTGGGTTGCCATTTCCTACTCCAGGAAGATGCAGGAGATCTTCCGGACCCAGGGATCAAACTCACATCTCTTGTATCTCCTGCATTGGCAGGAAAATTCTTTAGCACTGAGCCACTTGGGAAGCCCTGAACAGCCTACCAAAGTTGAATCCTGAATAAAGAGAATATCTGAACAGAGTGATTACTAGTAAAGAGTTTGAATCAATAGTCAGAAAACTTCCAATAAGAAAAGTCCAGGAGCAGATGGCTTCATTAGTGAATCCTACCATATATTTAAAGAATTAATACCAATCCTTCTCAGACTCCTCCCATATGGGTCAGTGAGAGAGATGACAATCACAGGACTTATGTAGAATATTAAGAGTTTCTCTGTCTTGGGATCACACCTGGTGTGGTGTGAAGAGGAGAGACTTCAGTCCTGGGGACAGAGCCCAGAGCTGCAGGCAGCTGTGGTGTGGAATCTGGAGCTGAAGCTGTCACCACTGGAGAGACTGAAAGAGCCAGATCCTTGGGTGGCTTAGCCTCAGTGAAACCAGCCCTATCTCTGGATTTTTCAGTTGTGTAAAACAATAAGCCACATCTAATTGAATTCTCTGTCACTTGCAACCACAAGAAATCTAAATGGTTTAAGGCTGCTAAAGCTACTCCTAGCCATGCCCAGCCAGCCTCTGAAGAAACTGCAATCTTGTGGTGAAAGTGTCTTTATTTCTTCACGTTTGTGACTTTCACTTCACCAGCATACTCCACTGTCGGGGGCCAGCGTGAGGAACTCTGCCCATGCCAAAGGTCATGAGGAAGGAAGCTTGGCATACGCAAAGGCGTGATCAAGCCTCAGGAAACCCCCTGTTCTCAAGCATCTACCCCAAAACCAGAGTACTTTCCGGGGTCTCTCCCCCATAACCACTCCACTCTTTTTTTTTTTCACATAGAACCCCATTGTTTCTTACTTTCCAAACTCTCACTCCAGCCATCCTAGCTAACCCCACATCCTGGCTCCAGTAGAGAACCTGTGACCCAGGCATAAAATGGCATTCCAGCTCACAGGGCTATTTGATAGGATCACAGATGGGTGTGCTATTCTTGGATGGCCAATGAAAATAAGATCCAGGACTTTTAGGTCTTATTAAAAAGGCAATTGTTGGGTATGCCGAGGAAGAAGGCGACATGTGTGCCAACACATGGAGAGAATATTCCTGAAAATGAAGCAATAAAAAGAAAAGAAGAACAAGAGATAAAGCGATGGTAAGAGAAGGACCGAGTCCTAACATTCATTGTCTGAGGCTTGGTCCAACCATGCCTGAGGTGTGTTCAGCAAGAACTTCTTTCTTGTTAAAAACAGTTTGATCTGGGTTTTTTGTCACTCAAATTTAGAATGCTGATTATATAGACTTGATTTTTTTTCACACTAAAATATTTTTATTTATTATAATATTCTTCTTTTCCCCTAGTACAAAAGTAATACATGATTAATGCAGAAAATCTGGAAAAGAAAAGAAAAAGCAAAGAAAATAAAGCACTTTTCATACTACAACTCTGTAATGACTGCTGACCTCTTCATGTATGCTCTGAGTCTTTTTCATATGCATATTTATGGACTTCTACAATATAATTTCCCAATTATGCAGGTACACTATAATTTCTTTAATTCTTCCTTTTTAACAACTGAAATAATTTTCTTTCTTCCTTTCCTTCTTTCTCTTTCTTTTTCCTGTTATTTACTATTTACTGACATAAACATCTATGTTAGTAAATCTTTGTACACATCGATGTCCATTTCCTTAGAAAAAATTGCATTGCCATATACATAATAAATTTCTCATGAGGTTGCTCCCAAGTTTTTATTATATATAATGCTTAAATAGACACATTTATGCATTCTTTTGTACAGAATTAACTCCTAAAAGTGGAATTACCGGGTAGAGGGCATGCTTGATGAAGATTTTGATCAAATCGCCCCGTGGAAGGTTACTTAACCCTGTTCCTCTGCTGCTCCTCCCCATGATTGCACACACTGCATGTTACTATTACCTCATACTATCAAGATGAACATATTCTTCATAGTTGGTTGGCTATTTGCATTGATATTTCCTTAACTTTTTATTTTATATTGGAGTATAGTTGATTAACAATATTGTGTTAGTTTCAGGTATATAGCAAAGTGATTCAGTTAAACATATACATGTATCTATGGTTTTTCAAATTCTTTTTCCCATTTAGATTGTTACATGATATTGGGCAGAGTTCCCTGTGCTGCACAGTAGGTCCTTGTTGGTAACCCATTTTATTTTTAAATTTTTATTTTTTTTTACTTTACAATACTGCATTGGTTTTGCCATACATTGACATGAATCCACCACAGGTGTACATGAGTTCCCAACCCTGAATCCCCCTCCCACCACCCTCCCCATATCATCTCTCTGGGTTATCCCAGTGCACCAGCCCCAAGCATCCTGTATCCTATATTGGACCTAGACTGGCGATTCATTTCTTACATATTTCATACATTCTTACATTCATACATTCATACATTTCATTCATTTCTTACATGTTTCAATGCCATTCTCTCAAATCACCCCACCCTCTCCCTCTCCCACAGAGTCCAAAAGTCTGTTCTTTATATCTGTGTCTCATTTGCTGTCTCGCATACAGGGTTATCATTACCATCTTTCTAAATTCCATATATATGTGTTAGTATACTGTATTGGTGTTTTTCTTTCTGGCTTACTTCACTCTGTATAATCAGCTCCAGTTTCAT
>SJYV01035843.1:176036-217155 GCA_006410875.1 Neotragus pygmaeus
TTGATTTGCATTTCTCTGATGATGAGTGATGTTGAGCATCTTTTCATGTGTTTGTTAGCCATCCGTATGTCTTCTTTGGAGAAATGTCTATTGAGTTCTTTGGCCCATTTTTTGATTGGGTCGTTTATTTTTTTGGAGTTGAGCTGCATAAGTTGCTTATACATTTTTGAGACTAGTTGTTTGTCAGTTGCTTCATTTGCTATTATTTTCTCCCATTCCGAAGGCTGTCTTTTCACCTTGCTTATAGTTTCCTTTGTTGTGCAGAAGCTTTTAATTTTAATTAGATCCCATTTGTTTATTTTTGCTTTTATTTCCAGTATTCTGGCAGATGGATCATAGAGGATCCTGCTGTGATTTATGTCGGAGAGTGTTTTGCCTATGTTCTCCTCTAGGAGTTTTATAGTTTCTGGTCTTACGTTTAGATCTCTAATCCATTTTGAGTTTATTTTTGTGAATGGTATTGGAAAGTGTTCTAGTTTCATTTTTTTTACACGTGGTTGACCAGTTTTCCCAGCACCACTTGGGTAACCCATTTTAAATAGAGCAGTGTGTACATATCAACCCCAAACTCCCTAAGTATCCCTCCCAACCCCCTCTTTACTATTCTCCCTTAGTAGCAGTTAATTCATTCTCTAAGTCTGTGAGTCTGTTCCTGTTTTGTAAATAAGTCCATGCATTGATTTTTCTTGACTTGCCTCTTTGCAACACAAAATTTGAAATTCTTTTACTTTTTTTTTCAGGAGGAACTGGATAGATAAGGCAATACCTCATTATTCAGTTATCTTAGTTATTTTTCTGGAGGTGAAAACAAAACAAAAAACCCTCCAGGCTCTAATGGATGCATTTTGGTTGGAAATACCCATTGCCCATGGCTTCAATTTTTTTCTGACAATTTTCTGCATTACTGACCTGCCATGAGTTAAGTATAATGACTTAAGAAGCCCTATTGTCTAGGCACACTACTTGTGTAAAAGGAATTTGGAGCCAGACTTTCTTTCCTATGACAGCAGTTGTGTGACATTGGAAGCACTGCTCCAAATCTCTGTGCTTCATTTTCCATATCTTAAGAATGATAGTATCTACTTCTTAGGATTATTATAACATTAAGGTAAAGTGAGTAAAGTACTTGTAACAAAACCTCCTGATACAAGTTAAGCCCTCAATAAGTATTAATCATTAGTACTGAAATATAATTATAGCTAAACTATATTGAATGTTTATTGTGACACAAAAGAAAAGACATCCAACTTTATCTTCATCAACTTTCTGAATCAATTTCTTTTGTTATATTCATTTTATAAATGAACTAAGGTGCAGAGGGGTTAGCTAACTTAGCCAAAATCTTCTTGTTAACATGTGGAAGTGGGACTAAAATTCATCTACATTACCTCTGGGAGAATATAGAGGACAGGTGGTTCACATGCAATTTTTTTTTTAATTTGAAAGCAGTACTTTTGTTATAAAAGTATAATTTAATTCCCACTTGCAGGTAAAACTTCACATTATGTCTGCCTATCACTTAAATTTAGCATTAGAGCATTTTTACCCAGCAACCTAATACATATTTAATGATGCCAAGTATCACAAAAGGCAAGAAATTTTTTAACTGTTTAAAGCTAAAATATATATATAATAAATAGCTATATATATAAAGCTGTAATACATGTATATATATATACATAATACATATATATATATATATATAATATATATCACTCACCTACAGCCAGACATCCTGGAATGGGAAGTCAAGTGGGCCTTAGAAAGCATCACTACAAACAAAGCTAGTGGAGGTGATGGAGTTCCAGTTGAGCTATTTCAAATCCTGAAAGATGATGCTGTGAAAGTGTTGCACTCAATATGCCAGCAAATTTGGAAAACTCAATAGTGGCCACAGGACTGGAAAAGGTCAGTTTTCATTCCAATCCCAAAGAAAGGCAATGCCAAAGAATGCTCAAACTACCACACAATTGCACTCATCTCACATGCTAGTAAAGTAATGCTCAAAATTCTCCAAGCCAAGCTTCAGCAATATGTGAACCCATGAACTCCTAGATATTCCNTGAAAAAATAGGGTCTTTTTTCCCCAAAGTAATAGTAAGTTATAAAAATGAAAGTTAAAGGAGTAATAGAGGACTTGAAAATTAAAGAACAATTTAAAAAAAGGATGATCATAAAAATAGTAAAAATATATCTAGGACTTTCTCTGGTGTTGTTGTGGGCAGTGTGGGGTCAGTTCATTTTCGGATAGTTCCTTGGTCCGGCTTATATTTCTCAAGATCCATACGCCTCTTCCTATATAGTCGGTACTAATGACAGAGTTTTAATCTATTGCACCTATCACTTCCAAGGCGGTTCCCTCTGTATTGGTTTCTTCTGTTTGCTGGTCTCTTCAATGTCTGATTTCCTCCCTGACACAAGGCGGGCAGTGGTGGACATTTTTTTAGGCTCACTTGTTCAGTCGCACTATGGGGAGGGAGGAATGCTGCAAACAAATAACACTGGCATGTGCTCGCAGTGTCTCAGCCACACTGGGCCTCCCCCAGCTCACAGTGTGTGTGCCCTTGCTGCCCACACTGTTCAGGCTCTAGGTTGCTCTGCTGGGAACCATCCGAGGCTGGCCCTGGGCTGCATGCACCTCCCAGGTCTAAACCGATCAGGTTCAGGCACACAGGAAGTCCTCAGAGGCATAGATTTGGTTGGGCCTGAGTTTTGTGCCCTTCCCAGGTCCGAGCAGCTCAGGTGATGAGGTGTTTGGCGAGCGTGGTCGCTGTGACTTATCGCCTCCCCTGTCCCTGCCGCTTGGTTTTCTTGGGTGTACAACCAGCACACTTTCTCAGGTGGATGTTGACTGTCCAGAACCCCAAGTAGTCTTAGTTAGCAAAGAAGCCTGCTTGCAGTTTGGTAGATAATGTCTCTCTGGGCCTGTGATTGCCCCCTTCTGGCTCTGGCTGCCTGTCACCAGAGGGGGATGGTCTGAAGCCAACTAGCTCTGTACAGTCCTTTGTTCTGTGAACGGGCCTGGCAGTGTCTTAAGTTAGGGCTTTTTGCGTGGTAGCTATCCCATAGTCTGATTTCCTAGCCCAAGTTAGTTCCCTCAGATTGCCCTCAGGGCATTCAGGCCTGGTCCTTACTGTAAGCAATGCAGTCCAAGCCTCCCTGCCCAACCCCCGCTTGCGAGTGGCAGGTGCAGGCATCTCCACTGCTTCTCCGCTGGGGGAGTTACCGTTGGGCATGTAATCTGTGGGTTTTATTTATTTATTTATTTTTCCTCCCAGTTATGTTGCCCTCTGTGATTTCAAGGCTCGCCACAGACTCAGCAGTAAGAGTGTTTCCTGGTGTTTGGAAACTTCTCTCTTTTTAATACTCCCTTCCTGGAACAGAGCTCTGTCCCTACCTCTTTTGTCTCTTTTTTTGTCTTTTATATTTTTTCCTACCTCCTTTCAAAGACAATGGGCTACTTTTCTGGGTGACTGATGTCCTCTGCCAGCATTCAGAAGTTGTTTTGTGGAGTTTACTCAGAGTTTAAATGTTCTTTTGATGAATTTGTGGGGGAGAAAGTGGTCTCCCCGTCCTATTCTCCCACCATCTTCACTGATGCTTCTGAACGATGTTTTTAATATTTTGACTGTTTTCCATAGCAATTGCAGCAATTTACATTCCTACCAACACTGCAAGAGGGTTCCCTTTGCTGCGGGTTATTGTTAGCATTTATTTCTGATCATTTTTATGACAGCTATTGTAAGAGGTGTAAGGTGATCTCTCAGTAGGGTTTTGATTTGCATTTCCCTGACGGTTGGTGATGTTGAGCACCATTTCATGTATCTGCTGGCCATTTCCATAACCAGGTTAATGACCCAGCAGAGAATCTGATGGTGGAAACACGCAGCTCTTTTCTAGGGACAGAATAGAGGGGATTTTTTTCAAGTGGCATAAAAAGCTGATGAGTCTTGTTCTCTAGGCTGTAGTTCCAAGGGGTGAGACACATGTCCAGCAGGAAAGCAGGCATGAGGAGACCAGGGAATCATCAGTATCATCAGCAGAGAGGTTGGGACATTGATACATTTAGTAATTTTATCAATCCTGGACAAGCGGTGTCACGGGAGAGTGGGGAGCATATTCTCCAAATGCTGTTCTGAGCGTCCTGCTCTGCCACAAGATGGCCGGCAGGTGGTGCAAGATCCCATCCTTTCTTCTGTGTGCAGGGCTCCAGCGCAACCTGTCCACTTACTTGCAGGCTATTCTTCCCTGTGGCCAAGAGATTTTTTCCCCCTCAGGATTGCTGAGGGGTCATCACAGTGCCTTTGGGACAAGTGCTTATGTGTGGCCACGTCTGAAGGAAAAGATATCTCCCTATTGATGCGACGACATCTGAGGAGAGGCTGTGGGGCTCTTGTCCAGGACATTATTTTCTTAAACAGCAGCACAGAATCAAAATTGCTGGGAGAAGTATCAATAACTTCAGATACAGATACACAGATAACATATGACACAACCTCTATGGCAGAAAATGAAAAGTAACTAAAGAGCCTCTTGTTGAAAGTGAGAGAGCAGAGTAAAAACCTGGCTTAAAATTCAACATTCAGAAAACTAAGATCGTGGCATCTGGTCCCATCACTTTTCAGCAAATATATGGATAAACAGTGGAAACAATGAGAGACTTTATATGTTCTTGGGTTCCAAAATCATTGCAGATGGTGACTACAGCCATGAAATTAAAAGATGCTTGCTCTTTGGAAGAAAAGCTATGAGAAACCTAGACAGCATGTTAAAAAGCAGAGACATTACTTTGCCAACGAAGGTCTGTCTAGTATACGCTGTGATTTTTCCAGTAGTCATGTAAGGATGTGAGAGTTGGTGTATAAAGAAAGCTGAGCACCAAAGAATTGATGCTTTTGAACTGCACTGTTCTGGGAGACTCTAGAGAGTCCTTTGGAAAGCAAGGAGATCCAACCAGTCCATCCTAATGGAAATCAGTCCTGAATAGTCATTGGAAGGACTGATACTGAAGCTGAAACTCAAATACTTTGGCCAGAACGCAGAAGCAACAGCCATATTGGCCAGGCCGAGCTTGGAAAACTCCAAGCAGGGCTGGCTAATGGTCACTGTCATTACAGAGTTTCCCACCGGATGTGGCCGATGAGGGCGACACCCCATGCATCTCCCCAACTGAGGGGTTGGACCAACACCCCTCTGACTGTGAGGCCCAGTGCAGGCTTCAGGTGAGCTTGCCAATGGAGGGGTCAGCCCAACTGGGAATGAAGAGGAATTGGGAAAGCCCTGCTCCACAGACACCACCCAGGACACAGCCTGGGGCCCAGTCTCAGGCTGCCACAGAGCTCAGCACACCCGGCTCTGACCTAGAGCCCCGAGAACCCTTGCCTCTGAGACAGCAGGAGGACCAGAAGCCCAACAAGGCAGAACATAGAGGTGAAGATGTTGGGGTTGTGCATGTGATTGTGTGGGGAGGGGGGTGCTGAGCTACACAGGGAGGAGTCCCACAGAGCTGGGTCTGGGCTGGAACAAAGGTTGGCCTCACACCACCCATCTTTCACACTGCAGTCAGAGTGCATCCTATGCTGAGTATTCTTTGGAGTCTCTGGGAATCTTTCTGTCCCCATATACACACATCAGAATGCTGGTGATGGGTAACCTTCTCTTCTCTCACAACTCTAGCACTGGCCTCTAATTACAACCAGACTCCACTTCCAAGTCCTGTGCCTACAGCAGTGGTTGCTACAAGTGCAGGACCCAGGGATCCACTGAGGGGAGACTGAGACCTTAGACTTCCCTTCCCAAAGACTCGGGGCCAGCTGGGTACTGGCCAGCACACTGGGCATATCACAACTCAGTGCCTGAGGACCACCCGCCACAGGCACCTATATCCCACCCCCGCAGTGAGAACAAACACCTCCACATGCATCTGTACCTGCTCGGGCTTTGGCAGGAGAACCCGAGCCAGGGGATGAGTCACCACCTCTGCAGGGAAAGCCTGCCTTGCCTCCTGCCCAAGACCCAGATGCCGACGATGACTGATCCACCCCTGCAGGGAGAAAGGGCCCCCGCACTGGACAGAGACCCAGAGCCCTTTCTGGAAACACCTCATCCAGGGAAGCAGTTGGATCTGCAACCTCCATCCCTNTGAATGTGACAGTTTCTGGTGAACAGCGTGAGGTTTGTGACCTCTGAAGGAGATGTGTATAAGAGACAGGGGGTGGGGGCTGCTCTCCAGACCAGGGCTGGCCTCTGCCTCATTTCTCAGGCCATCTTGGCCCCCCTTCCCTCCCCTGACGTGCTGGGACCTGGGGCCCCACAGCAAACACCCGCATCCATTTGAGAGAGTTAATTCTTAGGTAGGTTGATAAGGAGTCCAGGGCCCCCAAGAAGGAGAAAGGGACAAACTTTTTTTCCTACCTTCTTTCATCTTAGTCACAGAAGATGTTTTCTCTTTAAGCCCAGAGCTAATGATTACACAGCAAAACAACTCCTCTTGCTCAAGGGTATGTTCTTCCTTAAGCTGTGTACTAATGGTTGAATAGCAACAATGATTGTATCCTGCTCGAGGACATGTTTCTCCTTAAAGAGGAAGCTTCTGACCAATCCTGTTATCTTAAGATGTGTGGGAGTGGGTCTGCTGAGACCTTTCTATTGTTACTAACCAGCTGAGAAAGTACATAGGGCCTTGGTAAGAGCAGAGGTCAGAAGCTTTCCCTGACCTTTTCCACTATAATAAAACTCCTGCCGCTGGAAGCTCTGAGGGCCTGAAGCCGTGTCTCTGATCCCAAAGTGAAATTCTCTCCTTCAGAGGTCACAAACCTCACGCTGTTCACCAGAAACTGTCACATTCAGTGGTGACCGTGGTCTCGGACACAGTCTGGCAAGGCGGTGCCTGGCCTCAACACCTCCAGCTCTTGGCCTGGGACCCCCAGTCTTGGATGGGGGTGCAGTCCAGGTGCCACCTCCCTTGAACCAAGTGCCAGCCCCTGCAAGGGGCCTGAGCAGGGCTCAGACACTCGGCCTTCCCAGGGCTGGTCAGCGCTCTTCCAGGCAGAGCCGTCAGACTCAGCGAGGGGCTGGGCGCAGGCCATCCCCACAAGGCTTCTTCCCTCTGGCCCATGCAGCTGCAGATTCCAGGGGCAGGGCCTCTGCGGGTGCCAGGGCGGGTCACACGCTGGTCCCCGGCAGCATCTGCCCAGCCGTGTCTGCTTAAAGGGAACTTGGGCTCGCTGCCCGCCGGGAGCGAGGCTGGCTGGTGTGGTCAGATGGCCCTCCTGGGGCGGGTGCGCAGGATGAATGGGACTCTGTGTGAGCAGGGCGGGGACACCGGGCGGCCTCCTCCCAGCCCGCTTTCCACGCTCCCAGGCAAACATGACCTTTCAGGGCTCTCTGACCCCAGGAGGAAGGAGATGTTCCCGCAGGGTGAGGCCAGCCCCAGGGCCACACTGGGCCAGTGTCTGCAGCTGTCTCCACCCCAGGCCTCCCAGCGATATGCGGGTGGGGACCTGGGACCTGGCCCGGCTGCGGCCCCTCCCGCCCACTGTGGGGTCTGGTTTGTGAGGGCGAGTGAGAAGCCCTTCGCATGCCAGCCCCAAGAGGAGGGAGCTTCCTGCCTGGCGGGACGGGTGGGGGTCCCCACCCCAGGTCAGCACCCAGGCCCTCTCAGGCTCCGAGCACTGGGCATTCCAGGGCAGAGCATGTCCGGATGCCCGCCAAAGCAAGGGGTCCCCACCCTCCACCAGAGAGAAGGCGGGCCCAGCCGACACCAGAACAGGAGCCTGGCTGGAGAGAGGCAGGTGGGTCCAGGGAGGCCTGTCCTCTGTGCCTTGGCTTCCAGCTCCCTGAAGGTCCTTTGCTCCACCCCAGGAAGGGCAGGCCCCCAGTCCTGACACTGCACCGCACCATGGGCCATGAGCCCTGAGATCCACACTGGGCCCCTGAGCCGTCACTGCCGTGTGACAGGGACCCAGGGCAGGACAGAGTAGGAGTCCCCACCATGCTAGGGCCCCCCANACCATGCAAGCAAAGGAGCACACGAGCTGAGTTTCATGGGAGGCATTGAAAGGACAGCAGTGGATACAACTTGTTGCAAACTGAGGGAGGGCCCCTGCACGTCTCAGAAAAGGCCTCTGGTGTGCAAGTGTGGAGGAGAGCCCCGATGGTGCAAAGGAAAGAGGTACTCAGGGGCAAAGGCTCTTGGCCTCTCCTGTAGCAGCTCCAGTGGTAGCCTGTGAACACTGGACAGCCAATGAGGTCACATGAGCATGACTCTAATTTCCTCAGAAAGCAAGAGAAAGGGAGCAGGGTGTGGGAGTACCCGGAGGGTGGGGTGGGGTGGATGAAGGGAGGTGCCCTTCCTCTCTTCAGTGCAAACTGCTTTTGTGAGTCTCCAAGCTGCCAGACAGCAATTACCAAGTCAGGTCCCCACAGCACCCAGTGTGGGCTGGGTGCCTTAGCCCCTGTCACATGGACAAGCCCCACCATGTGGCCTCCCTGAGTTCTAACAGCAGGAACTGCGGGGTTGGTCTGGGTACACACTTCCTTGCTATAACTGAGTTACCTCCTTCTTAGAGCCTCAGTTTTGTCCTCTAGAATAAGGACATCAATTGCTACCTTAGCAGATTGCTACCTTAAACCTTTGAAGACTCTTTAGGGTAATCCTACAATTAGTAACTGGTCTTAAGAGATATTGGGCTTCCCTTATACCTCAGCTGGAGAAGAATCCTCCTCCATTGCAGGAGAGCCCAGGTTGCTTCCTGAGTCAGGTGTCTTGATCCACTGTAGAAGGGTCACGCTACCCAGTCCAATATTCTTGGGCCTCCTTTGTTGTACAGCTGGTAAAGAATCTGCCTGCAATGCAGGAGACCTGGGTTCGAACCCTGGGTTTGGAAGATCCCCTGGAGAAGGGAAAGGCTGCCCACGCCAGTATTCTTGCCTGCAGAATTCCATGGATCATATAGTCTATGGGGTCGCAACGAGTCGGACACGACTGAAGGACTTTTCCCTTCACTTTCAAGAGATGTCACGTGAATCCAGATTAGACTTGAGTCTCCCAGTGCCATCTGACATTTCTTCCCTGAAACCAGCCAAAATCCACACACTTGCTATTGCAGGGTCTCCACTTAGCCCGCTGGACAGAAAACCCAGCGTGGTTCCAACAAGCTCACAGATAAGCAGGACTCCAGGCAGATAGCTTCCCTCAGGTCTCAGGTGGAGCTCCAGGACCACAGCAGGAGCTGGCACTCTCAAGCCCTGGGCTCAGCAGCGCCCTCATTCTCAAGCTAGTGCTTCTGCACTGACGGGAGCAGGAAGGTCACCAATCGCCCCAGGCTGACCGGCCCNCAGGGTCTCCACTTAGCCCGCTGGACAGAAAACCCAGCGTGGTTCCAACAAGCTCACAGATAAGCAGGACTCCAGGCAGATAGCTTCCCTCAGGTCTCAGGTGGAGCTCCAGGACCACAGCAGGAGCTGGCACTCTCAAGCCCTGGGCTCAGCAGCGCCCTCATTCTCAAGCTAGTGCTTCTGCACTGACGGGAGCAGGAAGGTCACCAATCGCCCCAGGCTGACCGGCCCCGCCCCTTTCAGCAGAACCAGAGCTCCTCTTCCGCTTGATTTTAGCGTGAGTCCTGGCCCTGGACTCACTCAGTTGGTCACTTCCCCAGTTCTGAGCCCATCACGGTAGCCAGGGAGGATGGTACACACAGATTGGACAGATTCAGGTCGTATGACCATACTCTGCAGGACAACTGGGAGCGCCTCACAATATGTCAGGGGTGGAGACATTGCGATGCCCCAAGAGCAGGGTTGAGAATCCAGTCACTGTGTCCATATGCTCAGTATCCTGGGCCGTGCTTGCACATCGTCTCTACACAGTGCTTTGTTCTCTGTAGACAAAATATTTATGAGACACCTCTTCTCTTCCCAAGTGCAGGTTCAGGCATCAATATTCAAGGGAGCAAGTCCTCTCGTTTGAAGATAGGTTTGGAGATCCCCCTCCTAGCATCTAGGCTTATTCTGTGTGTCATTTTAGAACAATTGATTTAGTCAAAAAATACTCACCAGCACCACCACTTGCTGCTCTGTGTTTTCAGGTTTGTTGCCTGTTCTGAGTACAGAACATGTCCCAGGGGCCGCTCAAATGCAGTAAATTTTGTCCAAAGAAACACCTGAGACACTGAATCCCTGAATCACATTGCAATACACCTTAAACTAACAAATCTTTAAAAATTAATAATACATCAATTTAAAAGGAATGTATTCACTCATCAAAAATTGTTGTAAAATTTGTCAAGTTTTCCTTCAAGTGTTGGTTCTTAGTATGTGTCTTAATTTCTCTGGTGGTGTTTTGTGAGGCAGGGATACAACTTCCTTTCCCATTGGAGGCAAAATAGCCCCAGTGGGCTTCCTCTCTTCCTTTACATATTCAGTTCAGTTCAGTTCACTCACTCAGTCTTGTCCAACTCTCTGTGCCCCTATGAATCCCAGCACACCAGTCCTCCCTGCCCATAGCTAACTCCCAGAATTCACTCAGACTCATGTCCATCGAGTCAGTGATGCTATCCAGCCATCTAATCCACTGTTGATCCCTTCTCCTCCTGCCCCCAATCCCTCCCAGTATCAGAGCCTTTTCCAATGAGTCAACTCATCGCATGAGGTGGCCAAAGTACTGCAGTTTCAGCTCTAGCATCATTCCTTCCAAAGAAATCCCAGAACTGATCTCCTTCAGAATGGACTGGTTGGATCTCCTTGCANTCTAATCCACTGTTGATCCCTTCTCCTCCTGCCCCCAATCCCTCCCAGTATCAGAGCCTTTTCCAATGAGTCAACTCATCGCATGAGGTGGCCAAAGTACTGCAGTTTCAGCTCTAGCATCATTCCTTCCAAAGAAATCCCAGAACTGATCTCCTTCAGAATGGACTGGTTGGATCTCCTTGCAGTCCAAGGGTCTCTCAAGGGTCTTCTCCAACACCACAGTTCCGAAGCATCAATTCTTCGGCACTCAGCTTTCTTCACAGTCCAACTCTCACATGACAACTGGAAAACTGGAAAAACCATAGCCTTGTTTAGGCAGACCTTTGTTGGCAAAGTAATGTCTTTGCTTTTGAATATGCTCTCTAGGTTGGTCATAGCTTTCCTTCCAAGGAGTAAGCATCTTTTAATTTCATGGCTGCAATCACCATCTGCAATGATTTAGGAGCCGAAAAAAGTAAAGTCTGACACTCTCTCCATAATTCCCCATGTATTTGCCATGACGTGATGGGACCAGACGTCATAATCTTAGTTTTCTGAATGTTGAGCTTGAAGCCAACGTTTTCACTCTCCTCTTTCACTTTCATCAAGAGGCTCTTTAGTTCCTCTTAACTTTCTGCCATAAGGGTGTTGTCATCTGCATGTATGAGATTATTGATATTTCTCCCTGCAATCTTGATTCCAGCTTGTGCTTCTTCCAGGCCACTGTTTCTCATGATGTACTCTGAAAGTGAAAGTGAGGTCGCTCAGTCGTGTCCAATTCTTTGCGACCCTATGGACTGTAGCCCACCAAGCTCCTCTATCCATGGGATTCTCCAGGCAAGAATACTGGAGGAGGCTGCCATTTCCTTCTACACGGCATCTTCCCAAACCAGGGATCGAACCTGGGTCTCCTGCATTGCAGGCAGACGCTTTACCCTCTGAGCCACCAGGGTGACAATATACAGCCTTGACGTACTGCTTTCCATATTTGGAACCAGCCTGTTGTTCCATATCCAGCTCTAACTGTTGCTTCCTGACCTGCTTATAGGTTTCTCAAGAGGCAGGTCAAGTGGTTAGGCACTCCTCTCTTGAACAATTTTCTGCTAGACTTAGTGGTGTGAATTCTTAGTCTATGTTACATATGAACCCCTTATCAGATATTCTGCTTGCAAATATTCTTTCATGTTCAGTTTGCTTCCATTTTGATTTGCAAATGCTTAGCTTCTCTGTTGCAAAGCTGTTCAATTGGATCAAAGCTCGTTGGTGTACTTTCATTTCCTGTTTTCTTTACTTAAAGAGACCCATTTTTGCTCTCCCCCACCACATGTTCAGAAACCCTTGACATTTAGGTGCCTATGGCCCATGCTTATTTCAAGGAGTTTCATAACTTCAGCCTTTGCATTGATATGTTTCACTGAATCTGAGGTGTTATGAGACCAAAAGCCAATGTGATTGTTCAGATGTAACCATCTAATTTTCCCATGGCCTTTTATTGAAGAAGCTCTTGTCCCCAATTGTATATTCTCCCCTCCTTTGTCATAGATGAATTGACCATGGAAGCTTGGGTTTATTTCTGGACTCTCAACTCTATTCCATGGATCTGGTTCTGTGTGTTTTATTTATTACCAGTACCACGCTGTCCCAATGATCCTAGTGTTGCAGTCTAACTGGCTATCAGGCATCCCGGTATGTCCATTGCAGGGCTTTTCACCAGATTGTATGGACTATTTTGGCTCCTTTGTGTTTCCATACACATGTTGGAATTCTTTGGTTATAATGCCCTAAGAACATTCGTTGGTATTTTGAGAGGAATAGCATGGACCCTCTGGATTGCCCCACAGCGGGGATGGAGGTGGGTGACATCATTTTGCCAATAGGAATTCTTCTGATCCATGAGCACAGCTTATTTTCCATTGGATTGTGTGGGCTTCACCTTCTTTCACTCATCTCTTGCAGTTCCCTGAGAACAGGTGCTTCCCTCCTCGGTTAGATGGACTCCTAGGTATTTCCTTTCAGTGAATGTTATTGTCAGTGAGGTTGATACTTGCCTTCTCATTCTAAGTGTTTGCTGTGAGTGTTAGAAATACAAATGATGTCTCTTCCCCTTCCTCCCTGTTCATCTCTCTGGGCCTCCAGTTAGAACAGGCCTACTCAGGGTCACACAGGGCTCAGGGAGTGGTGCCAGCCCGTGTTTCTCAGGCTCTCAGTGCTGGGAATCATTTGGTGTACTCTCCGTGTACCTTGCTTAGCCTGGTGTCCCTTCAGACCTTTCCTTCAGGCTCGTTCATGTTAATGTTCTTTGTGTATTAGGAGACAAATGCTTTATAGGCTCTGTGTATGCAAATATTTGTCTCCCAGTTTGTGATGTGTCCTTTGCATTTCTCATAATGTCTTTACCAGAGTACAAATCTTTGATTTTACAAAGTTCACTGTATTCCTTTGTTATTCTTTGCATACTGCCTTTTTGTATTGTGTGTGAAGACAGAGCTCATGTCTAATTTCTGCTCAATTTCCTTCTGGATTTGTGATATGTTTTGCATGGAAACTATGTCTAGGAATAATTTGCAGTGAATTTGTTATAAGGTGTCAAGTTTCCATCTACATTCATGTCATCCCCCCTGATTTCCAAATTCATTGCTCCTAAACTCTTTTGGAGACCTTATCGGAAAGATGGTGGTTTTTCACTAAGAATTTCCACAGTTTAATGGATTCAACAGTTCTACCAGCAGGGACGCTGTGTCCAGTGAAAAGTGAGTCGAGTGCGGCCTCACTTTCAGCACCAACCACCAGGTCGGTTGACAGGGCACTGATCTGTGACCCACAGGCCACAGGCATTCTTGTGTGCCCTTGGCTGTGTGAGCAGCTGAAGGGAGTTTAGTCTCCGCAGGCGCCCACCAGGCCTTCGGCTTTGGACCGCCAAAGGTGAGCATCTAAGATGACAGGAAAAACTTTGCCAGAAGTGGAGTGGGATCCACCCTGAGGAAGGGCTCTGATAGTAAAGATATGCACCTATGTGTGGTACCTTGATGCGTCCTGCACACTCTTCTTCCAGAGAGAGAGATGTCTATGGGCTCTGCTAGGCCCTCTGCTCCCTCTTGTGGTCCCAAAGGCTGGTTTTCACCATACTGAGCAACTAGTGCTAAAATGATAACCACTGCTCTCTGCACTGGTTATCATTGCCTGCGTGTACATCTGAAGTGTCAGGCCATCTCTGAGCTACACTAGCCATGTGCATTGCCTCTCATTGGACCTGCACATGTTTCTTCTGTTTCCTTACAGAACATTGATTTTCTAGAGCACTTGAGGGCCACAGAGATGTTGGGTCTATCTCTGGCCTTGTCTTATAAGGAACGCTTGTTCCTTTGTTGGTGTGGGTTTCTCTTTCTTGTTCTCCTGCTTGGTTGATTTTTCTGAGTTTGTTTGTGCCAGAGAAAGAACTCAGCATTTCCCTTTTGGTGAGGTGTCACACTTACAACAGCAGTGCCTACCCATCTTTGCCAAAAAGGCTTAATTTTGCAGATGACATCTCAAAACCACCTGCACTGCCCTTTCTGATACCAAAACGCTATTTCAAATGAAATCAAAAGCAAGAGTACCCTATTCCAGTCCTAAATTATGTGACAGTCAGAAAAAGCCACCTTTTCTACAGTTTCATTGGTAGGCATTTATTGGAGACATCCAGAATACAGGAATAAACAGAGAAAGAGCTGTCTCTTATACACATCTCATGAGCACAGCTTATTTTCCATTGGATTGTGTGGGCTTCACCTTCTTTCACTCATCTCTTGCAGTTCCCTGAGAACAGGTGCTTCCCTCCTCGGTTAGATGGACTCCTAGGTATTTCCTTTCAGTGAATGTTATTGTCAGTGAGGTTGATACTTGCCTTCTCATTCTAAGTGTTTGCTGTGAGTGTTAGAAATACAAATGATGTCTCTTCCCCTTCCTCCCTGTTCATCTCTCTGGGCCTCCAGTTAGAACAGGCCTACTCAGGGTCACACAGGGCTCAGGGAGTGGTGCCAGCCCGTGTTTCTCAGGCTCTCAGTGCTGGGAATCATTTGGTGTACTCTCCGTGTACCTTGCTTAGCCTGGTGTCCCTTCAGACCTTTCCTTCAGGCTCGTTCATGTTAATGTTCTTTGTGTATTAGGAGACAAATGCTTTATAGGCTCTGTGTATGCAAATATTTGTCTCCCAGTTTGTGATGTGTCCTTTGCATTTCTCATAATGTCTTTACCAGAGTACAAATCTTTGATTTTACAAAGTTCACTGTATTCCTTTGTTATTCTTTGCATACTGCCTTTTTGTATTGTGTGTGAAGACAGAGCTCATGTCTAATTTCTGCTCAATTTCCTTCTGGATTTGTGATATGTTTTGCATGGAAACTATGTCTAGGAATAATTTGCAGTGAATTTGTTATAAGGTGTCAAGTTTCCATCTACATTCATGTCATCCCCCCTGATTTCCAAATTCATTGCTCCTAAACTCTTTTGGAGACCTTATCGGAAAGATGGTGGTTTTTCACTAAGAATTTCCACAGTTTAATGGATTCAACAGTTCTACCAGCAGGGACGCTGTGTCCAGTGAAAAGTGAGTCGAGTGCGGCCTCACTTTCAGCACCAACCACCAGGTCGGTTGACAGGGCACTGATCTGTGACCCACAGGCCACAGGCATTCTTGTGTGCCCTTGGCTGTGTGAGCAGCTGAAGGGAGTTTAGTCTCCGCAGGCGCCCACCAGGCCTTCGGCTTTGGACCGCCAAAGGTGAGCATCTAAGATGACAGGAAAAACTTTGCCAGAAGTGGAGTGGGATCCACCCTGAGGAAGGGCTCTGATAGTAAAGATATGCACCTATGTGTGGTACCTTGATGCGTCCTGCACACTCTTCTTCCAGAGAGAGAGATGTCTATGGGCTCTGCTAGGCCCTCTGCTCCCTCTTGTGGTCCCAAAGGCTGGTTTTCACCATACTGAGCAACTAGTGCTAAAATGATAACCACTGCTCTCTGCACTGGTTATCATTGCCTGCGTGTACATCTGAAGTGTCAGGCCATCTCTGAGCTACACTAGCCATGTGCATTGCCTCTCATTGGACCTGCACATGTTTCTTCTGTTTCCTTACAGAACATTGATTTTCTAGAGCACTTGAGGGCCACAGAGATGTTGGGTCTATCTCTGGCCTTGTCTTATAAGGAACGCTTGTTCCTTTGTTGGTGTGGGTTTCTCTTTCTTGTTCTCCTGCTTGGTTGATTTTTCTGAGTTTGTTTGTGCCAGAGAAAGAACTCAGCATTTCCCTTTTGGTGAGGTGTCACACTTACAACAGCAGTGCCTACCCATCTTTGCCAAAAAGGCTTAATTTTGCAGATGACATCTCAAAACCACCTGCACTGCCCTTTCTGATACCAAAACGCTATTTCAAATGAAATCAAAAGCAAGAGTACCCTATTCCAGTCCTAAATTATGTGACAGTCAGAAAAAGCCACCTTTTCTACAGTTTCATTGGTAGGCATTTATTGGAGACATCCAGAATACAGGAATAAACAGAGAAAGAGGAGGATTACAGGTTGTCAACAGCCTCATATACGCAGATGATACCACTGCAATGGCAGAAGGCAGAGAGGAACTAAGCTTTTTGATGAAGGTGAAAGAGGAGAATGAAAAATCTGGCTTAAAACTCAGCATTCAAAAAACTAAGATCATGTCATCTTGTCCCATCTTTTCATGGCAAATACATGGGGAGAAGTAGGAACGGTGACAGATTTTACTTTCTTGGGTTTCAGAATCACTGTGGATGATGACTGCAGCCATGTAATTTAAATATACTTGCTTCTTGCAGGGAAAGCCATAACAAACCTAGACACTGTATTAAAAAGCAGAGACAGGGCGGACTCCGGGACACCCCGAGAGGCAGGCGGGGATGGTGTGCGGGGCTACGGCTCCTGCGTCCCCTTCCTGCGGCNATAATCAATCTGATTTCGGTGTTGATCATCTGGTGATGTCCATGTGTAGTCTTCTCTTGTGTTGTTGGAAGAGCCTCCACATACCCCTCCTCAAACTGGCTTATGCCTGGAGTTCTGCCTGTAGAGACTCATTGGTCAGTAAAGGAGTAATTTACCTGGACTGTACAGGTAGACTTCAGACCTCTGTAAGTTCTTGAGGTTAAACACAAAGTCTGTATGCATTTGCCCATTTTTAGCCCTGAAGAGAGGCACTTTAGGTCTTTGCTGGTTCCCAAAAGTATCAGTAACCCCCCAAAAGTTTAAGAATCATTGCTTTTTCTGGTAAGATGTTTTAACTTATTTACTACTGAATGTTCTGGAAAACACATAAACGAAAAGACAATCATAAATTTTATATGTCACAAAGAGGGCCAACTGGAAACTTTGCCTAAGATATTTTCTAGAAAAATAAACAATGATTTTATTAGTTTTGCTCTCATTCTTTATTCAAAACAAAATATCTGCATTCTTGAGAGAGTTGATCGCAACACAGATGTGACCTTTTCATTCTTCACTTCAAAAGTAAGGCCTGAGTACAGGACTAAGGAGGATTCTGAACCTGACTCTGGAAAATGTTATTTCTAAGAACAGTAAGTAAGTAAGTAAGTAAGTAAGTGAAGTCTCTCAGTCATGTCTGAGTCTTTGCAACCCCATGGACAGTAGCCTGCACCAGGCTCCTTTGTCCATGGGATTTTCTAGGCGAGAGTATTGGAGTGGGTTGCCATTTCCTTCTCCAGGAAATTTTCCCAACTCAGGGATCGAACCCAGGTCTCCCACATTGTAAACAGACGATTTACCGTCTGAGCCAACAGAGGTGGTCAAATTTCTATAAAGAGTCAGTAGTAAATGCGGTCAGCTTTTTTGTTCCTTGTGGTCTCTGCTGCTTTGTGCTCTTCAGTTGTGCTGCTTTGTGGAAAGCAGCCATAGACAACACGTAAACAAATGGAAATGGTGATGTTTCAATAAAACTTTCCTTACAGAAGCAAGTGGTGGACCAGATCTGGCCCATAGCAACAGTTTGCTGATCCCTATCTTAAAGGTTTAAAGACGCTATTGAATAAAAATAATAAGACTCACATATTTGCCAGGTTTATGATATATACCAATGTCAAGCTACTTTGCGAAAAACAAAATGTCTGATTATATTATTATATTTATTGTTGCATTGGAATGAAAGTAATTTCAACAAGTTATTCTGCAAGTCAGGCAAGCCATGCACTACATTAAATATCTGACAATTAAAATCCATAACTCCACATGCCACCATCAACAAAACGAAAAGACAACCTACCAAGTGGGGGGAAATATTTGCAAATGATATGACCAATAAGGGGTTAATATCCAAAATATATAAACAACACATGCATGCGTACATGCTAAGTCACTTCAGTTGTGTCTCACTCTTTGCAACCCCGTGGACTGTAGCCCACCAAGCTCCTAAGTCCATGGGATTTCCCAAGCATGAATGCTGGAGTGGGTTGCCATCTCCTTCTTCAGGGGATCTTTCTGACCCACGGATCAAACTCATATCTCTTGTGTCTCCTGCACTGGCTTTACCACTAGCCCACATGGGAAGTCCAGACACATGAAAAGATGCTCAGCATCATTAACTATCAGAGAAATGCATATCAAAACTACAATGAGATATCACCTCATGCCTCATGACATACCTCATGGCTGTCATCAAAAAGAGCTCAGATAACAAGTGTTGATGAGGATGTAGAGAAAAGGGAACCCTCATACACTGTGGGAATGTAAATTGGTGCAGCCTCTGTGCAAAACAGAATGGAAGTTCTTCAAAAAACTAAAAGGAGCTATAAGAGATAAATGGATAAAGAAGATATACATACACACACACACAATCAGAAAAAAGAATGAAATTTTGCCATTTGCAACAATGCAGAGGGATCTGAAAATTATTTTGCTAAGTGAAATAAGTCTTACATATTAGTGTACATGATATCACTTATGTGTGGAATCTAAAACAAAAACAAATGAATGAATATAACAAAACAGAAACAGACTTCCAGATATAGAAAACAAATTACTGGTTACCGATGAGGAGTGGGAAGAGGGGAGGAACAAGATAGTGGTAGGGGATTAAAAGGTACAAAATACTGTGCATAAAATAAAGAAGCTACAAGGATGTATTGTATGGCACAGGGAATATAGCTAATATTTTATTAAAACTTTAAATAGAGTAGAATCTATAAAAATATTGAACCATCACATTGGACACCTGAAACCAATATAACATTGTACATCAACTACACTTCAATTAAAAAAAGATAAATAAAAGACATAGCTTAAAAAGACCAAAAGATTTAGACATGTCTGATTTTTCCAGGGCATAATACAAAAATAAAACTGGATCCTTTAAACCATGATTTGTCTCCATGCACCTCAAGGAGATTGTATTTTTGGCAAATGATGACAGTAAAATAATCCTTTTACCCTCAGGCCTCACTCCAGGTGGGAAATCCCTCCCTGATCCTCCACAGGTAGACTTCTGTTTTTCCTAGAAACCTGATATCCTTTAGAATCATAGGCTTTTAGCATCACAAACCTAAGCAGGCAGCGCCTGCCAGGCCTCAGGCTGCTGCTTGTCCAACAGGGGAGAAAAGAAATCCTTGTGATGCTCCCAAAGTCTTCAGTTTCTTTCATTTCTAAAGCAAGATGACAGAAACCCGGGACCTCTTTTTACTTTCTGCATTCGAAATAATGAGTCATTTTATCTTCCTGGTTAATATTTAGTTTTGCATGCTGTCTGGTTCAGTTCAGTCGCTCAGTCGTGTCCGACTCTTTGCAACCCCATGAATTGCAGCACGCCAGGCCTCCNTAGTTTTCTGAATGTTGAGCTTTAAGCCAACTTTTTCACTCTCCTCTTTCACTTTCATCAAGAGGCTGTCTGGTTAGAACATTTCATATCTGCAGTTTCAGATTGTGAGGTTTGAACAAATGAGCTAAGAGGTTAAGCAAAAGGGCCGGAATGGGCACCAAATGAATCAGAGACAAGTCAATCCAAAGACCATCACAGAGCTCATCAAAACTGAAATCACTCTCTCTGGAAAACAGACTCCCTCAGAATGAGTAAGTGCTAACTGACCTACAGGAAAAACAGCCAAAATATATGTAAGCTCTGCCCGTTGTCTGCAGGAGCAAACAGCAGTTGCAAACACACAAAGAGACAAACAAGGGACGATTTTACAATGCTGTGCTGTGCTTAGTCTCTCAGCCATGTCCGACTCTTTTCGATCCCATGGACAGGCTCCTCTGTCCATGGGAATTCTCTAGGCCAGAATACTGGAGTGGGTTGCCATTCCCTTCTCCAGGGTACCTTCCCAACCCAGGGATCGAACCCAGGTCTCCCAAGTTGCAGGCGGATTCTTTACTGTTTGAGCCACCAGGGAAGCCTGATTTTTACAATACACTGCCCAATAACAGATTTAAGCTGACATGAGTAGCCAGACTTCACACATGCCAAAGTAGTAGAGGGTACAAGAGAGAAATTAGGGGTGCAATGCAGGTGCAAGAGTCAGTAGGAAGGAAAGCTTTTTTTAAGTTTTATTAAAACATAATTTACAAGCAGTTAAATCACCCTCTTGAGAGTACAAGTATGTGAGTTTTGACAAACACATATAATCAGGAAGCAGGATTTCCATCACCATAAAATATTCTCTTGTGCCCTTTGTAGTCAACCCCTCTGGGGAGTCCCAGCCCCTCCCAAACACTGACTTGATTTGTGTCCCTGCATATATATGGGGTCTCTGTTTTTGCTTTTTCCAGAATATCAGATAAATGGAAACATCCAGTGGGTAGCAGAAAAACTGAGATTATAATCTCAAGCAAAGAGGAGTGTTTTAGAGATCAAATGTCTATAAAGCATCTTAAGACAGATGGGACAGTTGGTAAAGGTGGCCTGTGCCATTAAATCTGCCATGGATAACGGAACTTCCTGTGTTATTTCCACACAAATTTCCTAAAATGAATACCACCATAATGGATTCCCATTGTCTTTTAAGATAAAATCCAGATTCTAGAATGTAGCTTACCAGGCCTTCCTCGAGAATGACGTTTTTTGCCTCCTTGGCCCCATCTTTCCCCGTTCTCCTCTTTCCCATTCTCTACTTCAGAATCTCTGTGCCGGCCACTCTGCCACACACTGGTTCTTTCGCTCGCAGTCTACTCTCTCTCACCTCTGGACCTTTGTACATGAGTTTCTTTCTATCAAGTGCCTCTTCCCCTGACCCCTGCCTCTATGGCTTCAGACTTTGGCTTCCTCTAGAAGCACTTCCTGACCCTCCCAGTTTGCTTTAAACACCATTCTTGTGTGGGATCCCACACTTGAACTTTCCCTATCTCAGTGCTCATCAAGCTACACTGTATGATAATGAAAATGAAAGTCGCTCTTTGCGACCCCATGGACGGTACAGTCCATGTCTCTAGGCCAGAATACTAGACTAGGTAGCCTTTCCCTTCTCAAAGGGATCTTCCCGACCCAGGAATCAAACCGGGGTCTCCTGCATTGTATGCGGATTCTTTGCCAACTGAGTTATCAGGAAAGCCCACATTGTATGATAAGTGCAGGTTTAATGGTGTGTCTCCCCAATGAGACGTCACATTCCACGGAGCTTCAGGGGAACCGAAGTGCAGGCTGTCCTACTCATAGCTGTATCTTCAGCACCTAGCATGGTGCCTGGCACAAAGTAGTTTCTCAACTTTAAATTGAGTTAAAGAGACAAATACAATGCAGACAAGATTCCGAAGAGGGAGTGTTTCTTTTAGCTAGGGATGGTGAACAGGCAGGGAGGTAGGAATTAAGAACTCCTTTAGGAAATGCATGGAGTTTGCACAGGGCTCTTGTCAAGTTATTGCCAGTGGTCTCACAGGCCCATTCTGCTCCGGAGAGGTAAGTTTGAATGCCTGAAAATTATATTTCCTAGACTCTCTTGTGAGCAGGGCCCAAAAGGGAATCAAAGGCAGGAGAGGGAGGAGTCCTGCTCTGGATCTGAGAGTGAGGTGGTTGCTGGGGCCACTGCAGGGATGGGGGTCCAGACTGTGGCAACCCAGATGAAGGCAGTGTCACTTCAGCAGTTCCAGACTGGTCCAGGCAGCACCTTTTTGGCAAACCCAGAACTGACAAGCGGCACAGTAGCAGGTGTAGACTGAGGGGTTTAGACCAAGGGTGCCTAGTTGTGGTTTCTCTTTCATTCCTTCAGCTTCCCCCATCTCACCTTTTGCTCTTCCACCACTTTCAGCATTTCTGCAACCAGTTCCCTGTATTAAAATTCCTTGTGTTTGAAATACCCAGAGTAGTTTCCATTCTCCTTCCTGGATCTAGACCAATATTGTCGAAAAATCAGAATAAAGGTGAAGACAGAAAGGTATTCTGTTGGGAGAGATTGCCATGAGCAAAAGTCCAGAGTTGAAAGAGTTTGGAGGAACTTTTGGAGAACACAAAATAGTCCAGTTTGGCTGAGGTATAGCTCAGCTGGTAAAGAATCCACCTGTAATGCAGGAGATGCCAGTTTGGTTCCTGGGTTGGGAAGATCCACTAGAGAAGGGACAGGCTACCCACTCCAGTATTTTGGGGCTTCCCTGGTGGCTCAGCCGTAAAGAATCCGCCTGCAGTGTGGGAGATCTGGGTTCGATCCCTGGGTTGGGAAGATCCTCTGGAGAAGGGAATGGCTCCCCACTCCAGTATTCTGGCCTATACAGTCCATGGAGTCACAAAGAATTGGACACGACTGAGAGACTTTCACTTCTTTGGGCTGAGGTATAGTGATTAAATGGGAGAATGGCAAGGAGAAAAGCCACAGAGGCATACAAAGCCTATGGTGTGGAAGAACTCAGATACTGGTAGAAATGTCTGTACTGGGTCTGGTGAACAAGGAGATTCACTGAGGCTTTGAGTCAAGCGCTCTCATTGGAGATTGGCATGAGTCGACTGTTCTGCTTAGTGGTGGGTAGGATGAATTGGAAAGAAGCGAAGGATGCAAACACTGGCATCCTCTAAATACTATTAGTATTAGTATTATTAAATAGTATTTAGAGGCTGAGAGGCTTTGTTGGATGAGGTGAATGAGAGAGGAAAAACCAAATGGCACCACAATTTCCCCCTATTTAATTAAGAGAAAAGTGGAGGTATTAGGTGAGTCAAGAAGACAGAATTAAAGTGACTGGGAAGCTGTGGAAGGCAGAAAATGACAAGTGGCATCTGTAAAGCAGTTTGAGTTTTCACCTGTGATCGCATTTGGTTTCAATTCCAGTTTCCTTGCTTTTCCATTATACTGCTTGTTGATCTTTGTCTATAGCTTGACAAAGAGGTTGGGTTTACATGACATGACTCGATAGTCATTTGCACAGAAGAGAGAATCAAAAACCTAATGCTGGATAAGATCACTAAAGATAAGAATGGAGAAGCCAGCCCCACAAGGATGCCTGTGGCCAGGTGGGTAGGGGAATGAAGTTTTGGATGTGAGAGAAGAGAGGTAGAGAAGTAGCTGGCATATAATTGCAGGAGGACCCAGGCAGTTCTGTGCCACGCAAGTCAAGAAAGAAGGCTTGATGAAAAACGGGACTTGCAAGACTGTCACCTCCTGCAAAGTGTTAAAAAGCATAAAGGTTGAAAAAAATCCTTGGGATTTGCACATATCAGTTTGAGTGATGTAGCAGGGACAGAATCTAGGTTTCTAATGGCTGTGCGCGTGCTAAGTCGATTCAGTCACGTCCCACTCTCTGAACCCCATGGACTGTAGCCCATCAGCTTCTCTGTCTGTGGAATTCTCCAGGCAAGAATACTGGAGTGGGTTGCCATGCCCTGCTCCAGCGGATCTTCCCAACCCGGGAATCAAAACTGCATCTCCTGCGGCTCCTGCATTTCAGGTGGATTCTTTATCCCTGAGCCACTGGGAAAGCCCCCTTCTAATGGTGAGAGTGGTTGAATAATGAGGAAGTAAGACAATGAGAATGCATATATACCATCCTCCTGACCCCTTCTGCATCCATTTTCTCTGTCTACCACAAAATCATTCTCTCTCACACCTCAGCCCCTTGCCCACAGCTCCCCACAAAACCTTCATCCAAGCCTGGGATGGGTCCACTGTAGCAATTATGCATACAAAGCCAGCTCGCTGACTTTCAACTTTGGACTTCATGTAGATAATATCAGCTTATTGTGGAGGCCAAAGCTATTTATTAGGCTTCCTTCATAGCTCAGTTTGTAAAGAATCTGCATGCAATGCAGGAGACTCAGGTCAGAAAGATCCCCTGGAGAAGGAAATGGCAACCCACTCCAGTATTCTTGTCTGGAGAATCCCATGGATAGAGGAGCCTAGCAGGCTACAGTCCATGGGGTCAGAAGAGTCGGACACAACTTAACGACTAAATCACCACCACCAAAGCTACTTATTAGCATCAAAGAATGGTGCTCAAAGCTGTAGATTAATGCCCCTTAAAATTATGCTTAGGGGTTTTCCCTAGAGACAACTAATAGTTAATTAAATAAAGGCATGTTGCCTTCTACAACTTCATTAAAAACAGACAGAAGAATTATGCAGATCTCCCCTCCCCTCCTTTGTTTTTTGAATAAAGTGTAGCTTGTCTCATGTACTTGACATCTACTCAAAGTCACTTTTAAGTGCCGAAAGCTGCCTGTGTACAAAAGACCTGGCTGAAATCTGAAGAATACACTCTAGATACTTGGTGAGAGGAGGCCACAGAGAGAGTGAGCAGGCTTCCTGTATTTTGAGACTAGCGGAAGCCAAGGTTAAAATCTGATTACTTTGAAGGATTCCAAAACTTGACGTAAATCACTTCATACAAATCCATTAACAAATCAGAGCATCTCCAGTAACACTGAGCCAGAGGTATTCAACCCTCATGAATCTGGTAAGTTCCACTGTGGGGATAAAGTATACTTGCCCAAGTTAGACCTTTCATAAAATGTAGAACCCACTAAATCCAAACCTAACTAGTTCATGGTAAAATATCAGCCTCTAAGACTCACTCTGTATGGAAAAACAAGCCTGCAAAATATCCCAACAATGGTGCAGTAGGTGGAAACAGATGTCATCATTTATTTTAAGATTAGTTTATTCAACAATTGAAAGGGAGAATGTTGCTTATTCTATATAACAGCTTAAGATTTGAGTAGTTTACTTGTTGTTTTTTTAATTTTTAATACAGGGCTATCAAATAGTTTTCTAGATTTTTTAAAGCAGTGCCTAAATGTTAGACTCTGTGTTGTCCTGCCATATTAAAAAGAAAACCAGGTTTTTCATACAATACTATGTTGCCATGGGATAAAATATTTTAAAGTAACTTACAAAAATACAACCTCTGCCTTCCTCTCGAATAGCCTAATTTTATTTTTTCTAACTTGCCAATATGAAGCAATGAATACTCATGATTGGTATCTTTGAGGATGACAGTTTAACATTGAGCAGTGAAATCTCAGTTAATTTCCGCTTACGGTCTTGAAGTGATTTTTTCCCCCCCAAGTGTAAAATTTTGAACAGAGATCTTGCTTCATGTCATGTTGCTTTCCTTCTTTATTTAGATATAGAGAGTGTGTGGGAAGGAGGACGAGGGAGGGATATAGAGAGCTGGGTGGGTTCAAACCACTTTTCTATCACCCTCCTTTATGACAAAAAAAAAGAAAAGAAAAAAAGTGCTTGAAAAATGAGTCCTTAGCCTTGCTGACTCAACTTCATCACCTCCCATTCACTTCACAACCCACCGCCATCTGGCTCCCATCCCGTGGCCCCATTCAGACTGTTCGGATGCAGATGTCGCTAGCGGTTTCCCACTTGCAGAATCCAGTGACCCATTTTTAGGTCCCCTCCTACCTGACCTTTCTGCAGATTGGACAGGCTGTGGGAGCCGAGGTTCTGATCTCAGCAACCACGGTGATTGGTTGGGGGAAATGGGTCCTGGCAAGGCTGCACAGGTTAGCGCCCAGTGAATCGCCGGAGGGTGGTTCAGCTCATCGTTGATTGATTTTGGCTACGGTGGAGTGTAATCACGGTGTTGTTAAAGCTCTAAATTTGTTAAAGAAAAACTTGTTTGTTATAAGAATGCTTCCCGTTTCTAAATATTGGCTCAAATTTTTAAAAATAAGTGAGGAACAAGCAACCATCAGTAGACCTCCCGGGAGAAGCCTCTGCTGGAGATGGTCCTTCGCTGCTCTTGGTGTCTGCGGCTACCTCTCTCTCCTTGTTTATCTCTGCCTTGTTTCCGCTTTCGTTTCTGTGTCTGATTTTCATCTACTCTGTCATGTCAGGGCTCCCCAGTCTTCCTTCTTGGCTCTCTTCTATTTTCTCATCCTCTTGGGTGATACCACAGGCTTAGGGCTGGCTCTACAGGTTTGTAATTATTAATAGCACAGTTCAAAGAGTCCCCCACTTGGGGTTTCATACTACTCTCTTGAGAATCTTATGTCGGTTTTGAATTTGTGTTTGGGAGTGAAGTCTGATGGGACAACGGGAGCTTGTGCTGAAGGCTTGGCATCTCAGTTTAGGTGCCTTCTCTCCTCCTCTGCCTCCCTATCCTTGCACCTTGGGTCCTGCCTGCTCTCCTCTTCCTCCCCTTCTCCCCAAACTGCTACTGCCCTCCACCCTGGCAGGGATCTGAGCACAGGTGTAAGAGGGTTCGAGTCACAACCAGTGGCATCTCAGGGGTACAGCCTGGCTGGTGGCTCTGCCCACCTCAGGTTGATAACCCTGCAGCTCCTGCAGTGGGTGATTGGCCAGAGCCAACCTCTCGCCATCCATAATTCAAATACCCAGCATATCCTGACACAAAGGATACAACCCCGTGGTACCCTTGGGGTTGCCTCTCTGCCACGGGTTGGTCTGTGGAAACGGGAGATGCCTGACTTGATTTCCGAGCTCCCTATTGAGGTATGGCCTTTAAGCAGGGGGATGGGAGGGTCCACTGGTGGGAGGGGGAATATGGTAGCCATGATGCAGAACTTTCCAGTCCCAAGGCAGAATCCCCAGGACCTTTGAGGCACTGAACTTACCTTTCCAGTACCTCCAGATCCTTAGGGTCCACACTGCTAGGGGAGCGTTTTCTTCTTAACTTTCTTGAATCTGGCTAGTATTTATTTTTTTCTGAGCAGCTTGAGGCACCCTCCAGGTCCAGCCAGAAATATAAATTGCATAATTTCAGTGATTCCATGTAAGCTAAACATTCTGATATCTGCATTTAGAACTGGTGTTGCACAATATAAAGATGAATGGTAAAATTCATGCCAACGATTTTAAATTTTATTTATTTAGAAGAACATTAAATAGCAAATAAAAACCACCATGACATGCTAAGAGACTGGAAAAACAAAAATGCTTTGTGTTTTCAGTTCAGTTCAGTCGCTCAGTCGTGTCTGACTCTTTGCGACCCCATGAATCGCAGCACGCCAGGCCTCCCTGTCCATCACCAACTCCGGGAGTTCACTCAGACTCACGTCCATCGAGTCAGTGGTGCCAACCAGCCATCTCATCCTGTCATCCCCTTCTCCTCCTGCCCCCAGTCCCTCCTAGCATCAGAGTCTTTTCCAATGAATCAACTCTTCGCATGAGGTGGCCAAAGTACTGGAGTTTCAGCTTTAGCATCATTCCTTCCAAAGAACACCCAGGACTGATCTCCTTCAGAATGGACTGGGTGGATCTCCTTGCAGTCCAAGGGACTCTCAAGAGTCTTAGTACAAGTTTATTTAATAACTTTAATGGCACCCTTTCCCTGCTTTGTGAACAAGGAGGCCTGTGTTTTCATTTTCACCAGGCCCTGCAAATCGTAAATCTGGTCCTGTCTAAGCCTTCGTTTGCTGACGGCTCCCACCCTGTGTCTTCAGCCTGGGCACCCCTCCTCCTCTTAGACCCACATTTCTGAGGGCACGGTTGGTCAGTGCACCTGGAGGGTGCATATTCTCATTGATCTCATTCCCTTAAATTGCTTCTCCCCTTACATTTCCTTTTTCTGTTAATGAAATATCATCCACTCATTCTCTTGTAACAGAGGAGGTAATGAAGTTTTTTTGATGTATTTATTTATTTCAGCTGGGCTGGGTCTTCATTCTTGGGGGCACGGACTCTAGTTGTGGCTAGCAGGGTCTACTCATTGTTGGGGTGTGCAGGCTTCCCCTTCTGGTGGCTTCTCTTGTAGCAGAGCATAGGGTCCAGGCAAAAGGGCTTGGTAGGTGTGGTGCATGGGCTTAGTTGCTCTGCAGCATGTGGAATCTTCCCAGACCAGGGATTGGCAGGTGGATTCTTATCCACTGCACAACCAGGGAAGTCCTAAAATTGTTAAATGAATGAATAAAATCTTAGAAGCATTTTCAATTCTCTCATTTCTCTCAGTTTCCAATATCCCATTGGTCATCAAGTTCTATCAGTTCAACCAAACATTCCATTCCCTCTCATGTCTCTGTGCCTACATGTGGTACATGCTGCCCACAATATCTGTTTAGTTCTGGTTCAAAACCCAGATCATATATCACCTTCCCCAAGAAGCCTTTTCATAACCATCCAGGAAGAATCAGTCATTCCTTTTTCTGTAATCCTATAGCCTGCTTTTGCGTTTATTATGTTGTATTATGATTATTTTTGTATATATATCTGTCTCTTTTACTGGAATGGGAGCAAACCAAACACAGAATATATTTATTTGCCTCTAAATTGTTAAGTGGTGCTAGTGATAAAGAATCTACCTGCCAATGTAGGAGATGCAAGAGACTCAGGTTCTATCCCTGGGTTGGGAAGATCACCTGGAGTAGAAAATGGTGACCGACTCCAATATTCTTGCCTGGAAAATTCCATGGACAAAGGAGCCTGGTGGGCTACACTCCACGGGATCAGAAAGAGTTGGACACAACTGAGCACACACACACACACATACACACACTTTTTACATCTGGCATAGTATATTGGATACTCTCGGTAAATGATTAGTGCAGGAAAAGTATGACAGAATTTATGTGCGCCAGAAAAAGCACAATCTTATACAGAATAAAGCTATTCTCTAGGAATACCTGGGCCTTGGTGGACAGAAGATGGAGGTAGACCCCATATCTGCATAGCTAAAGGTTCATTTCAAACACAGACTTGACATGAATAAGAAAAAGTGAAAAAGCAGGAAAAAAATTTGTTACTTGCAAAAGCATTCAGTTCAGTCCAGTCACTCAGTCGTGTCCGACTCTTTGTGACCCCATGGACTGCAGCATGCCAAGCTTTCCTGGCCATCACCGACTCCCTGAGCTTGCTTAAACTCGTGTTGGTCAAGTCGGTGATGCCATCCAATCATCTCATCCTCTGTCACCACCCTTCTCCTGCCTTCAATCTTTCCTAGCATCAGAGTCTTTTCTAGTGAGTCAGTTCTTCACATTAGGTGGCCAAAGTATTGGAGTTTCAGCTTCAGCATCAGTCCTTCCTATGGATATTCAGCACTGATTTCCTTTAGGATTGACTGATTTGATCTCCTTGCAGTCCAAGGGACTCTCAAGAGTCTTCTCCAACACCACAGTTCAAAAGCATCAATTGTTCAGTGTTCAGTTTTCTTTATGGTCCAATTGTCACATCCATACATGACTACTGGAAAAACCATAGCTTTGACTAGATGGACCTTTGTTGGTAAAGTAATAGTTTCTGCTTTTTAGTATGTTGTCTAAGTTTGTCATAGCTTTTCTTCCAAGGAGCAAGCGTCTTTTAATTTCATGGCCATAGTCACCATCTGCAGTGATTTTGCAGGCCAAGAAAATAGAGTCTGTCACTGTTTCCATTGTTTCCCCATCTATTTGCTGTGAAATGATGGGCATTGTATAATGAAAATTAATGAGTAATGAAATAATTCCTGTATTAAATTTTTTGGAAAGCATATCATGTTAATATGACATTTAAAAAATTTTAATATAGAGAAAGTTGTACATAATTAATGTATACAACTTGATGGGTTTGGAGATAAGTATATATCTGTGATGGAGAAGAGCACGGGAACCCACTCCAGTATTCTTGCTTGGAGAATCTCATGGACAGAGGAGCCTGGCAGGCTACCATCCATAGGTTCACAAAGAGTTGGACACGACTGAAGCGACCAAACACAAAGGCATATATCCATAAAACCATCACCATGATCTATGCATTAATGTGTCCCTTGAAAAGTATTTGTTACTGTTGTTATTGCTATTACTATGTGATAAGAACACTCGATATAAGATCTACCTTCTCAGCAAAATTTGAAGTATGAAGTATAATATTGTTAACCCTAGGTATTATGCTGTACAGGAAGTCTCCAGGACTGATTCATCTTGTATAACTGAAACTTTATACCCTTTGGCTAATACCTCTCTGTTTCTTGGCAAACTTCATTCTACTCTCTGTTTCTAAGAGTTTGACTATTTTATATTCACCTCATAATTGGTATCATGACACTTAAAGCTTCATGCTTATTCAAAGTCCACACAAAGAAAAAATATCAATGCCATGTACAAATAAAATTAATGTCTCCTCAGACATTTTAGTCATAGCATAAATTTGGTCAAGACTTCTCTATACTCAGTATGTAGTCTTACTGAGTGTTTTACAAATCCAGATGTTAGGATTAAGGAATTAAGGAAAAGTGATATGGTGCAAAAGCATTCCAGTGAAAACACTATGATAAAATGTTGTACTGACACCAAACACCATTGGTAACATCTATTACATTTTCATCAACATTAACTAAGAACTCTGGGACAGGGTGTGTTGTTAACTCAAATTTTAAACTTTAGTAATAGCAGAGTGAGAGTTTTTTAAAGTTAAAAAGAAAATCATGTGATCAATATCACTAATCACCTGGTAAAGGCAAATAAAAACCACAATGAGATATCATTTCACACCTATCAGAATGTTGGTATTCAGTCACTAAGTTGTGTATCTTTGTGATCCCAGGGACTGTAGCACACCAAGCTTTCCTGTTCTTCTCTACCTCCAGGAGTTTGCTCAGACTCATGTCCCTTAAGTCAATGATGCCACCCAACCATCTCATCCTCTGTCGCCCCCTTCTCCTCTTGCCCTCAGTCTTTCCCAGTATCAGGGTCTTTCCCAATGAGCCGGCTCTTCATATAAGTTCAGTTCAGTTCAATCGCTCATCGAAACCATGAACCGCAGCACACTAGGCCTTCCCGTCCGTCACCAACTCCCAGAGTTTATTCAAACACATGTTCACCGAGTTAGAGATGCCATCCAACCATGCAATCCTCTAACGTTCCCACCCCTCCTGCCCTCAACCCTTCCCAGCATCAGGGTCCCCCCAGATGAGTCAGTTCTTTGCATCAGATGGCCAAAATATTGGCGCTTCAGCTTCAGCATCAGTCTATCCAATGCATATTCAGGGTTTATTTCCTTAAGGATTGATTGGTATGATCCCCTTGCCAAGGGACTCTCAAGAGTCATTCTAGCATTGCAGCTTGGAAGAATCAATTCTTTGGTGCTAAGCCTTCTTTATGATCCAACTCTCACATCCATACATGACTACTGGAAAAACCATAGCTTTGACATGGACCTTTGTTGACAAAGTGATGTCACTGCTTTTTAATATGCCATCTAGGTTGGTCATAGCTTTTCTTTCAAGGAGCAAGTAACTTTTAATTTCATGGCTGCAGTCACCATACACAGTGATTTTGGAGCCCAAGAAAATAAAATCTGTCACTGTTTCTACCGTCTTCCCCATCTATTTGCCATGAAGTGATGGGACCAGATGCCATGATCTTAGTTTTTTGAATGTTGAGCTTTAAGAGTGCTTTTTCACTCTACTTTTTCACCCTCATCAAGAGGCTCTTTAGTTCCTCTTTGCTTTAGGCCATTAGAGTGATATTGTCTACATATCTGAGGTCATTGATATTTCTCCCAGCAATGTTGATTCCAGCTTGTGATTTATCCAGCCTGGTATTTCTCATGATGCACTCTGCATACATCTGTACCATGTCAGAAGGGCTATCCTCAAAAAAAGAAACAAAAAACAGAAATAATAATTGTTGGCAAGGGTGCAGAGAAAAGGGAACCCTCGTACACTGTCGGTGAGAATGTAAATTAGTAAAGCCACTATGGAAAACAGTATGGCAGTTTCTGAAAACACTAAAAATAAAGGCATCATTTGACCCAACAATTCCACTCCTGGATATATATATATCTCTCTGAAAAAAACAAAACACTAATTTGAAAAGATACATGCCGCTCTGTACTAAGAGCAGTATTATTTACAGTTGTCCAGATAGGAAGCAACTTCAGTGTCCATCGACTGATTAATGGCTAAAGAATATGTGGTGTATATATATATATATATATACATATATACACAATGGAATACTACTTAAACATAAAAAGTAAGACATTTTGCCATTTGCAGCAACATGCATGGACTTGGAGGGTGTTCTTCTGAAAGAGATCAGCCCTGGGATTTCTTTGGAAGAAATGATGCTAAAGCTGAAACTCCAGTACTTTGGCCACCTCATGCGAAGAGTTGACTCATTGGAAAAGACTCTGATGCTGGGAGGGATTGGGGGCAGGAGGAGAAGGGGACGACAGAGGATGAGATGGCTGGTTGGCATCACGATTCAATGGACGTGAGTCTGAGTGAACTCCGGGAGTTGGTGATGGACAGGGAGGTCTGGTGTGCTGCGATTCATGGGGTCGCAGTCGGACACGACTGAGCGACTGAACTGAACTGAACTGAACTGATGTTAAGTGAAATAAGTCAGAGAAAGACAAGTACTGTATAAAATCACTTATATGTGCATACATGCTCAGTTGCTCATTCATGTCTGACTCTGCGACCCCATGGACTGTAGCCCACCAGGCTCCTCTGTTCATGGAACTTTCTAGGCAAGAATACTGGAGTGGGTGGCCATTTTCTTCTCCAGCGTATCTTCCTGACCAAAGGATCAGACCCACATCTCCTGTGTCTCCTGCATTGGCAGGCACATTCTTTACCACTGAGCCACCTGGGAAGCCTGATGTCACTTATATGTGGAATCCAAAAAAAAAAAAAAAAACCCACAAACAAGAGAATAAAGCAAAAAAGAAATAGATTCACATATATAGAGAACAAACTAATAGTTCCCAGTAGAAAGAAGGAAGTGGAGAAAGGCAATATAGGGGCAGGGGGTTAAGAAGTACAAACTATGGTGTATAAAATAAGCTATAAAAATATTATACAACACAGGGAATATAGCCATTTTTTATAGTAACTATAAGTGGAATATAATCTTTAAAACTGTGAATCAATATATCATACACCTATAACTTATATAATATTGTACATCAACTGTACTTCAGTTAACAAGTCAGGTTCTCTACCTCTTCCTGTGCAGAGCAGCAAGCATTGATATGTTCTGAGCTGGAGGTCTGATAAGGTGGAGAACTCACTAGTAATTCCTAAGCTAAGTCTTCATAGCTTGATTCCACTGCTTAAGGATGTCCAGATCACATCAGCTGACGTGTCTGTTAGAAATGCCAGTACTTAAGTCCCATCCTAGACTTGCTAAATTAGAATCTTTGGAGGAAGGACTGAGAACACTGCCTTTTTAACAAGCCCTCCCACCATCTTAAGTGATCATTAGGCACTCTAGATTTTAGGAAAACCCAAGTTCCAACATAAACACAAGAAGTTGAAATTGTCGAATAAAATAAATTTTCTTTTCTCTTTAACAATATTGGGGAAATGAAAAGTTCCAGCTGAGTTTCCCAAAAGAATTTAATTTCAGTTTACCCCCAAAAGTTTCAGTGTTTTAAACATTTTAATGAAAATCCTTCTAACCTGTGTTATATAATGCACCATCTTCTCAAACAGAATATATTATACACATTAGGCAGTGTTATGGATGACTCAGGATCATTATTACAAATATCCATTATTATAAGAATAGCTTAAAAAGTTATGAAGTCTATCAAACTGTCTGATCCTGCCCTAAACTCTACAGCCAGCTGTATTTTTATGATACTACGTTTACTTTTTTGTGCTTTGTTTTTTATTTTTTTCAGTTTTCTTCCTTGCTGTTAGGTAACTTTTATTAATGATACCGTTACTTTTTTTACTTTCCACATCACTCTTTAATAAGCTCTGGGAAAGCATGAGGAATTCTAGATGAGTAAAGTTCTCATGTGGGTGTAAAGATCCGCTGGAATGCTTTCAGGTGTCATAAAAAAACCCCAACTCAGATTGACTTAAACAATAGGGGAATTCATTATCTCACATAACAAGAATCTTCGTTTTTGCATAGTCCAAATCAAATTGTATATACAAGTTTTACTCTGCTTTTTTACACTTATTGTATGATACCATTTCCTATCAGGGTCTGGTAAATATGTGTTGAGCTTTTTGTGGTAAAATGCATATGTTAAACATCATTTTAACTACTTCTAAATGTACAGTTCAGTGGTATTAGATACCTGCACAGTTTTGTACAACCGTCATCACTAACCATTTCCAGAGCTTTTCATCGTCCCAAACTGAAACTACTCACGAAATGATAACCTCCCACTCCTTTCTCCCCATACACTGGTAAGCACCATTCTGCTTTCTGTCTCTGTGAATCTGACCGTTCTAGGTACTTCGTATATGTAGAATCATATAATATTTGTCCTTTTATGTCTGGCTTATTTCACTTAGCAAAATGTTTTCAAAATTCATTCACAATATCAGTTCAGTTCAGTTCAGTTCAGTCGCTCAGTCGTGTCTGACTCTTTGCGACCCCATCAATTGCAGCACGTGAGGCCTCCCTGTCCATCACCAACTCCCAGAGTCCACCCAAACCCATGTCCATTGAGTCGGTGATGCCATCCAACCATCTCATCCTCTGTCGTCCCCTTCTCCTCCTGCCCTCAATCTTTCCCAGCATCAGGAGTCAGCTCTTTGCATGAGGAGGCCAAAGTACTGGAGTTTCAGCTTCAATATCAGTCCTTCCAATGAACACCCAGGACTGATCTCCTTTAGAATTGACTGGTTGGATCTCCTTGAAGTCCAAGGGACTCTCAAAAGTTTTCTCCAGCACCACAGTTCAAAAGCATCAATTCTGTGCTCAGCTTTCTATATAGTTCAACTCTCACATCCATACATGCCTACTAGAAAAACCATAGCCTTGACTAGATGGACCTTTGTTGGCAAAGTAATTCATAATATAGCAGTACCAAATTTCCTTTTTAAAGCTCAATAATATTTCATTGTGTATATATACCATATTTTGTTTATTCCTTCATCTGTTGATGGACACTTGGATTGCTTCTACCTTTTGGCTATTGTGTATATCTCATTTTCTTTTTAAATTTCATTCTAAAATAAATTATACCTGGTTAGGTACATTGACAATATATAAGTAATTTTTTTCACAGCCTAGTTGCCATAATATTTTATTTTTATTTATTTTTTGCCATAATATTTTAAAACTTTGTTCATTAATAGAAGAAAAATGTCTTAGCATTGTTCTAATTGATATTTCTTTATTTGTTGGTCAAGTAGAGCATATTCAACTGTTTGTATTTCCACTTTTGTGAAATGTCTGTTCATGTTTCCATGTATATATATATATATATATAAGAATCTTAAGATTTTTCTAATTGGAAGAGTTTTTTAAACTTAAAAATATTTCCCCAATGTCAAATTTACTGTATATATTTTCTCAGTTTATTTTAGCCTTTTCATTTTGTTTAGGCTTGTTTTTGATACTGAAAATATTTTTTATTGTAGTCAAATTAATCATTTAGTACATTTGTAAATTATATAATTTATTTTAAGCTTAGAGAAGTCTTCCCCATCAAGAGCATATTTCTTCACTGATTTTTTTCATTCAACATTTTATCCATCTGGAGTTGGATATATGATGTAAGATGATCTAAGCAATTTTTGTGACACTTTTTATGGCCACTCTTGTCTTTCTGCTACATTAGGTGCTAATCACTCTTTCTGAAACTATGTCTACCGTTTGCTGCTCACTGTTTTCCTGGTTCTTCCACATTCTTAATATTGGTTTTCAGGCTCTTTACCTGCACCTTTTGCCTACCTGTTCCTAAGACTGATTTCAATCATTTCTTCTTCTCATGCTGTACATGCTGAGTTATTAGCCCCTGGGATCCGTATGTCAATGATACCCTCTCCCCATTTTTTAAAATCTTTGGCAGAAACTGTTGCCCAGATCTGTAAGTTCAGTTATTAGATCATTTAACTTTTCACCAAATATTACTTGAACATTTACTCTACCAGGCACTTTTTTAGGCTCAGGAGATAAAATGCCTACTCTCATGGAACTTACAAAGCAGAGACTGAAAATATTCTAAGCACATACAATATACAGTATTCAAGGGCTATAGAGAACTGATGCAGGCAAGGAAGTTCAAAAGTGCCCGTGGGTGGATGTGAGGGTTGCAGTTTTAAACTGAGTGGTCCCAGAAGGCCTGGCTGAGAAGGGGACATACATGCAAGGAGCTGAAGGAGACAGATGAGGGAACAGCCACTGAGGACATTTGTTAGAAGAACATTCCAGGCAGAAGGAAAAGCAAATGCAAAAGCCTGAAGCATGTTGTACTTAGTTTGTTCCAGAAGGAATGAGGGAACTGAAAGGCTTATGCAGACTGAATCAGAAGGAAGGCAAAAGGAAATGAGGGCAGAGATGCAATTGGGGCCAAATCACACTGGGACCTGTCAGTCATTTATTGTCTTTACTCCAAGCAAAATTGTCCGTTTGAGAGTTTTAAGGAGAGAAATAACATCTCTGGCAGATGTGTCAAGAATAGACTTTAGGAGAGCATTGGCAAAGCAAGGAAGCCAGTTAAGAGTTGGTGGTAATAATCCAGGCGAGAGGTGATGATTGCTTGGACCAGAGTGGTAACTGTAGAGGCGGTGAGAAATTGGCAGGGTCAACAGGATTTACTGAGTGCTTAAATGTGGGAGTGTGAGGAAGGATCTCAGTTACTGACTGAGCTACGGACTAGAGAGAAGCAGGACTGGGTAGAATGTCAGGAGCATGGGTTTTGAACATGTGGACTGGAGATGCTAATTAGAGATCCAGGTGGAGATGTCAGTATGAGTCTGGAGTTCACAAGACAGCTCTGAGCTGGAGAAATTTGGGATTCATTAAAATATGGTGGCATTTAAAGCTAGAGGCTAGGTGGAATTATTAAAGAATGAATATAGCTAGAGAAGCGTTCTGTGCACTGATCTCCAAGCACTCTGTATACGTATAAAATCACAATTTTCATAAAACTGAGAGGAAATAGCAAGCTGTTATATAGGTTTAAGTTTCTATATGATTGGTTATTGAAATTTCACAGCACATTTTGCTTTGAGCTTCCTGGCAGCCAAGGAATAACACTGCTCATCAAATTCTCAGAAGTCTTATTGCCATTATCACTTCTTTTACTTTGCAGTGATGAGCCACTAGCTTTTCTAAAGATCTTCTCCCACCCATTTCTGCTCCAGTGGGTATACATGACTGTAGTTTTCATTGCTTAAAACTTTTAGGTTTAGATCTTTCCATTTAAAATGTGGTATTCTAAGAACTTCCCAAGTTGTTCAGTATTAAAATATACATGTGTTTCTGTGCGCGCGCGTGTGCATGGTGGATCTGAGGCATCATGATGTCAAGATCTATTATTCAGTTATTTACATGCTAATGTTGAGGGAAATGGTTCTCCAAAAAGGGCATATTTACTCTTTTATAAGGAAGTTTTTCCGTCTAGTCAAGGCTATGGTTTTTCCAGTAGTCATGTATGGATGTGAGAGTGGGACTGTGAGTCTGAGTGAACTCAGGGAGTTGGTGATGGACAGGGAGGCCTGGCGTGTTGTGATTCACGGGGTTGCAGAGAGTTGGACACGACTGAGCAACTGAACTGAACTGAACGGAAGTTTTTACTTAGCTGCTAGTACTTCCGTTTGGAATGTCTTCTTCCTTTTCGTCTTGTTAGATGGGTGTGGTAACAGCTTCTTGACCTTCAAAATCATCTCAATTGTTGTCTCCTGTAGGACACTTATCCCTCTGTTGTATTTTTTTGGTGCCCTAATTGGACTGTGGTTATACAGCATTCTCTTCTTACACCTATTACTACATTTTTACCCCTGTTATCACTTTTTACTATAAATCTTTATTCATATGTCTCCATCATTAGATAAGAAGTTTCTTTGTAGCAGGCAGTCTCTTTTTAACCTCTGATACTCAGCTAGGATCACAGTGACTGGCATTAGTAATCAGGTAATACAAATATGGTGACAAAATTAAGGCCCTTCGCAAATGAAAGAGCTTAATGACTGCACAGAAAAATTAAAGTTCTCTTGTTGTTGGGTGGGCTTCTAAATCATTTTCCAAGTTTTACAATAACCTAACACACTTATAGCTTGTAACTATTGGTTGGTTCTAAAGGAGAGTGACATTTTCACTATTTTTAAAGCCAGCTCATGTCCGGTACTATGCTAACTGTTGTTTGTTGTTTAGCCGTGTCTGAATCTTTGCGACCTCATGACTGCAGCCTGCCAGTTTCCTCTGTCCATGGGATTCTCTAGAGAAAAACACTGGAATGGGTTGCCATTTCCTTCTCCAGGGGATCTTCCCAACCCAGGGATTGGACCTGTATTTTGGTCAAGTGTGTGTGGATAATCTCACGGTTTTATAGTCAGCCTATGTGCTGATGACCACTAAAGGTACAGGCCTGTATATCCAACTGCTCTTTGGTGTTTCTATTGAGATACCTAGTAGCATCTCAAATTAAACCGATCCAAAACTGAGCTCCTTATCTTTTCCAACACACACCACCTGATCTTCAAATAGTCTTCACCATCTTGGTTGATGACAGTTCTACTCTTCTCATCTCTTAAGGCAGAAATGTCAGTGTTATCTTTGACTTTGTTGTCACACATTATTTTCAGTTGGTTCAATAATGCCAGCTGATTCTACTTTCAAAATGTACCAAGAATTTCACCATTGTTACCACCATGTCTGCCTTTGTTCTGGCCCAAACTGCCATCACCTCTTGTCTGGGTTGTTGGAGGAGACTCCAAACTATTGTTCCTGCTCTTGCCAGGAAGCAACTGGTGTGATCCTATAAAAATGTATGTTGGATCTCATCATGCTATTCAAAACCTTCCACTCATTTCTGAACTCATTCACAGGGAAAAGCTAAAATTCTTACTATGACCTGAGAGACCCTGCATTTTCTGGCTCCTGTCTCTTTTCTTACATCTTCCTCTATTCTCTCCCTATGTCTACTGTACCACACTTGTGTGCATGCATGCATGCTCAGTCATGTCCAATTCTTTGCAATTCTATGGACTGTAGCCTGCCAGACTCATCTGTCCATGGGATTTCCCAGGCAAGAATATGGAGTGGGTTGCCACTTTCTTCTCCTGAGGATCTTCCCAACACAGAGATTGCATTTGTGTTTCCGGTGTCTCCTGCATTAGCAGGTAGATCCATTGCCACTGAGCCACCTGGGAAGCCTACTCTACCACAGTTATGTCCTTGTTATTCCTGGAACAAGCCACACGTATTGTTTTCCCTCAAACTTTCCTGCTTCAGGATCCTCTCTCCCCAGATATCTGTGCAATTATTTCACCTTGTTTGAGACTTCACTCAAAAATCTTTCACTTTCCCCCCACCATCTTTATTACTTATTAGCATCTGACACTAGACATGTACTTATTTATCTCACATATTGTCAGCTTCCCCAGCTAGAACATAATCCCCATGAAGTGTGTTTTTCTTTTTCTCTTATGTTTCAAGGACTCAATAAATTTTGGACAAACAGCACTAATTTGTCCTGTTTAGAGACAGAACACTGATCTCTCATCTTCTTCCTTCTGGATTTGCAATAATGCTATGAGAACATGTTCCTTCATAATCTGAACCTCCATGTCTCAGACTGTTTTCATTCTTTTCCATGTCAGGCAGCTTGTTCCCAAACTCTGCTTTTATCATTCCACTCACCTGATTGTAAACACATTCCGGAACACCTTTGTGTAAACATTAAAACATTCAGACAAATGTCTAATTTTCCAGCTCCTGGCAGTTGTATTATGTAAAGTATTTGATCATTCATAAACTCATTTGATATTAATTTTTGGGGGGGAAGAACCTTAAAAACAAATTGTTTTCTTGGAAGTTTTAGCCACACCAGATATTGTAGAACCAGCATTTAATGATGGCAGATATTATTAAACATTTAACAAAGCATGAATAAATGAATGAAATATCTATTTTTTTTATTGTTGCTACATGACTGTGAGCTCCTACAGTCCTCGATCTAAGGATTATTTTATTCATCTTTGATTCTAGCACCTAATTTATCATCTAACCCCTAAAATAAATTCAGTGTTTGATGCATGAATCATGAAGGGCTTCTGTTAGTCCATATTGCCTTTTAAGCCTTGGTCCACCTATATCTCTGCCATTACTATTACATCTAATCCAGGTTATGTGCCTCCTTGAGTTTGCTTGGCTAAAGTCTTCTGTTTGATGCTGTGCTTACCATCCTAACATGACTCCACTACAGAGCACTCTTCTAGGTTGCAAAAGGGATATTTCAGTCTTCCTTGGAAGGAGGCTTGTTGAAATCTGTGGCTGCCTTGGTAATAGTGGCCAAGATACCCTGACTCTCTGCTTGCTCAGGTTCCTCATGTTGCTTATGCACATGACTTAGTTCAGTTCAGTTCAGTCGCTCAGTCGTGTCCAAATCTTCAAGACCCCATGAATTGCAGCACGCCAGGCCTCCCTTTCTACCACCAACTCCTGGAGTTCACTCAGACTCACATCCGTTGAGTCAGTGATGCCATCCAGCCATCTCATACTCTGTCGTCCCCTTCTCCTCCTGTCCCCAATCCCTCCCAGCATTAGAGTCTTTTCCAATGAGTCAACTCTTCGCATGAGGTGGCCAAAGTACTGGAGTTTCAGCTTTAGCATCATTCCTTCCAAAGAACTCCCAGGGTTGATCTCCTTGCAGTCCAAGGGACTCTCAAGAGTCTTCTCCAACACCACAGTTCAAAAGCATCAATTCTTCAGCGCTCAGCCTTCTTCACAGTCCAACTCTCACATCCATACATGACTACTGGAAAAACCATAGCCTTGAATAGATGGACTTTAGTCTGCAAAGTAATGTCTCTGCTTTTGAATGTGCTATGTAGGTTGGTCATAAGTTTTCTTCCAAAGAGTAAGCATCTTTTAATTTCATGGCTGCAGTCACCATCTACAGTGATTTTGGAGTCCCCCAAAATAAAATCTGACACTGTTTCCACTGTTTCGCCATCTATTTCCCATGAAGTGATGGGACCAGATGCCATCCATGATCTTCATTTTCTGAATGTTGAGCTTTAAGCCAACCTCTTCATTCTCCTCTTTCACTTTCATCAAGAGGCTTTTTAGTTCCTCTTCACTTTCTGCCATAAGGGTGGTAT
>SJYV01035843.1:218689-261054 GCA_006410875.1 Neotragus pygmaeus
TTCCTCTGCCTTTTCTAAAACCAGCTTGAACATCTAGAAGTTCACGTTTCACATATTGCTGAAGCCTGGCTTGGAGAATTTTGAGCATTACTTTCCTAGCATGTGAGATGAGTGCAATTGTGCGGTAGTTTGAGCATGACTTAGTAATGACTTAATACCTTGAAAACCCAGCCTTTTTTCCTGGAACTTCTCTGTTGCTACAGTGGTGGTAGGCACTGCTGGAAGCTGCAGGCTGCGGTGGACAGCTGGGGAGTGCTATTGGCTCTCATTCACTTGCTGATTCAACTCATGCATGGATAATGCCACTGCTGTTCAGAGTCTTATTTCCCTAGAGCTGCCTGGGGAGGCAGGAGGCATGATTCAGAAATACGGGGTAGTCCACAGCTCCTGCAGTAACCTGTGCCCAAACGGAGCTCCATTTTTCTCTCTTCCACTGTTCCAAAACACTGTGGTCTCCCAGGTCTGCCATGGAGAAATCACATGAGACTGAGCAGCCAGACCTCTTTGTGGCCATCTCAGTTCATCGCCTTGGTTATTTCTTCTTTAACCTCCTTGCCTGCCTCATTTCCCCTTTCCCCTCACTCTTGGTTTCCTGGAGGTGTACTCCCTAAGGAATTGCTATACAAGCCCTTACCTCAGGTTCTGTTTTCTAGACAACCAGGATTCAAATATCACCATTGAACATCTCCCCAGGCATAGGCCTTGTAAAGATTTTTATGTGTTTACTTTTGTGGTATGTGCTCTCATATATGTTTCTTGTGTTCTTTCTTTCCATGTTCCTCTTTTGCACAAATCAAATGAAAACAAGCTCTTATCCTTAACACCCTTAAGGGCTTAGATCACCCTTAAGGACTTAGATCACTGACTGGTAGTGGTCCGTGGTCTTTTAGGAACCAGGCTGCACAACAGTAGATAAGTAGCAGCAAGTGAGCAAGCTTCATCTGTATTTACATCACTCTTATTCCTGCCTGAACTCCTCCTTTTAGATCAACAGTGGCATTGGATTCTTAGAGGAACATAATAAATGTAATGTGCTTGAGTCATCCCCAACCATCCTCCCACCCTGGTTTGAGGAAAAACTGTCTTCCTCAAAACAGGTCCCTGGTACCAAAAAAGTTGGGGACCATTGGCCTAGATAATAACAGCTAATTATGCACCAGGGACCTTTACAACCATTTTTATCTCTCCCAACAGCTCTGTCTAGGTACTAGCATTATGTCTTTTTTTTTTTTTTTACAGAAGAGGAAACTGAGATTAAGGTGTTTAGTGACTAGGTCAAAGGCACACAGTTAGTAAATGGTATTTATATTTACAAAATTTATATTTATATAAGAATTCATATTCTTTTTTTCTTTTCTTTTCTTTTTTTAAAAAAAATTTATTTATTTATTTTTTGATTTGACTTTACAAAAATATGGAACGCTTCACGAATTTGCGTGTCATCCTTGCGCAGGGGCCATGCTAATCTTCTCTGTATCGTTCCAATTTTAGTATATGTGCTGCCGAAGCGAGCACAAGAATTCATATTCTTAAAGACATCATAGCTCAAAGAAGCCTCCAGTAAAGACCTGGCTTTCCTGGAACCAAGATACAGGAGCTTCTCTCTTTACAAAGAGTTTAGATTCCAAATGGTTATTCTTACGGCCATGGCTTTAATTCATTCAAACTTAACACAGAGGGGTTTACATTTCCAGTCTCCAGATGAATTTTCCACAAAAGGAAAGGGAGATGGGCAACCCTTTTAAAAGATGTCTGCTTTTCTCATCTTTGCTCATATATGTCCTATGGCATCTCTTTCTTTTTTTCTGGCCAGTCCAGGTGGCAAGCGGGATGTTAGTTCCCCAGCCAGGGATTGAACCCATGCCCCCTGCAGCAAGAGCAAGAGGTCAACCACTGGACCACCAGGGAAATACAATAGTGTCTCTTTCTAAAGGAGACATGTTTTGTACACTTTGGACTTGAGGGTAGGTAATTCCCTCCTAGATAATCTCTTCAAGTGTGAAGAGGAACTGTTTAGCAGCTTTGTGCCCACAGATATTTTGACCATTTGATTAGTGCTTTTAGCCCATGGAACCACATTTTGCCCCAAGACACAAATTTTACCACCTTAAACTTTAGTTCTGGAACCAATACTTGGTCTTAACTAATTTCAGATTAGGTTAGTAAGCATCTGATTTAGAAGCTTATCTCTTGGATTATACTCCAAGGTTTTTCCATTCCATCAATCACTTTCCCAGTCTCCTGCTGTCAAGAGCATAGGCATATCATGTTTTACCTGTTGCATGATTTGCTTTTCACCTTCAGAATTGTCAGTACTATCCAAGGAGTCATCTGTGTGCAAATGAAGCAATTTTCATTCTCATCAGTTTCAATTGTGAATATCTCCTCTTTCATCTCCATCACAACTCTATCCCTCTTTTTTACAGGACCTATCAGCACTCCTACTGCTTTTGTAGCTATCAGATACTATGTGGTCATTATTATTCATGTTCAGTTCAGTTCAGTCGCTCAGTCATGTCCGACTCTTTGAGACCCCATGAATTGCAGCACGCCAGGCCTCCCTGTTCATTACCATCTCTCGGAGTTCACTCAGACTCATGTCCATCGAATCCGTGATGCCATCCAGCCATCTCATCCTCAGTCGTCCCCTTCTCCTNTTTTGAAAACAAACATTAAATATTTAATAGTAATTTAAAACATTTAACAATACTAAATGTGTAGGTTATGGAAAAAAATAGGTTTATTATAAATTTTGAGGTTGAACAAAAGGCTTAAAAATGTATCTTGAACTTCCAGAATGTTTTGTTCATGAACTGAGTTCTAAATCTATCATCCTGTCAGGGGTTGAAAAGCCCTGTGGTTTTTAAACATGGGAGTGACATGACCTCAGTGTTTGAAAAGCTAAGTATGGGTGGATGGAAGTGGGGAGATAAGAGAGAGAAATAAAGAGGCCAATTAGTAAGCTATATAGAAGTGGAGGTCTTGAGAGGTTAAATGATGCAGTGGCTATGAAAATGTTTAAAGGAAATTTTATAAAATTTAATGTTAGATTAGAAAGGACTCTATTTATAGGAGGTCTGAGAAATAAAAGTTACCTTTAAACTCCTAGAGCTTATAGAATGATTTAAATTGGTACAAGTCCTTGAAAGTTAGGCAAGAGGAAACACTTGGTTGTAGAGGGTCTTCTTTATTTCAAACATGCCTTTTTAATATAACATAACATTATTTTTGTATATGATTGCACTTACGTGTTGATTTCCCAAGTTTTTATATGAAATTTTTTAGTATTCGGTATTTAGAAATGAATGTCTGTTCCTTAACAAAGGATAACTTTATAGATTGAACTAACATTACAATGCTTCAGAGTTGAACCTCCCCCCTACCCTTCAGAGTGCTGACGTATTGTTTCAAAATTAATTTTTGAGTTTCATTGTGTGAATTACACATTTGATCACATGCCAAATCTAAATGATTTTTTTTTTCTATTCTTCCAGATCTTTATATTAGTGGGTATTAGATACTCAGTCCTTCTTGACACTTGCTAATCCTACCTTCAGCAACTATTCTTGACTGGTTTCACTGTTGCAGATTTAAGGGTGGTTCTCTCCCAAGCCCAGTGCCCAGTCCTGTGTTCCTCTGGTCTAGCCGAACATTTCCTCCTCAGAGAACTTCATTACTAGGAAAGTTCTAAATTGGTGGGGAACCCCAAGCCAATGATTGATTTGACTTTTGACTTTATTTCATTTGGCCCTTGAGGTGATACTGCACAGTTATCATAGTTGCGGTCCTGGGAGTAATTTCCTTTTCTGGTAGGCTTCATCAGCCATCTGGTCAGAAATGAAACAACTTTTAGGATTAAGGCTATGATTAGTTGTAGAACAGTGCCTTTTCAGTGTTTTCTTAAGATAGTGGCAACTTCCCCACCCCAGGACCAGGGAGCTAGAGTATGACAAAGAGAGTTTACTTGGACTGATTCATTTCAAAACCAAGTGCCTGTATCTGTCCCAGTATTTCTTTCTAATGAATTTGTGTTTTTGTGTGCTTCTGGATCTTAGCTCCTATAATTTGCAATTTACTTTTTTCCTCTACTCATTTTCACTTTCTGTACCTCTCTTTGATTTTCCTAAATGTGACATTATATGGAACTGAAAATGTTGAAGACATTTTACAGAATTAAATAAAATTAAAATTTAAAACTATTTGAATTGAATATCATATTTGTTTAATTAAAAAATACTGAGAAACCTCATCACAACCCCCCGCATTAATGACGATGATTTATAATTGTTTTTTAAGTGATTCTCAATAATTGAAAAAGGTTTTAAAATCCTGATTTGATTTTTTTTCTTGCTATTCACAATGTACATGTTATTGCACTCATGTTTTCTTTACACTGTTTTTCTTTCCTTTCAAAAATATATGATGTTGAGTAATAGATAATCTTAGTTCCCCTCCTTTTTTATTCCCATTCTCCAGCAATAAATCTTTTTAACTTTTCCATTCGTGACAAATACATTATTTTCCCTGTGTTTTCTGCTCTCTGTCATCTTCAGCTGTTTCTACTTTGTCATACAACTTCAGACAATATTAATCCTTGATGTTTCTTCCTTTTGTGTTTCTGGGTCCAAATTAAAAAAAGAAAACAAAAAAAACTACTCGAAATCTTTGTCCAGCTGTGGTATAGGTTTTGCTCTTTCTTGACTGCTGTGAATGTAGGATCCTAGATCCCTGAGAGCGATGGTACCCTCGTGCCTTGGAAGCAAGGGAACTCCCCTCCTTTGCTGTTTCTTGAATTTGCTTTTTAAAATATACCTTGTGCTATTCATGCAGTATTTGGTTCTAGTTCTGTCAAAATGGATTCTGAAGAAACCCATAGAGGCTAAAAATGAGAAAGTCAGACTTCAGTGAATGTGTGTGTTCACATAAGTTTTGAACATTTTAAGTGACTGTTTGGTGGCAGACATGATACAAAGAACTGGGGATACAAAATTTGACCATTTTTATTGTTGCAAAAACAATGTAAACTTGAAAATTGCCAAAGTGTTGCATAATTTTAAAAAATATTATAAATGTTATATCATTCTTAAAAATTGAGGTATAGATGTACAATAGTATGTAAGTTTCAGGTGTACAGCACAGCGATTCACAATTTTTAAACGTTATACTCCATTTATAGTTATTGTAAAATATTGGCTCTATTCCCTTTGTATCCTTGTAGCTTATTTATTTTATGCGTAGTAGTGTGTACCTCTTAATTCCTCACCCCTTTCTTGTCCCTCCCCACTTCTGTCTCCCCACTGGTAAGATTAGTGAGTCTGCTTCTTTTTTTTGTAATATTCACTAGTTAGTTTTGTTTTTTAAAATTCCACAAATAAGTGATACCATACAGTATTTGTCTTTCTCTGTCTGACTTATTTCACTTAGCATAATACCCTCCAAGTGGCAAAATTTTGTTTTTTGTGGCTGAGTAGTATTCCAGTGTGTGTGTACGTGTGTGTGTGTGTTTGTGTGTGTGTGTACATGCCACATCTTTATTCATTCATCTGTTGGTGGACACTTAAGTTGCTTCATATCTTGACAATTGTAAATAATGCTGCTGTGAACATTGGGGTGGATATATCCATTTGAATTAGTGGTTTTTTTTTTTTTTTAGTGTATATAGGTGTGAAATTCCTAGATCATATGGTAGTTCTAGTTTTAGTTTCTGAAAAATCTCCATACTGTTTTCCACAGTACCTGCACCAGTGTGCATTCCCACCAGCAGTATAAGAGGGTACCCTATTCTCCACATCTTTGCCAGCATTTGTTATTTGTATTCTTTTTGATGATAGCCATTCTTAATAGATACCTCATTCATAATGAGGTGATACCTCATTATAGCTTTAATTTGCATTTCTTTGATGATTAATGATGTTGAGGATCTTGTCATATGCCCATTGGCCATCTGCATATCTTCTGGAAGAATGTCTATTCAGGTCTTCTGCCCATTTTTAAATTGGGTTGTTTGCTTTCTTGATATTGAGTTTTATGAGCTGTTTATATTGGATGTTCACCCATTATTGGTCATAGCATTTGCAAATATTTTCTCTCATTTAGTAGGTTGTCTTTGTTGATGGTTCCTTTTCTGGGCAAAAGCTTTTAAGTTTAATTTGGAACCGTTTGATTATTTTTGGTTTTATTTCTTTTGCTTTAGAGGACAGAGCCATAAATTATTGCTATAATTTATGTCAAATTCTTCTAGTTTTATGGTTTCTGGCCATATACTTTGATCTTTAATCTATTTTGAATTTATTTTGTATATGGTGTTAGGGGATGTTCTACTTTAAGTCTTTTTACTTGTAGCTGTCTGGTTTTCCTAGCACCACTTATTGTAGAGACTGTCTTTTCTCTCTTGCTTGTTCTTGCCTCCTTTGTTGTAGATTGACCATAAGTGTGTGGATTTATTTCTGGACTCCCAATTGTGTTTTGTTGATGCCAGTACCATACTGTTTTGGTTACTATAGCTCTGTAGTATAATCTGAAGTTAGATTCCTCTAGCTCTGTTCTTTCTCAAGATTGTTTTGGCTATTTGGGATCTTTTATGTTTCCATACACATTTTAAAACTACTTGTTCTAATTCTGTGAAAAATGCCCTTGGTGTCTTGATAGAGATTGCAGTGAATTTGTAGATTGCCTTGGGTAGTACAGTCATTTTAATAGTATTCATCTAATCTAATCCATGAACACAGTGTATCTTACTATTTGTTTGTGTTGTCTTCAGTTTTCTTTCATCAGTCTCTCACAGTTTTTTGAGTACAATTCTTTTACCTCCACAGGTAGATTTCATCTACCTGTGAATAGGATTGCCTCCTAAATTTCTCTTTCTGATAGTGTCTTGTTAGTCTGTAGAAATGCAACAGGTGTCTATTTGCTTTTTAAAAGGAAATGACTATATATACTAGCTTATTTAGTAGCATGCCTGCATTTATTAAAAATATCAGAATATTTGTTACAGGTGCTTGTTATATATTTGCAGTATTAAGAATAAGTCTCCCTTTTCTTTGGGAAAAAGTTATATAAATAAATGTTCTTTTTTGTGTTACTTTTATCCTTTATTAACAAAGAAACTAAAAAATGCAAGCAAACGAAAAGCTTCAGTGAGTTTTATGTGCCACTCACCAAGGATTAATAAACTATCAATCCTTTCTGTATTTCCAGAAAACTGAAAAGGCGATGCTCCATTGTGGTGGAGGTATTTGAACATTTGGCTGTGTACTATATTTAATAGAATTACAAAGATGGAGTTCCCATCTTTAATTTGGTGAGGTGGGTTATTAATGAAGATGTTCCTGCCTCTCCACAGTAGAGGTATATCCTTACTGAGAATATATGAGAGTTTACCAGTTAGGGAAATTTACAGTGGTGTGAGAGGCATAAGCCGGATAGAGTAGGAAATGACTCTGGTCATGGACATTGGCATTGAGAATGCTACATGGAGATTGTGAATTACCAGATACTCAAGATGGCAGAGTCAGTTTGTAGTGTATCAATGTTTGTATTTGAATGTGAGATTTAAATTTATACCTGGCATTTGTGTATTTTATCTCCTTTAACTTTGTAGTGTATCAACATTTGTATCAACGTTTGTATTTGAGCCAGCTTGTAGTGTATCAACGTTTGTATTTGAATGTGAGATTTAAATTTATACCTGGCATTTGTGTATTTTATCTCCTTTAACTTTACAGAAGTCTTGTGAAATTATGGTCTTCTCAATGATAATTATTCCACATAATGGAGAGATTTAGGATTGCTCTCAAATAGTTTATACCTTAAAAATCCTCCAGTGCCATGGATTTTTATGATAAAGCCCAGGGTGTGATTGGAAGTGAATTAGAAAATGAGGCTGGAGAAGTAGTAGAATTAAACTTTTTGATTAATGTTAAATTCTAGATCTTTATTGTTCAAGGAATTTTATAACTTCCTTCTTCATTTATCTTTGGTTCAGTTCGGTTCAGTCATTCAGTCATGTCCAGCTCTTTGCAACCTCATGAACTGCAGCATGCCAGGCTTCCTTGTCCATCACCAACTCCTGGAGCCTACTCGAACTCATGTCCATTGCGTTAGTAATGCCACCCAATCATCTCTTCCTCTGTTGCCCCCCTTCTCCCTTCTCTTCTCACGTTCAGTCTCAGCATCAGAGTCTTTTCCAATGAGTTGGTTCTTCCCATCAGGTGGCCAAAGTATTGGAATTTCAGTCAGCATCAGTCCTTCCCATGAATATTTGGGACTGATTTCCTTAGGATAGACTGGTTGGATCTCCTTGTAGTCCAAGGGACTCTCAAGAGTCTTCTCCAACACCACAGTTAAAAAGCATCCATTCTTCGGTGCTCAGTGTTTTTTATAGTCCAACTCTCATCCATACATGACTACTGGAAAAACCATATTTTTGACTAGATGGACCTTTGTTGGTAAAGTAATGTCTCTGCTTTTTAATATGCTGTCTAGGTTGGTGATAGCTTTTCTTCCAAGGAGCAAGCATCTTTTAATGTCATGGCTGCAGTCATCATCTGCATTGATTTTGGAGCCCCCCAAAATAAAGTCTCTCACTGTTTCCATTGTTTCCCCATCTATTTGCCAAGAAGTGATGGGACTGGGTGCCATGATCTTAATTTTCTGAATGTTGAGCTTTAAGCCAACTTTTTCACTCTCCTTTTTTACTTTCATCAAGAGGCTCTTTAGTTCTTCTTCGCTTTCTGCCATAAGGGTTGTGTCACCTGTATATCTGAGGTTATTGATATTTCTTCCGGCAAACTTGATTCCAGCTTGTGCTTCATCCAACCTGGCATTTTGCATGATGTACTCTGCATATAAGTTAAATAAGCAAAATGACAATATACAGCCTTGACATACTCCTTTTCCGACTTGGAATCAGTCTGTTATTCCATGTTCAGTTCTAACTGTTGCTTCTTGACCTGCATGCAGATTTCTCGGGAGGCAGGTCAGGAGGTCTGGTATTCCCATCTCTTGAAAAGTTTTCCAGTTTATTGTGATCCACACAGTCAAAGGCTTTGGCATTATCTTTGGTAAATAACCAATTTTTCCTTCCTTAAAGTTTTGCTATTAAATATTCTGAGCTCTTAAAAATGCTCATTTAAAATGTACATTTCTGGGGCTTAAGACAAACAACTTAAAAAAATTGGTATTCTCAATAAGTGGGTAATTCCTGTTTGTGCTTTGTTTTAATGGCTATTTAAGGATGAAATGTAATTTTTAAGAAACATAGCATTTTATATCTTGAATTTTTATTTGGGCCATAAGTCAGTTCCAGCTTTTGTGAAGAGTAAGAGCATAGTCTCTAGACTACAGCATGATTTCCTGGGCTTGAGTCCCAGACTGACACTGATATTGTAACTTAGGGTAGATGGTTTAACCTATTAGTACCTAAATTTCCTTATCTCTGAAATGGGTTTTAAAGTACAAATGAATTAATCTGTGTAGAAGAGTGCTTAGAGTATGGCAAGTGTAAGTGTTCAGTTATTGTTGATTTTTTTTTTAATCTATAGATAGAGATGTAGGAAAGTTGTAGAAATGTGCAGTGATATATTACATGTTGTTAAGATGTTTTACATACATTTAGAAAACTAAGAAGACATAGTTTGAGTCACTTTTGTAATCTCAACAACCATTAATGGCCTGTTATTCTTCCGTCGCTAAGTCATGTCCAACTCTGCAACCCCGTGAACTGCAGCATACCAGGCTTCCTGTCCTTCATGGCCTGAGATTAGTTAAAACTTTGTAGAAATATAAAACCAAGTATAGACAGAGATTGAGGAGTACTATGATATTTTTAAGAAGTTGGTTGTGTTGTTAGCTTGAGTTGTTCTTTATCTTTATTTTATATAATTAAAAGATGCATGTAACAGCTGAAATATTAGTCTTAAAAATCTTAAATTTCCTAGTGTAAAGATTTATTACAGGAAATTTAGAGCATGTTGACAATTACAGTTAACGTATCTACCTCAATAACTAGAAATAATAATTATAGCATCAGTTACACCCTTTTAAAGATCTGTATGCATATTTAATAACAGGCTCATAGAATGATTTTTTCCTTAATGTGGAATTAATAAGTATTTAAATGTTAAGTATATAACAGGCATATGATAAATATTAGGGACATAATGATGAACAAGATTGATGAGGTCCTTGTCCTGATGGAGCCTGCAGTTTGTTTGAGAAGATAGGGAAACAAAATAGGGGAAAAAAAAATAGTTAATTAGAAATGCCATCAAGGAATGAAAGAGACAGAAGACAGAAAATAATGTGGATGGTGTGAGGACACCTATTAATTTAGGTAAGCTGGTTAGGGAAGGCTTCTGAGAAGGTCACATTTAAGGTGACATCTGAAGGATAATGGAGAGCCAAGACAGTGAAGGATTAGGGACAAGCATTCCGCACAGGGGCAATAGAATGGATAGAGACCTTGAGGCAAGAAAGAATCTGAATTGTCTGAAGAAGCGAGAGAGTATTATTTTGACTGAGCATCTTGAAGGGAGGAGGAGAGTAGTGTGTGATCTGGCTGTATAAGCAAGGACCAGATGGTACAGAGCCTCATAGACCTCGTTTGAAGTTTATCAGTGGATGAGAGGAAGCAGCTGAAGGATTTTAAGGAGAAGAGTTAAGTGATAGGATTTATTTTTGTTTGGCCTGATGTGTGTGTATTTTATACTGTGAAAAGAATGCTTAACATAAAATTTGTCATCTTAACCATTTTTAAGTGTACAGTTCAGAAGTGTTAAGTATATTTACTACCATTCTGCCTTATTTCTGTGAATTTGACTACTTTTGATAGGTCCTGTAAGTGGAATTACATAGTATTTGTCTTACTGTGACTAGCTTATGTCACTTAGCATAGAGTCCTCATGGTTCATCCTTTTTGTATATAACACAGAACTTTCTTTCATCTGAAGGCTGAATAATATTCCAGTGTATGTTTATACTGCACTTCTAAAAAGAGATTTATTTTATTTTTTGGCTGTGGGTGGGTGCTCGTTGCTGCACATGGGCTTTCTCTAGATGTGGCCAGTGGGGGCTACTCTTCACTGTGGTGTGCGTGCTTCTCTTGTTGGGGAACATGGGCTGAATGTGCCTGGGCTTCAGTAGCTACGGTGTGTGGGATCAGTAGTTGGCGGCTTGTGGGCTTAGTTGCTCTGTGGCATGTAGGATCTTCCTGGGTTAGGGATCGAACTGGTGTCCCTTGCATTGCAAGGTGAAAAGTGAATTATTGACCAGAGAAGCCCTCTACTGCATTTTTTAAAATGTCCTTTCATCTGTTGGTTTTACCTCTTGGCTATTGTGAATAGTGCTGCTCTGAATGTGGGTATGCAAATACTTCTTTGAGACTCTGGTTTCAATTTTTTTGGATGTGTGTGTGTGTGTGTGTGTGTGTATATATTTATATTAGTGTTTTGAGGAAACTAAACTTTTTGTCTTTTCTATGGTGGTTTCTTTTCTTTTGTACTCTTTTCTATGGTGGTTGTACCATTTTACAATCCCAGCAGCAGAGCATGTGTTCAGTTGCTCCATGATTTATATTTTAAAGATTTCTTTGGCTGCTCTTTGGGGAATGAATTGTTGGGAGCAAGAGTGTCCACAGGGAGATTGACTAGGAGAGTAATTATTAGAGTCCAGTTGAGAGTTAATAAAGGCCTGGACTAGGATGATAGGAGAAAAGGGTTAACGAGGCATTTTGGAAGAACTAGAATTGATTTGACTTGCTGATGGATTGAAAAGCAAGGATAACTGTTAGATTGGTAGCTTCAGGGTTCCTAACGACATCCAAAATGCTAATGCGGGTAGAAAAGTTTCCCAGAGCCCTCGACGTATTTCTTCTCATGCCTCATAGGTCAGGCCTGGGTTATTGGACAATGGAAATAGGATTTCCCTTGTTTAGAACAATCAGGATTAATTGTCCCAGGGCTAGGGGAGTGGCCCACCTTCCTGAGTACATTGCTGGCCCATATTTGAACAAAATGGAGGTTGTCTTAGGAAGGAAGAAGAGAGGGAGTGACACATAAGTAATTAGCTTTGTGAGTTTTGGGGAAGCCTCTTGACCTCTTTGCTCCATTTGTAAAATGGGAGTATAACTATCTCACAGAGATGTTTTGAAGACTAAATAAATAGTGTATTTGAAATGTTTAACAAGGAACAAGTTCTCAGCATACGTCATTTTCTTTATGTGATTCTTCCTCCCACCCTCACCATCTTGTTTTGGACTTTGTATTTCCTTTAACTATCCTACTGTTTTTTGATCAGCCAAACTCAAATTCTTAGAATTACATTTCACCTTTCCCCCACTCCTTTCATTCTTATTGCTACCACAGTGGTTCTGAACTAAATCGTTTTTGTTAGAGGAGACAATAATCTTGTAACTCATCTTGTATTCTCTTATATTCTAGTTTCATTCATAAAACTTACTATTATTTTTTGGTTATACCAAATTAAATTTAAACTTGTTTTTGTTCATAGTGAACACAAACTCCAACTGATCTTCTACCCGTTATAAATGTACTCCACCAAAATTAGGCTAATTCTTGTTCTTTGAAACACATCTTTATTTCCTCCTTTATTCTTTTCCTTATATGTTTCCCTCATGCTAGAGTGTCCTCTCAGTCTCTCAAGGTCCATTTTAAATGTTTGTGTATTCAGTCAGTAAATATTACAATATTCTGTGTTCAGCGCACTGTTTTAAGAGTTGGAGATATAGTGGTAGGCAAAAATTGACGTGGTTCCTGCTCTTCTGCGTTTATTTAGTCATAAAGTATTTTCAGAGTCATCGTCAATTTGAAGACATGACTTCTACCTTGAAACTTTCTTGACATTCTTTATACCCTTCTTATTGTAATTCTTGCAGGCAATGTCTGTCTGCTTGCATTGTTTTACAGTGGTTTTTCTTTCTTTTCTACTCAGTTGAGAGACATCTGTTCTGGTATCTTCCTCTTAAAAGTTGTATCATAGTCTTGTAAATGCTTTTTGACTTGAAGCTTTGTCTTTGTAATCTGTTATAGTTGATTCTTTACATCTGTATAGTGACTTATGGTTTATAAATATCACTTTGCTACAGTGTGGTCTAGCACTTTAAAATATATGCATAATTTGGAATACTGTACAATTTAATCATTGACACCTGATCTAACATGTATTTGTTGATACTGAAAAGTATTGTGTGTATCAGGTATTTTGGGGCAGAATGATAGCACATCTTTATTTATGCCTGTAACTTCTAGTGGAAAAACGTTAACAGGATTAACTTTGCTTTTCACTGTTAAAGACTGAGCAGTTATAATTAATATGTTACTCAGTTGTCTTAATGCTTGAATTCTTTAATTGATAATTTCACATCTTTTTGAAGGTGTTTAGGGGAATTAAAATGATGTGGTTATTAAAAAGAATGGAATTTATTCAGTTTATAATCTTACAGACTTTAAAAACTTTTAAAAAGTGCTGATTAATATGAAATTAAGAGTGGTAAAGTCAGTAAGTATTCAGCAGGGACTTACAGTGTGTTACTTAATTGGAGAGTGTATTCAGCAGATGTTCGAATGCCTGCTTCAAACTACTAGACATGTTTTACATGCCAGAGGAGGATGGAAAGTAAACAAATGAAGTCTCTGGTCTCATGCTTTCACTTGTTATGAAGTTGTAGTTTTGCTATGTGCAGTATCTGATCTTTAAACAGATTGACACTTTCCTTATTCTATGATTGCCACTGATCCCGGTGTTCACTGGTTTCCACACTCCTTTGTAATTGAAGCTGGGTGGCATATTGATTTTATTTGTGCTCATTTATAATATCAGTTGTAGAAGTCATAATAAGTCTTTGAGTTTTATGTAAAGCATGTATATGTTTTCTGAAGTCAACTCTAATATAACAGATCTAGAACTGGATTTCAAAATCTATTAATTCCTGGTTCTGTGTTTTTTTTTGCCATATGCCATATCATATTTCTTTATGGGACCTATTTTTTTCTCATTGTCCTCTGCTTTCCCTACCCTCCATCCCTCTGCTTCCTCCTGATACAATCCACCCCTTGCCTGATGCTGCCTCCTCTGCCTGACATGCCCCCCGTTGCTCTCCTGGTGCCTGCTCCTGCCCTCAGCTCCTGCTTCTGCCTTGTGTAAAGGTATGTACTTAACTTTACTCTCGATGCCTCCTTGGGAGCCTTTTTCTGGGTAGTGCCAACTGTGTGTAAGTCTTAGGGCATCTACTTTTCTGAGCCTATCTTTGTCAATTTTTGTGTTTTTATTTGCAGCCCTTGGCGTTTACTTATAGATCTTTTTTTTTTTTAAAGCTTGCATTAAGCTTTTTTTGTATTTGTATGTTTGTTACCATTTGTAAAATCTTAAAAATAACCAAAACAACAATTCTTAATGTGTATTTAAAAAATTTTACTTTTTAAAACTTTTAACCCCTAGAAACATGTAGATATGTTGGCCCTTTGAATTTCGTCAAAACACATATGAAAATCTCTCAAGTTTTAAAAACTTGTTTATAAGATTATCAACTAGCTTTTATAGTGTATTAAAATTTAGTTTCACATTTTGAAGTCTAAAAATTTGTTTTTAGGTAGGTGGCTGGTGGTTATGATATATTCATCATAAGCCTTGAATATTGAACTGTTAGTAATGAGGACTTTTTTCTTCATATTCTAGATTAGTAAAGGGATGAAAAATTGTTATATTCTAGGACCTCTGATTTATAATGAAATGACATGGGAATAGAATCTGCTTAGGAAATAAAAGATAAGTCTTTTTTTGTCTTTAGTCAGTATTTCAAGATTTCCAGATAAATAGCAGCTGTTTTTGGTTAAATACAAATTCCAAAGCAAGACATGGTATGTTTATAGATAATTCTTTTCTAATGATGCTGAAGATGGTCCTGAAAAGTCTTAACCCTAGTACAGTTTGAAATTGAAGAACTAAAATCTTATAGGAAAAGTGGGCTTTGAAGTGAGGATCAATAGACATGCCAAAGTCTATTAGTATTATGTTTGCTGAAAGAAAATACCATAGTAAAGAGTCATTGCATGTTCTGACTTAGTAATTCAGCAAAGTGTCTTCCTTGGTGGCTCAGATGGTAAAGCCTCTGCCTACAATGCGAGAGACCCAGGTTCGATCCCTGGGTCCGGAAGATCCCCTGGAGAAGGAAATGGCAACCCACTCTAGTACTCTTGCCTGGAAAAATCGCATGGACGGAGGAGCCTGGTAAGCTACAGTCCATGGGGGTTGCAAAGAGTCAGACACGACTGAGCGACTGTCTTGAACACCTTGAATTTCCATTTATCATCTTTTCATTATGAGGAAGGGTTCAGAATTTCCGTCTGTAGCTTGTGAGGTGCTTGAAAACTCATTTAGCTGGGTGTGGCTTTCCTGTTACTAATGTCACCTTCAGTGCACCACAGACCTAAAATTTCCCCAGTGGAGCATTGCTGTTCTTTGGTGTTCTGTGTGGCCTGAATATTGTTCCTGCTTCACTGGCAACTGTCTGCAGCGTGACTGTGCTGTAGAGGGGGCCCTCTGTGTGTGCTGGGTTTGCGGTAGGAATGGAGGAGTTCTAGATTCTCCTGAGAGCCCTTCAGCTTTAGGTAGGGCTTGTGAGCCTGGGCCTTGGCAGCGAGTCTTTCTAAGTCTTCTCCCCTTTCTCCTAGTGGAAGCTAAACTCTGCCTTGTGTCTGAGGGAGTACTTAGGCTAGAGAGAGCTTCCTGTCTTTTGCCCAGTGGTAGCTTACTGCTTAGTTGCAGCATGGGATCCTGGGCTAAGTGGGTTTCTTGTCTTTCTCCTAAGGTAGTGGGATTTTACTACTGCTTTCTCTTAGGAGCAGTGAATCTGCCTGGGCCCTGGGAATGGGAGGATTTCTCAACTATTCTGCTGGTAGATAACTACTTCTCCCAGTCTATGCTTATCTCTCAGACTCTGACTAATAGTGGTTTTTGGTATATGTATCTGTGCTAATTCTTTCCTTCCAGGTTTTGGATTCTGTTCTCTTATCCTGGTACTCTCCTGTCTTTGTTTCTATGTCTTGACTTCCTATTGATAATTTTTTGCTGCCCAGACCCTCATGGTCTAACTAAATTCCTAGTCTTGTACTTCCTCTGCAGTGTCTTCAGATTGAGTCATCAACATTACTGAAGTAAGGTACTTAGTGAAAAGCCACGAAGTGTTTCAGTTAATTTTGTGATTCAGAAATTGCCAGTTATTCTATAGTTAATCCACTTGACTGTGTATTATACTTAGCCCTCTGGACCTTGGACTGTTGTATAATTTGTACCAAAAAGTCTCTAATGAGGATTCCATCCATTCTCCTTATTTGATTTCACAATCTAACAGTTGTTACAGGTTTTATTCTTCATTGCTCACCTGTGGTATAGAGTGTATGGTTTTGTAGAGTTTGAGTCAGATGACCTGGGCTTAAATTCCTATTTCACCATTTCTTTTATCTGCCTGTCTGTTTATCTATAAAATATTTATTGACTACCTTCTTTATTCTGGGTGCAGTCATTACTGTGACTTCCGGCAACTTATTGAGCATAGTCATTGTGTTAAGTGCTTTTTATAGGTTCACATTTAATTTTCCAACAACTCAGTAACAGCAGGTTTTTTTTTTGTAGTAGTAATTATTTGAGGATTTTTTTGTAGTAATTATTTGAAGAAATATTGAGTAATTAATTTTAGGAAGCTGAAGGCTCAAATAGTTAAGAATCATGCCTACTGCCTCTGGATAGTAAGAGAAAGCAAACCTTCCACAAACATTAGTAATGTTTATCTGAAGGATTCTTTCATAATACACTTAACTCTTCCTCTGTTAGAAACACACTGTAAGTTTTAGTTTTGTAAATAATGATTCAGCCAGACTTCTAGGAGCTGTACTTGATTGTTCTGATTTCTCGTTTCCCACATCCTGACCATCTGTCAGTAATACTATGGGTTCTAACTACCCACATATGTTTTGAGTTTCTCTACTTTTCTCCATTCCCATTGCCATCACTCTAGTCCAGGCCACCATTAACCCTCACAGGGATTCCTGCAGTAGCTTCCCAACTTGTTGTTATTGCTGTTAACCTTTGACAGCCTCTCCTCTCTGAAGCCTGTAAAAAATGCACATAAGATCATTTCCTTCCCATTTCAATGGCTTTCCTTTGTAATTACAATAAAATAGCAACTTTTTACCCTGGTCTGCAAATCCCTGCTTGTTCTGATTTCCTTTCTACTGCATAATATGACAAACTCTCTCCCTGTTTCTCAGTCTTAGCACTTGAGGTTTTCTGCCTGTTCCTAATCAGCTTAAAAAAATTTATTTATTTTAATTGGAGGCTAATTACTTTACAACATTGTAGTGGTTTTTGCCATACATTGACAGTCAGCCACGGGTGCACATGTGTTTCCCATCCAGAACCCCTCCTCCCCATCGCATCCCCCAAGGTCATCCCAGTGCACCAGCCGTGAGCACTCTGTCTCATGCATCCAACTTGGATCATCAGCTTTTTGCATGGCTGACTTTTGCATGTGTCTTTTTTGGTGACCACCTGTAGGATCAGCCCATTTCCTTCCTCTCTTCAGTATATACACAAATCACTTAATAGTTTGATACACTTATAACTAAAAATTATATCTTAATATACTTATTATTTGCAATCTGTACTTGCCCATAGAAATGTAAGTTTCTAAAGAATTGGACCATTGTCTGTCTTATTTGTAATCCTAAGTAGTGTCTAATATGTTGTCGGTAATCTATAAAACTTTTTGGATGATGAATGTCATGATTCATGCCTTTTGTGCATAAGTCTTTTTCTGTATTTTGATCTTTTCCCTTTCTGACGCTAGCAAGCCAAAGTAGAGTTAAGCTAAGGGAAATGTTTAATGTATTTTTTAACTGTATAAGATGTGTATAAGAGACAGGCCTACAATGCGTNAAAACAAGGCCCTACTGTGCAACACAGGGGACTGTATTCAATCTCCTGGGATAAACCACAAAGAAAAAGACCATAAAAGGAATGCACGTATGTGTATAACTGAGTTACTCTGCTGTACACTAATAATTAATGCAATATTATAAATCAGCTATACTTCAGTAAAGAGCTCAATTTATTAAGAAACACCCATGTCAGTCTCCCTGCGCCTCCTTCGCAAGGGCAGCCCCAAGGCCCGATCTCTCCCCCTCCAACCAGCCCGGCCTGGGCTCGCTGCCTGTAGCGCTTGCAGACGGGGACGCGTAGGATGCAGCAGCAACGGCCAGACTTCACGGAGCGCCCACTCCCAGCCACACGTCCTGAGGCCTGTGGATGTCACACTCTCACAACGACCTCTGCTTCCAAGGCGGCACAGAGCGCGGTAGCAGCCAAAAGGCTCAGAGACGACTTACTCCATTTCGTTTCTCCCCAGTGCAGGTGTCCCGGGAGTGACCCTCCTCAGTGGGAGGGCGGGCCAGCCAGACCCCAGCTCAGATCCCGCTCTGCCCTTGGCTGCAGCCGTGTCCCCTCGAGTGGCGCTTCCTTCTGTCCAGACAACGGGGCCCTAGCCTGGCACGTGATTACAGAAGCTGAGACGGCCCACAGTCTGCTGTCTTCAGGCTGCAGACCCAGCAGGGCCAGTGGGGCGGCCCAGCTCGAGCCCAGACGCCTGAGAACCGGAACCCCCGTGTCCCAGCGCAGAACACAGAAGCCCCAGCTCCAGAGGAGACAGCAGGAGCTCGCCTTTCCTTCGCCTCTCTGTTCCACTCCAGCCCGCAAAGCGCTGGGCGATGGCAGCCCCCCTGCAGACGGCGGGTCGTCGTTACTGATTCAGAGGCAGCCCTCTTCCAGAAACACCCAGAAATGATGCTCCCAGCTCTCTAGGGATCTCTGTTGAGCGGGCACATATAAAGTTCACCGCCACACGTCTTGATTTTTATATTGTTAAACATGTTGTCCTTTACTCACTAAGTCATGTCCGACTCTTTGAGACCCCATGTGCTGTAGCCCACCAGGGTTCTTTGTCCACAGGATTTCNTAGGACTCCATGCTTCCATTGCAGGGGTCATGGATTTGATCCCTAGTCAGGGAACTAAGATCCTGCACCAGGTGGCATGGCCAATAGTTTTTTAAAAATTAATGAAGTCCAATGAGAGAACAAACACAAATGAATTAACGGCGAATGGCGGGATTTTAGACAGTGGCTCTGGATGAGAAATTTGACATGGGCTGTATGGGTAGCTGTATGGGTAGCTAACCTACTTCTAAATGGAAATTGGACTAGCAGTAGGATTTTGGCATCTCTGACTACACGATGAATGAATTTAAGGGAAGAATTAGAATGAAAGGTTGGGTATTCACTTGGAAGCACCCTCCCCAGACTCAATTCTGGTAGGAATCATCAGCAAAAATCCTATTTTTAACGGCTAGGAGGATCCTTAAGGAAATGTCAGTCTCTGAGATTACCCCAAGTCTCCTCTGCATAAATAATAACATCACTGTCGACAGATTCTTGGCTCAACTGATCTTCTTTTAAACATGCATACTAGTCAAAATGAAATACTTATTAGAGAAAGATTGGAAAGGATGAAACTGGAAATGATCACTCAAAATAAAGAAAAAAATCAGCCTCATTAATAAGGGGGGAAATCTGGGCATTCTGAGCTAGCCAGACACCAAAAATTATGTAAAGCAGCAGTACTGTTGGTATGATGTCTGTAGTGCAGAGTAACTCAAAGAAACCACTGAAAAAGCTGATACCAGCACCCAAGCAGCACATGCTCAGAACGCTTGAAGGTACCAGATCGTCCCACTGGGTGAACAGTGTTACATCAAGCGGAAACATTTCCTCTGGCTTCTGATCAGTGTATGCCCTGAAACCCCGGGACTTGCTGGTGCTCATTATTTTTATTCTAACTCTGTTGCTGCAAACACTATCCTCATTCACACGAATGCTTGATCTTGCTAAATCATCCTAAGCTATCTGNTGTTACATCAAGCGGAAACATTTCCTCTGGCTTCTGATCAGTGTATGCCCTGAAACCCCGGGACTTGCTGGTGCTCATTATTTTTATTCTAACTCTGTTGCTGCAAACACTATCCTCATTCACACGAATGCTTGATCTTGCTAAATCATCCTAAGCTATCTGCAGCAATTATCCCATGATTAAATTTCTAAAGTTAATTGTTAAGTTAAAAAAAAAAAAGACTCTTTTATTAGTTTAAAATTTTTCTGCTTTTTCATTTTACCAAGTGTCCTTTTAGTCCTTAATTATTAGAAAACATAAATAAAAGTGTCCAATTATCCTTCTCTTTAACCTTTATCATTTTATAGCTCTTATCAGATTTCTGCTTTCTTTTCTCCAGACTAGAAATTCCTCACCATTCATCTGTGGGTTCTATCTTCCTATACAAGCTGTAATTATTTTACTTGAACTTGTCTAATTTATTTCTGATCTGGCTCAGTCATTTTTGAGATAAAAATGGAAAGAAGCCATTCAAAATTAGGACATACCCTTTGTAAAAATGAACATAAATTTATTACAATATTTTCTATAACCCTTTTAACCAGAATGGTTTCTTATTACTTATTTGGCTACCACTGCTCTTTAAGATGTACTCTTTGAATAGTTCTTGATGGTGTCTACATACTTTTCCAATATGGTTTAGAAAAACTTCATACCCATGGGGATATTATTGAAATTATTCCTTTCTCAGACTCATTAGACTCAAAGAATTTCAAGATAAATTTCTATCTTTGGTGTGATCCTCTACTTAGTTAAGTAAAATGTGTAGGTACTTCTAGATTTCCACAATTGTGGATTTTGAGTGATCCACTATTTCTTTCCCATCTGCACTAGGTAATTATAATCAGAGATAAAGCTCGCGACTTCTTTTGAGGAAAAGAAGCAAGTTAGCATGCATGCATGCATCCTTTCCCAGGTGGCCCTAATGGTAAAGAATCTGCCTGCCAATGCAGGAGACATCAGATTCAATCGCTGTGTTGGGAAGATCCCCTCGAGGAGGTCATGGCAACCCACTTCAGTATTCCTGCCTGAGAAATTCCATGGACAGAAAAGCCTGACAGGCTATGGCCCACAGCATTGTGCAGAGTTGGACATGACTGAAGCAACTTAACAGGCACATCTTTCTGATATCCTCCTCCACTGATCAAGCCTACTTAGGCAGCCCTGTTTTGCACACATGATTGAATGACTGTGTTAGTCGCTCAGTCGTGTCCTATTCTTTGCGACCCCATGGACTGAAGCCCCCCAGGCTCCTCTGTCCACAGAATGCTCCAGGCAAACATACTGGAATGGGTTGCCATTTCCTTCTCCATGGAATCTTCCTGACGGAGGGATGGAACCTGGGTTTCCTGCGTTGCAGGAAGATTCTTTTCTGTCTATGCTACCAGAGAAGCAGCTCTACCTAACTACTAAAGGCACTTCCTGGATGGCTCAGATGGTAAAGAATTTGCCTGCAACGCAGGAGACCCGGGTTTAATCCCTGGGTCGGGACTATCCCCTGCAGAAGGGAATGGCAGCCCATTCAGTATTCTTGCCTGGAGAATTTCATAGACAGAGGAGCCTGGCGGGCTACAGTCCATCAGGTAGCAAAGAGTTGGACACAACTGACTGACTAACACTAACTACTGGTAATTAACACAGACACATGCCCCAACCTAGGGACAGCCAATCCTTAGGCTCACCGGTGCTAATCAAACAGAGATGAACTAGGGCAATCAAATTCTCACATTTGGGCATTTGAATTAGGAAATATAAAAAGGATTAAGCAATTAAGAGCAGCAACTAAAGTTGAAAATTTGTGCTGAAAAAGAGAAACCGTTGGGTAGAGGAGGAGCCAAAAAGGTATAATTATGAGAAGGTCAGAGCTACGAAGAAGAAAAAATTGCAGATAAGTAGCAACTCTGACATAGAGAAATGATAAAGTGGAAGATAAGGATATTTTTCTCTCTAGTAATTAGACAAAGAAACAAACCCATGGAGAGTTGTTGAATCATATTGCCAGCAGTAAAGTGATGAGCCATGAACTCCTGTGGCTGAAGATTCTAGAGGTGCCTTGAAATAACCACTGAATTCCTATCTCCATGACTCCCTGTCATAGATTTTGATGAGAGTCAAACTTGTACTGGTATTTATCCAATAACTCCATTACTTGAGCTGGCTTGAGTGAGTCTCATCCTAGAAATTCTGAAAGCCTAACCATGAGCATCATTCTCATCCATATTTTAGCTCAGATCATCTTCCATTGGGCTTCCCTGATAGCTCAGTTCGTAAAGCTCAGTTGGTCGCCTGCAATGCAGGAGACCCTGGTTCGATTCCTGGGTCAGGAAGATCCGCTGGAGAAGGGATAGGCTACCCACTCCAGTANTCAGATCATCTTCCATTGGGCTTCCCTGATAGCTCAGTTCGTAAAGCTCAGTTGGTCGCCTGCAATGCAGGAGACCCTGGTTCGATTCCTGGGTCAGGAAGATCCGCTGGAGAAGGGATAGGCTACCCACTCCAGTATTGTTGGGCTTCCCTGTTGGCTCATGTGGTAAAGAATCCACCTGCAATATGGGAGACCTGGGTTCAATACCCTGGGTTCAATACCTTGGAGCTGTCTCTTATACACATCTTACCCATGGGGATATTATTGAAATTATTCCTTTCTCAGACTCATTAGACTCAAAGAATTTCAAGATAAATTTCTATCTTTGGTGTGATCCTCTACTTAGTTAAGTAAAATGTGTAGGTACTTCTAGATTTCCACAATTGTGGATTTTGAGTGATCCACTATTTCTTTCCCATCTGCACTAGGTAATTATAATCAGAGATAAAGCTCGCGACTTCTTTTGAGGAAAAGAAGCAAGTTAGCATGCATGCATGCATCCTTTCCCAGGTGGCCCTAATGGTAAAGAATCTGCCTGCCAATGCAGGAGACATCAGATTCAATCGCTGTGTTGGGANCGACATGGGTTTGGGTGGACTCTGGGAGTTGGTGATGGACAGGGAGGCCTGGTGTGCTACGGTCCATGGGGTCACAAAGAGTCAGACACGACTGAGCAACTGAACTGAACTGAATGTTCAACCAATCTTCCATCCCTGGTGTAAACTCTGCTTTATCATGATGTATTATTATCCCTTTTCTGTAGTTTGTTTAATTTGCTGATATTTTTAGATTTTTATGTTTTAAGTGAGGCTGGATTGCAGTTTTCGGTTTTAGTACTGTTTTCTTGGCTTTGGTACTAGTGTTAAAGCTATTATCATAAAATGAGTTAAGGAAGTTTCTGTTTTCTTTTTGTGTTAAAATTAGGGTTCCTTTTTCCTTTATTGTTAAAACTCAAAAATGAAAACAACTGGGCTTGGATTTTCTTTGTGGGAGAAGTTGCTAGGTAGTTTAGTTTTCAGTTCTTTGAAGACTGTAAGGTTTATGTAGTGTCTTTCTGTGGTGATAAGCTAGTAGTTAAAAGTGAAAAATTCCATATTTTATTTTAGAAGTTATTAGGCTTCCCTGATAGCTCAGTTGACAAAGAATCCACCTGCATTGCTCGAGACCCTGGTTCAATTCTCGAGTCGGGAAGATCTGCTGGAGAAGGGATAGGCTACCCACTCCTGTATCCTTGGCTTCCCTTGTGGCTTAGCTGGTAAAGAATCTGCCTGCAGTGCGGGAAACCGGGGTTTGATCCCTGGGTTGGGAAGATCCCCTGGAGAAGGGAAAGGCTATGCACTCCAGTATTCTAGCCTGGAGAATTCCAAGGACTATATAGTCCACGGGGTTTCAAAGAGTCAGATTCGACTGAGCGTTTTTCACTTTCACTTTTTAATGTATATATGTATTTAGCTTCCTTGGTGTGTCATTGGTAGAGTCTGCCTGCAGTGCAGGAGATATGGGTTTGATCCCTGAGTTGGGAACATCCCCTGGAGAAGGAAATGGCAACCTGCTCTAGTATTCTTGCCTGGAATATTTCATGGACAGAGAAGCCTGGTGGTTTATACTCTAGTTATATATGTATTTAAATTGTGGTATAGATGATCTACAGTGTATTAGTTTCAGATGTTTGAAAGTGAAAGTGTTAGTTGCTCAGTTGTGTCCAACTTGTTGCGACCCCATGGACAGACCTCATCTGTACCCCATCAGATGTATAGCAAAGTGATTCAGTTAAACACACACACACACACACACACACTCTCTCTCTCTCACTCACACACACACACACACTATCTGTACCCCACTAGATGTATAGCAAAGTGATACACACACACACACACACACACACACACACACACACTATCTGTACCCCACTAGATGTATAGCAAAGTGATTCAGTTAAACACACACACACACACACACAGTAGGTCTTTAATGGTTATCTATTTTATATGTAGTAGTGTGTATATGTTAATGCCTAACCCCTGCTTTATTTGTTCCCCCCTTTACCTTTGATAAACATTTTTGTTTACTTTGTCTCTGAGTCTAGTTCTGATAAGTTTTTTTCATTTTTAAAGATTCTTTTTTTGGATTCAACATTCTTTGATTTATGGTTTGAGATGAGCTATTTTGTCTCCATTTTTTGAGGTATTATTTGCATGCATTTTGTCTGTAAGTAACAGTTATATTAAATAAAATTACATTAAAATTTATTAGTATATTGTGCTTTAATACAGTATAGATTTGTGTTTTAAGCTTCTTAAATTTGTAAGCTTTCTAAATAATGAATCTTCAAGGAATCTTCAGAGGACTTTGAGCTAGATATCTAGCTTAAGCTTCTTCCTCTGCTACTTACAGTCACTGAGTATATCTCTTACTTTTGGGGCTTCAGATTTCTCATTTGTAAAACAAATATCTACTTATGAGGAAAAACTGAGAAGTGCTTTATAACCATATGCTATAATATATACATGAAAAGTTTAAAAGATCATGGATTTAGGTAATACGTTCAAAGAGGGACTTGAGAAGGAAACTTTTTACTGAGGTATAGTTGATGTACAATATCGTATGTTACAGATGTGCCCGGTAGTGATTCACAGTTCTTAAAGGTTACACTCCACTTATAGTTATTGTGAAATACTGGCTCTTTCCCCTGTGTTGTGCAATACATCCTTGTAGCTTATTTCTTTAATGCATAATAGTTTGTACTGCTTAATCCCCTACCCCTGTCTTGACCTTACCACCTTCTTCCCACTGGTAACTACCATTTGTTCTTCATAACTGTGACTGTGTTTCTTTTTGCTATATTCACTAGTTTGTTCTATTTTAAAATTCCACACAGAAGTTGTACCATATAGTATTTGTCTTTCTCTGTATAACTTATTTAACTCAGCATAGTACCCTCCAAGTCCATCCATTTCACTCTTTTTTATAGCTGAGTATTATGCCGTTTTTTATGTATATATATGGAGGTGTGTATACACACATACCATATCTTCATTATCCTTTCATCTGTTGATGAACACTTAGGTTACTTACATATGTTGAAAATTGTATAAATGCTGCTGTGAACATTGGGGTGTATGTACTTTTATGAATTAGTGTTCTGATTTTTTTTTAGGATATATACACAGTAATGGAATTGCTGGGTCAAATGGTGGTTCTATATTTAGTTTTTAGAGAAACTTCCATACTGTTTTCCACAGTGGCTGCTCTAGTTTACAGTCCCACAAACAGTGTGGGAGGGTTTCTTTTTCTCCACATCTTCACCAACATTTGTTATTTGTGTTCTTTTTGATGACAGGCATTCTGACAGGTGTGTGGTGATATCTCATTGTGATTTTAATTTGCATTCTCTGAGTTTTGCTGGTGGTGAGCATCTTTTCATGTGCCTTTTGGCCATTTGCATTTCCTCTTTAGAAAAATGTCTATTAGATTCTGCTCATTTTTCATTTGGGTTGTTTTATTTTTTTGTATTGAGTTGTGTGAGCTGTTTATACATTTTTAATATTAACTCCCTTATTGGTAATATCACTTGCAAATATTTTCTCCCTTTCAGCTGGTTGTCTTTTTGTTTTCTCAATGGTTTCCCTTGCTGGGCTAAGGCTTTTAAGTTTAATTAGGTCTTGTTTGATTATTTTGGTTTTATTTCTTTTCCTTTAGGAGACAGAACCAGAAATTATTGCTGTGATTTATGTCATAGAGTATTCCATCTATGTTTTCTTCTGGCAGTTTTATGGTTTTGTCTTATAAGTAGGTCTTTAATCCATTTTGAGTTTATTTTTGTGTGTAGTGTTAGAAAATGTTCTAATTTCATTCTTTTACATGTCTAGTTTTCCCAGCGCCATTTATTGGAGAGACTGTCTTTTATATGTTGTATATTTTTGACTCTGTGAGTTTATTTCTGGGCTCTCTGTTCTGTTTCACTGATCTTATATGTGTCTGTTTTTGTATTGATACCATACTGTTTTGATTACTGTAGCTTTGTAGTATAATCTGAAGTCAGGGAGCATGGTTCTTCTAGCTCTGTTCTTCTTTCTCAAGATTGTTTTGGCTATTTGGCATCTTTTGTGTGTCCATATAGATTTTAAAAGTATTTCTTCTAGTTGTGAAAAATGCCCTTGATATTTTAGTAGAGATGGCATTGAATCTGTAGATTGCTTTGGATAATATCATCATTTTAACATTATTTCTTTCAGTCCATGAACATGGTATATTTTTCCTCCTGATTGTGTTGTCTCCATTTTCTTTCATCAGTGTCTTATAGTTTTCTGAGTAAAAGTCTTTTACCTCCTTGAAAGTGAAAGTGAGGTCGCTCAGCCATGTCCGACTCTTTGTGACCCCATGGACTGTAGCCTACCACGCTCCTCTGTCCATGGGATTTTCCAGGCAAGAATACTGGAGTGGGTTGCCAATTCGTTCTCCAGGAGATCTTCCCCGCCCAGGAATTGAACCTGGGTCTCCCACATTGTAGGCAGACGCTTTACCGTCTGAGCCACCAGGGAAGTCCTTTACCTCCTCAGGTAGCTTTATTCCTAGATAGTTTATTCTTTTTGATGGGTTTGTTTCCTTAATTTCGCTTCTGATAGTATTTTGTTAGTGTTAAGAAATGTAGCATTTCTGTATATTAATTTTGTACCTTGCAACTTTACTAAATTCATTGATGAGCTCTAGTAGTTTTTTGGTGGTGTTTTTAGAATTTTCTACTTACAGTATCATGTCATCTGCAAACAGTGATGGTTTTACTTCTTTCCTTCTAATTTGGATTCCTTTATTTCTTTTTCTTTTCTGACCACTGCAGCTAAGACTTCCAGTATTATGTTGAATAAAAGTCCAGTGTTATGTTGAATAAAAGTGGTGAAAGCGGGCATCCCTGTCTTATTCTAGATCTTAGGGAAAATGCTTTCAGCTTTTCACCGTGAGTATGTTGTTAGCTGTGTGTTTGTTATATATAGTCTTGATTATATTGAAACATGTTCCTTCCATACCTGCTCTTTGAAAAGTTTTTTTTTTTAATCATAAATGGATGTTGAATTTTGTCAGAAACTTTCTGTGTCTATTGAGATGATTGTGTGGTTTTTATTCTTACATTTATGTGGTGTATCACATTGATAGTCTTCAGTTATTGAAAAATCCTTCCATCTCTGGGATAAATCCCACTTGACAATGGTATGGTCCTTTTAATGTATTGTTGGTTTCAGTTTGCTAGTATTTTGTTGAGTATTTTTGTATCTTTGTTCATTAGTGATATTGGTGTGTAGTTTTCATTTTTGTGTGCACTGTCTTTGTGGGATTTTGGTTAAAAACGTAACCTTTGAGATCTGGTTGAATCCCTCCATTTTTTAGATAATAGAAGCTACCAGAGAATGTATAGACCTCTCTGCATGGCCTGGGCTTCCTGTTTCCCAAATTATTGGCTTTTCCTGTTTTGTCTTCCTTCAAATTAAATACTGGGTACTTGAGAGAGACTGACTTCTTTAGGCACATAAATGACTGTATCATTCCTAAGAGGTCAGGTAGAAAAGTACACGTGATATTAGGGAGAAAAAGGAATGTTAAGACTTTAGTTTCTTAAGTTACAAGTAATTAAAACTGCTTCAGAGAAGTTATTGATCTTTTTTTTTTTCCACCACAGTTTAGACAAAGAGAACCTTGTTATACTTTTGAGGGATTAAAATTGATGTGAGTCAGTAAGAAGTAAAGCTCTGTGTGGTTGCTGCATAACTTTGTACTGGAAATTCAGTTGAAATTTTAGTTAAAAAACCATTACTTCAGAATAATTTTAGTAACATTTTACTGTATGTTTAACCTGACTTTCAAATCAATTGTGTTTATAAGAGATAGTTTCTTGAAATCTAATTTGTCTACCTGATTCTTTATTCTCACTAAATGTGCTTATGCTACGTTGCTTTAGTCATGTCCAACTTTTTGCAACCCCACGGACTGTAGCCCACCAAGCTCCCCTCTCCATGGGATTCTCTAGGCAAAAATACCGGAGTGGGTTGCCATGCCCTCCAGGGGATCTTCCCAACCCAGGGATCGAACCTGTGTCTCTTACATCTCCTGCATTGGTAGGTGGGGTCTTTACCACTAGCTCCACGTGGAAAGCCCCTCACTAAATATAGTCTTGAAGACAATTGTTTCCTTCAAATTTAAGTTGAAACTGATAGTGGGAAGGGTTTGAGCTTTGAAGATTCCATATATTGTGTCCTGTTTGTGGGCTTCGCTTGTGGCTTAATGGTGAAGAATCCGTCTGGCAATGCAGGAGACAATGGAGTCCATCTCTGGGTCGGGAAGATCCCCTGAAAGATGTAATGGTAATCTACTTCAGTATTCTTGGTGGGGAAATTCCACGGACAGAGGAGCCTGGTGGGCTGTCGTCCCCAGGGTCACAAAAGAGTTAGACATGACTTACCAACTAAACAGCAGCAGCATCCTGTTTGTGGGGGCTTTTTCCTCCCTCTCCCTCACTGCTGCAGAAACTGAAGACCCCAGACCACTCTCCGCTGCATTCCTCCAGCTTAACCTCCTCTTGCCCCATTGTGTGTGCATGCCAAGTTGCTTCAGTCGTGTCAGACTGTTTGCAGCCCTGTGAGCTGTAGCCCTGTAGCCCCGCTCCTCTGTCCATGGCATTCTCCAAGCAAGAATACTGGATTGAGTTGCCATGGTCTCCTCCAGGGCATCTTCCCGACCCAGGGATCGAACTCACGTCTCTTCTGTCTCCTGCATTGGCAGGCAGGTTCTTTACCACTAAAGCCACTTGGGAAACCCCTCTCCTTCGTTAGTACAGCACGTATTTCAGTTGCTAATTATTATATTCAGTTCCTGCTCTCTGTTCTTGTTTGAGAATTTCCTCTTCCCTTCCTCTTTTACCTCACCTTTCCCAGGAAGTTTATTACTTGTGAAATGATGAGGCACACGGGGACTTGTTAATGGGAGGAGCCCAGGTTTGGTAAGGCAACTTTAAAATCCCAAATGTCTTGTAGAAAATATGTGACCTATATTTTAAATGAATTACCTGCTAGATTTGTTAATAGTTATTTTGAGTAAAAATTTTCTAGAAACTGAGGCTGTGTTGCTTTTGTCTGAATAGAAATTTCTCTGAGGAGTTAGGTATAGTTGCTTAGTTGTGTCCGACTCTTTGCAACCCTGTGGATGGTAGCCTGCCAGTCTCCTGTGACCATGGAATTCACTGGGCAAGAATACTGGAGTGGCTTGCCATTTTCTTCTCCAGGGGATCTTTCTGACCCAGGGATCGAACCCAAGTCTCCCACATTGCAGGCAGGTTCTGTACTGTCTGAGCCACCAGGAAAGCCCCTCAGGAGTTACTGAGGATTTATATAAAATTAATGGTAATTTTGTGTAAAGTAAGTTTGATTTAAAGTTGAAGGTGACATTTAACACAGCTTATGACTTCTTTGTTCTGAAAAACAAGACATTTTATTCAAATAAAACTCATTACATACATTCTGTCACAAAGGTAGTGCTTATACCTTCACAGAGAAGGTTTAGTTCCTTTATGTAGTAAATGTGAGTTTCTTTTTAGGTTTTTATGAGTGTTATTAGCTGCACTGTAGTTCTTCAAGTTTACTAAAGTGAAGTATTCCTTTTTACTTGTATTTTTCAATGCTACTCACAAGAAGTCATGAGGATGAGTTGTTGTTGCTAAGTCACTTCAGTCGTGTCTGGCTCTGTGTGACCCCATAGATGGCAGCCCACCAGGCTCGCCTGTCTTTGGGATTCTCCAGGCAAGAACACTGGAGTGAGTTGCCATTTCCTTCTCCAGTGCATGAAAGTGAAAAGTGAAAGGGAAGTTGCTCAGTTGTGTCTGACTCTTATCGACCCTGTGGACTGCAGCCTACCAGGCTCCTCCTTCCATGGGATTTTCCAGGCAAGAGTACTGGAGTGGGGTGCTATCGCCTTCTCCAGTGAGGATGAGTATTTTGTGCTAATTTTGTAGCTAGGGAAACTAAGAACCAGAGATATTGAGGTTTGCTGAAGGATACATGGTTACCGTGATAAAATTGAAATTACGGCTTACGTCTGATGCCAAAGTTGAAGGTATTGTGATTATTTAGGGAATTTTGGCGTTGATAGGTAGACTACTACTTGTAATTATAATAGTTATGTATAAAAATGCTATAAGAGTGAAGTAGGAAGTACCTGTTAAGAAGTCAGGAAGCCTTTATAGAGGAACGTAATCACTAGTGAAGCGATTCTTCAGGGATCAGAATGTGTCTTGTATTTCGTATTGCGGAGATTGGGCTTTACTCTATGGGAGACTGGAAAGTACTGAAGGATTTCAACAAGAGGGGAAGATGTGACCATCATCTTATCCTAAGGATGTGGTGACCATAAAGGGAGATGTAGCGTGGTGGTCCTGGACATGGGGAGACCATTACAGGAAGGCTGTGGGGCGAAGCATTGAGGTTCTCTCTGATGGCAGTGATGGAGAGGTAGAGAGGCTGGAACTGGATTTGTGCTTTTTTTTTTAAAAAATTATTTTTTATTGAAAGATAATTGCTCTACAGATGGATTTGAGCTTTTGATAGTCTGACAACATACAATTGTTGTTCACACTTACTCCACTCTCCCCCTCACCACCAGTGTCAAAAATAGAGCTAAAAGTTTGTGTTTAGAAAACTGACCCAGTTCTGCAATCTTCAGATTGCTAATTTGCAAAGTGCCTTGCTCTAAATTGTTAAGAGTATAGCTACATTTAGGATAGAAATCGTCTTTTAGTGACAAAGCTGTTTCTTTGGATGAAAGCTAAATTTATGCGTGGATTATGGTAATAGTGTAAATAAGACTTTTCAATATAGGATATACACAGTCATTTCAGGAAGCAAAGCTCATATTACTTAAAGTGATCAGTATTATTTTATGAATGGCTTCTTTATTCCCTTCTAGATCATTTCTTAGAAGTATCTGATGGAGTTCTGTAGGCAGGAAGAATGCAGTAATTGTCCATCTTTTTGACATCATATCCTTCTAAGCCAGATTCTACTTATTTGATACCACTCTGCATCTTGTCCTTTCTTCATATCCTGAAGTGCAAGGGACCTGTTGTAGTGTTCCAATCTGTCATGTGGTGGAGTTTTCTTAGGTTTTCTGTCAGAACAGTCTTCCTGTTGTTAACTGTGCCAAAAAAAAAAAAAAAAAAAAAAAAGGTTTATATGAGCTTAGTTTTTAGTCTCTAATCATTCAGAAATTTAGTTTATTCATCTAGATGTGTCTTTCTGTAAAATTATGAAGTACAGAGGAAAATGATTCATCGTTATCTTTATGCTTGATAATCAGTAAAGTCTTTTATTTAATGGAGACTGCATACCATAGTGAAATTAAATGAAAGTCCTAGGAATCAATACAATTTATCTTTTAAATATTTTTGTAATCTGCCTCATTCTATCTTACCTTATTAACATAACCTTAGTTTAGACCTTGTGGCTTGGGATAATAAAATAACTTGTCTCTCTGCCTCTAATCTGTTGTCCTTACATCCACGTATTGGAGCTACCTGAATATTCTATTCCAAACATAAATCTGACACCATCCCACCGGTGTCTCCTTGAGTTTCTCATTGCTATTGAGTTCGCTAAACTTTTGAAGTTGTAGCGTAACTAGAATGGTTTCTTGAATATTTAATTTCCATGAAGTCTTGCTATCTCTGACAGTTTTACATGCCCCCCCGCCCACATATTTGGTTTTTTGTAAAATATTTTAATGTGTATGTTTCTTTTCATGTTTTAAGTACTATTTACTTATTACTTATTAGTAGTATTTATTAAAATACTCAGTACAGGTTAATGTTAGTTGAGACAGGGGTGTGAAATTATGAAAAGATAGAAAGCAGGACACATAACTGATGGTAAATCAGAAAGTGGCACAGATTTCTGGCAACCATCTTCATAGTTCCTAACGGCCAAACTTAGCTGAGGATTGCCCACTCTGCTAAGAATAATAAGAGATATTTTGAATGTTTGGAGAAAAATAAGGAAAGCAGCAGATTATTTCTGATCTTGTAATCATGGCAATAGAGAGTCAAACTCTTCACCACCCGTTTGACTCTCTCTTTTGTTAGGAAAGTAATTTGATTGAAAATGGTGGATCCAAGTTATTTTGAGAGAATAGGATGAGAAAGGAACTAACTGTTCTCAGTGGTCAGGATATTTTCATTCTAGGGTCTAAAAACAACTTTAATAATCCTGTTGTCATGATCTCTGAGCAATCTTAGAGACCAGGAATAGTATGTGAAGGCTGACAGGTTTTTTTTTTTTTNAATGGCTTCTTTATTCCCTTCTAGATCATTTCTTAGAAGTATCTGATGGAGTTCTGTAGGCAGGAAGAATGCAGTAATTGTCCATCTTTTTGACATCATATCCTTCTAAGCCAGATTCTACTTATTTGATACCACTCTGCATCTTGTCCTTTCTTCATATCCTGAAGTGCAAGGGACCTGTTGTAGTGTTCCAATCTGTCATGTGGTGGAGTTTTCTTAGGTTTTCTGTCAGAACAGTCTTCCTGTTGTTAACTGTGCCAAAAAAAAAAAAAAAAAAAAGGTTTATATGAGCTTAGTTTTTAGTCTCTAATCATTCAGAAATTTAGTTTATTCATCTAGATGTGTCTTTCTGTAAAATTATGAAGTACAGAGGAAAATGATTCATCGTTATCTTTATGCTTGATAATCAGTAAAGTCTTTTATTTAATGGAGACTGCATACCATAGTGAAATTAAATGAAAGTCCTAGGAATCAATACAATTTATCTTTTAAATATTTTTGTAATCTGCCTCATTCTATCTTACCTTATTAACATAACCTTAGTTTAGACCTTGTGGCTTGGGATAATAAAATAACTTGTCTCTCTGCCTCTAATCTGTTGTCCTTACATCCACGTATTGGAGCTACCTGAATATTCTATTCCAAACATAAATCTGACACCATCCCACCGGTGTCTCCTTGAGTTTCTCATTGCTATTGAGTTCGCTAAACTTTTGAAGTTGTAGCGTAACTAGAATGGTTTCTTGAATATTTAATTTCCATGAAGTCTTGCTATCTCTGACAGTTTTACATGCCCCCCCGCCCACATATTTGGTTTTTTGTAAAATATTTTAATGTGTATGTTTCTTTTCATGTTTTAAGTACTATTTACTTATTACTTATTAGTAGTATTTATTAAAATACTCAGTACAGGTTAATGTTAGTTGAGACAGGGGTGTGAAATTATGAAAAGATAGAAAGCAGGACACATAACTGATGGTAAATCAGAAAGTGGCACAGATTTCTGGCAACCATCTTCATAGTTCCTAACGGCCAAACTTAGCTGAGGATTGCCCACTCTGCTAAGAATAATAAGAGATATTTTGAATGTTTGGAGAAAAATAAGGAAAGCAGCAGATTATTTCTGATCTTGTAATCATGGCAATAGAGAGTCAAACTCTTCACCACCCGTTTGACTCTCTCTTTTGTTAGGAAAGTAATTTGATTGAAAATGGTGGATCCAAGTTATTTTGAGAGAATAGGATGAGAAAGGAACTAACTGTTCTCAGTGGTCAGGATATTTTCATTCTAGGGTCTAAAAACAACTTTAATAATCCTGTTGTCATGATCTCTGAGCAATCTTAGAGACCAGGAATAGTATGTGAAGGCTGACAGGTTTTTTTTTTTTTGAGGTATAATTGATGTATAATAAATGGTTTCTATTAAAAGTATACAGTTGGCAAAGTGTTAGTATATGTATATATACTTTGCCACAGTTAGAATATGTGTATAAATCTTTGCCACAGTCAAGATAATTTACATAGCGATGCTGCTACTGCTGCTAAGTCACTTCAGTTGTGTCCGACTCTGTGTGACCCCATAGACGGCAGCCCACCAGGCTCCCCCATCCCTGGGATTCTCCAGGCAAGAACACTGGAGTGGGTTGCCATTTCCTTCTCCATACATAGCCATCATCCCCCCAAATTTCCTTTCCCTATGGAAGAGAAGACAGAAAAAGCAGTCCATGAGAAGGAGAATGACAATACTATGTTGTCCTGAAATCTGGAAAAACAAGAGACTGATCAGCTGTGGTAGATACTTACCGATAGGCCAAGTAATATGAGAACTGAGAATTGACTACTGAATTTAATAATGTAGAGATCACTGATGATTTTGACCAGGACCGTTTAGGTGAAGTGGTAAGAGTACAAACCTGATGGGAATGTATTTTAAAACATTTTTTAAAGGTTACTTTCCATTTTCAGTTATTACAAAATATTAGCTATGTTTCTTCTGTTGCACAATATTGGGTTGGCCAAAAAGTTTGTTTGGGGTTTTCATTACATCTTAAGGAAAAACCTTAATGAACTTGGCCATCTCAGTACATCCTTGATCCTATCTTATACCCAGTAGTTTGAACCTCATATTTCTCTACCCACATATTACCCCTCTCCCCCAAGCACTAGTTTGCTTTCTATGTCTGAGTCTGCTTCCTTTTTATTTTTTGTTATATTCACTAGTTGTATTTTTTAGATTCCCCATGTAAGTAGTATCTTACAGTATTTGTCTTTTTCTTTCTGACTTACTTCACTCAGTATAATACCCTTCAAGTGTATCCAAATTGCTGCAAAACTTCATTATTTTTTTATAGCTAAGTAGTAGTCCATTGTATTTATATACCATATCGTTTGTTGGTGGACCCTCGGGTTGCTTCCATATATTGGCAATTGTAAGTAATGCTGCTTTGGACATTGAGGTGTGTATATCTTTTTGAATTAGTACTCTGATTTTTTTTTTCTTTTTTTGGGGAGATATATACCCAGGAGCAAAATTGCTGGGTCCAATGTTTTTAATTTTTTTAGAAACCTCCCTACTGTTTTCCATACTGGCTGCACTGGTTTACATTCCCACCAACTGTGTATGAGGGTTCTTTTTTCTCCACATATTCTCCAATATTTGTTATTTGTGTTCTTATTGATGATAGCCATTCTGATAGGTATGAGATAATCTCATATATTGCATTTCTCTGATGATTACTGATGGTGAACATTTTTTCATGTGCCTCCTGTTGTCCATCTACATTTCCTCTTTGAAAAAATGTCTGTTTTCTTCTGTACATTTTTTAATTGAGTTTGTTTTTGATGTTGGGCTATATGAGCTTTTCATATATGTTGGATATTAATCCCTTATTGGTCATATCATTCACAAATACTTTCTCCCATTTGGTAGATTGTCTTTTTGTTGAGGGTTTCCTTTGCTATGCAAAGGCTTTTACGTTTATTTAGGTCTCATTTGTTTATTTTTGCATTTATTTCCTTTGCTTTATGGAGACAAATCCAAAAAAATGTTGCTGTGATATATGTCAAAGAGTGTTCCACCTGTTTTCCTCTAGGAAGGTTTTATAGTATCTGTATCTGGTCTTATGTTTTGGTCTTTAATCTGTTTTGAGTGTACTTTTGTATATGGATTGATGAATGTTCTGATTGCTTTCTTTTAGGTATAGCTGTCCAGTTTTGCTAGTATCACTTATTTGAGAGACTGTCTTCTTCCTTGTATATGCTTGCTTCTTTTGTTGGAGATTAATTGACCATAAGTGTGTAGGTTTATTTCTGGACTCTCTGTTGTGTTTTGTTGATCTGTATGTGTTTTTGTGCCAGTACCATATACTGTTTTGATTACTGTAGCTTTGTATTATAGTCTGAAGTCAGGAAACTTGACTCTTCCAGATCTGTTCTTTCTCAGATTTTTTTGGTTGGAGTGTATTTTAACAGAAAGGGAGGAGAGAAATTAGAGATGGTAAATTAACAATGTTTTCAAGGAGATTTTCTGAAAGAGGAGTAGTGAAGTGAAATTAAAAGAAAAGTATTTTGCTTTTTTTTTTTTTAAGAATGATTTTTATATTCTGATGCTAGTGATCTGCTGAGAACAAAATGTTAAAGGTGAATACTTGGAGTAGTGCTATTGAGTTCAGTGGGGTGAGATTTAGTTCACAAGGGTAGAGATTAACATTATATAGAAAGTTGGATAATTCATCTGTGTCAGTAGGTCAGAGGCACAGTATGAGGAGCAGACACTGGAAGGTTGATTGGTCATGAGAGTTTATGGAAAATCTCTTTTAATTGCTTCATTGAAAAGTTTTTTTTTAGTGAAGCATGAGAAGCAGAGTCATTGCCATGAATAAGGATGAAGATAAGACATTAAGGGTTGAGGATCAGGAAGGTGTGAAATAGACTGGGAGAGTGAATAGACCAGATAGTTACAGTATGATTACTTGGCAACATTAGGGTGCCATTGAAGTCTGTGGTTATGAATTGCAGGCATCATCATCAGCCTTGTTAAGATGCATGGGTATAGAGGTACAGTAGGTGGAGAATTAGATTTTTATCAAGGTTGTGGCCTGACTAACCAAGTGAGATAATAGAGAAGGAGGTGAGGGTGTTTACAGAGGGGTGGTTATAGTGGGTGGCCATGGATTTAGCTATAACAGGAGGAGAGGGAAGACATTAAAGATGAGGGACAGTAATCCATGCAAGAGATGGTGACCCTGAAGAGGGCAGAATATACATAATGTTTCAGAGGGAGAACCAGCAGGTTTCTTGAGGTCAGATGTGATGTGTATGAGTGTCGTCAAGAATGACTTTAGAGTTTTTGACCCTTAGCACTTGTAAGAGTGAAGTTGCTGTCAGCTAAAGGGCTCAGTTTGTTATCACATTTGGTGGTTCGGTCATACTTTGTTGATATGATTGTTCCATATAAAAGAGAAAGTTTTCTGGTGTAATTAAAAGCTAGGCAAATATAGATATAAGCCAGCCTAACCCATGACCACTCATTAACTTTCTGTATTTATTCACTCATTCAGTATATACTTACTGAGTGCTTGTTATGTTTCAGGTGATGAGAATATTGCACGAAATATTCTTTTTGGGTATTTTTAAAACTGAGAAGTCTTTTTTTTTCTGACAGATAGTGGGATATAGGAAAAAATTAAGTTCTTTGGATTTGGACAGATCTAGGTTGAATTTCAGCAAAATGATTAAAACTTTTGACCCAGGAGTAAATTATTTTACATATGAGAGTCTTGGTTAATTCATTGTGAGAAGCTCTAGTATGTTTCCAACTTGGTAGGGTTATTGAGAGAAGTAGAATTAGCCAAGTAAAACAACTGGCAATAAGTTATCCAACAAACTCTCTATTCCTTCTTTATCTTCTCTTTTTGTATTTTAGGGTATATTTGGTTTTGGGATCAGGCAAAAGATATTCAGAGTTAAGTCTAATTAAAAACTAATGTTTTTGCTGTCTGTTAAGGTAATAGCAGTAAAGTAGGAAGAGTACACTTAGATTGCAAGAGACTTGGCATTGAATTCCTGCTGTGCTGTTTACTTTCAACGGGCACTTTACCTTTCTGGATAATAATAAAAGGTATCTCTTGAGTGTTTGTGGACTTCTAAGTATGTACCAACACTGTGTTAGATGTTTTATACGTAGATATCTCATTTAATCTTAACAACAACCTTGTAAATATACTGTTATTCCCATTTTATAGATGAAGTCATTGAGGCAAAGAAGTTAAATAACTTTCCTGAGGTGGTATAAGTGGCAGAATGAGAATGAATTGAAAGTTCTTTTTTCCCCTATAGAATGCTCAACCTTTCTCATCAGTAAAATTGGGATACTGTTTTTATTTTATTATTGTTGTTGGTTTCTTGGGCTGAGAAAGAAGTGAGACAGTGTCATGCTCTTAGGTCAGTGCCTGGCAGTGCCAGTGATGCTCTTTATTCCCAAAGTGTTCATACCGGTAGATGGTTTTAATCGTCTTTGTTTTCTATTTGTTTTGCTCATAGCTTTTTAAAAAATTGTAAAATATATGCAACATCAAATTTATCATTTTAACCATTTTAAGAATATGAATTAGTGGCATAAAGTACATGCACAGTGTTCTGGTTGTAATTTTGAATTGCCATTTTCTTCCCTCCAAAACAAATGAAAATAAGCAAAGCTATTCCATTGCTCTGTGCACATGATATTGCTAATCATCATTAGTGTTCATAGCATCCTGGGAAACCAGGAGTCCGTAAATAAGTGTATATGTGCACCTGTTTACTTCTGTTTTTTCCACCTAGTCAGCAGTATTTTCCTGCATATGACAGATACAACAATGTCATGTGCAGATATAGTATTGGTTTCTAGGAGGTTATAATAGAAAATACATTTGGAAGAATTAGGCATCTGTCATTGAATCTAGAGATAAATACACCGGCATAAATACTCCTGTTCATTTTTTAATATTTAAAAATTGATTATTAAAATCAAAGGAACATATTGGTTAACCATGAATATGAAGTGTAGCTATTTTGGGGTTGAGGAATGTTTGGTAAATGAATTGCATAGTGAGAGTTTTGAGGCAGAGCGGATTACCTTCTGTCTCCTACCTTTGAGAAGATTAGTGGGAACTTCTTGAGGTGACAAAGACGGCATGTTTTGTGTGGGTGGGGGAATAAGTGGGAGTAAAATACTCAGAGATGGTAAGTTGAAAGATGTCCCTGGAAAGTGAAAAAGGACCTAAGTAACTGAGTTTGTATCCAATAGTCTGTTTAAAACATTTGGAAGGTATTTTTGGATTTAGCAGTTTTTAAGGGAAATTTTTAGCTAACAGATTGGGGAAAGTTTTTTCTCTTTACAAGAGTCAGACTACTACTTTGTCAGCAAAGTCAGTCATACAGAGCTCCAGTCATCAGTCAGAACAGATTTCAAAGAACAGGCCCTTTATTTTCTGTTCAATATAACACTTAAGCCATAATTTGATAATATCAGTGGATGTTTCTCAAAAAAAAAATTAATCCTCCTATATGGCAAGTTTTGGTGATATGCTTGACACTGGGAAAATAAGGGAAAATAGACTCTTCCTTAAAGAGGATATCAAAAAAGAAAGAAGGTATTATTCACTTTCTTTTTGAATTTGAATCAGATTTTTGGTTTATTGGAAAATGACACCGAATGGTAATCTCTGAAGATTTTAGAGAAAATATCTCAAAATACTCTGATTGAAGTATTTGATTTGATAAGTGGCTTGAACCATTGATGAAAGTACTAAGTATGAACAATATTTGTTTAAAATTTTTCTCTCAGTGGTAGTAATTAAGAAAATCCTAATCATGAGACTCATAAATAGTTGCCAGTGTGGTAAGTCAAGTTCTTGGCAATATATGATGTTACACATTGTTAATGGGCTTCGGTCATTGGTTTGTGATTAAAAGTCAGCTGGCTCTCCTTAGTTGTTATGAAATTGCTGACCTTCAAGGTTTTGTAGGAGAGAAACTAGCTTTAAAGACTGGATTTACTTTTTCAGGTTCATTTATTTCTTAAGTTCTTATTTTTCTTACATTTCTGAACTGTATCCCTACCTGTATCAATGGATTGGGACAAAAAAATAAAGAATATGGCATAAATATTGGTCTCTAGTAAAGGCTTAATGCAATCACTTTTGGTGCATTTTGTAACTATGTTGTTTGGTTACACTCAGCCAAATAGAAGTGTACCTTTGTTTTACCTAGACTTGTAGTTCAGAAATGTCAGTCATAGTTGCCTCCTTTCTCTGACTGCATTTCAGTTGTCACTTCAGTCTGACCTTTTCCATCTGACCAGCTGCTGTGATTGTGGTTTATGTTCTGTTACTTCCTGCCTGCAGTTGGAATGGGCTTTCAGTGGTGACAAGCATGTTAACTGAGACTGTAGTTTTCCTCTGTAGTTTAAAATGAAACTGACTATGTAAGAAAGCATTTTTTTAGACTTGAAAGCACTACGCAAAATATAAATTGTGACTTATCTCTCTTATAGTCATCAACAAGTCACAGTTCACAGTTCAGTTCAGTCGCTCAGTCGTGTCCGACTCTTTGTGACCCCGTGGACTGCAGTACTCCCTGTGCATCACCGGAGTTTACTCAAACTCATGTCCATTGAGTTGGTGATGCCGTCCAGCTACCTCATCCTCTGTAGTCCCCTTCTCCTCCCACCTTCAATCTTTCCCAGCCGCTTAAAACTTTATCAGTAGTTTCTTGAATATTCTGTTTTTTAAAAATGTATTTTAATTCTTGTTCCTTGTCATCACTGACTAATAGCCCCAGGCCACCAGATTCACATCCTCCTGCTTCTCCGCTTGCTAGTGTTTCCTTCCTCCTCCTAGGGAGGAGTGTTGTCTAGCAGAGGACAGTTCCTTGTAACGTGGGACTGACCTCCCCGCCGCACTCTTGTGAAGGCCAGAGGCAGCATCTGGGGAGAGGTGAACAGGGAGGAGCACTGAGTAATACTCTCTGCTGAGAGCCAGTCTGCCAGCAGACTGCTCTTTGTGGGTCCCAGATCTTATCTTACTTCCTCTTTGGGTTTGCTGTTTTCTCTTTTTTAAAAACCCTGCTTATTAAAATGCAATTTCTTTTTCATAATATTATCAAAAATGCAATTGCTTGCATGCAAAAATCAGTCAGGCATAATTATTTATTAGGAGTCCTGATCCCCTGGAGGAAGGCATGGCAACCTCCTCCAGTATTCTTGCTTGCAGAATTCTGTGGACAGAGGAGTCTGGTGGGCTGCAGTCCATAGGATCACAAAGAGTCAGACACAACTGAAGCAACTGAGCATGCACACACTGTATAATAATAATATACATATATCATAACAATGTAATAATAGTAATGTATAGTAATCAATAAAATGGGGCTTCTCTGGTGGCTCAGTGCTAAGGAGTCTGCCTGCCAGTGCAGAGGATGTGGGTTCAATCCCTAAGTTGGGAAGATCCCCTGGAGAAGGAAACGGCAACCCTATCCAGATTTCTTGCCTGGGAGATCCCATGGACAGAGGAGCCTGGTGGGCTACAATCCGTGGGGTCTCAAAGAGTTGGACATGACTGAGTGACTAAAACAACAACAAGTTTAGGCCTTGCCTTCATGAAATTTTATCCTTACTGCTTGAGTTTTAGAGCCTTGAATCTTAAATATTTTAAAGGTCTCCTTCCATTAATTTTTTTTTATAATGTGTTGTATATTTTGTTTGTATATTAAGTATTTATACAGCTGTCTTTGACAGTGGATAGATAAGATTTCATACTTCAGGTTCTTGGAAGCTACTGAATAGTTTTCATGAGAGGAGGAGTAATATTAATAGATTTCAACTAACTGCTTAGACTAACATCAGTGTCGTAAAGAGGTAAGGGATTTTTATTGTCAGTTTCTACATCTTAGTTTTCTAATCAGCCAGGTAACTTTGTGATGTTTTTCTCTTCCAAACATTTGTATTGGAAACTAGTTAGGTAAGTAATTCAGTGAACACATTTTTTGAGTGCTTACTATGTGCCAGGCCCTGTTCTAGGCACTCAAGGAAGAGCAGTGCCTATAATCGCATGATTGCATTATAGTGGAGGAGTGGACAGTAAGAAAATAAATACATAATATATGTGCTCTGATTAAGTGCTGTGAAGAAAAACATAGCAAATAGAAAAGGCGAGGAATATTTTACATGAGGAAAGAAGATGACCTCTGAGGAGAAACATTTGTGCTGGAATGAAAAGAGTTGCCAGCAATGGGTGTACTTGGGAAAAAGAGCTTTGCAGGTTGGGGAAACTGCAAATGGGGGGTTTCAGTTAGTAATCTATTAGTATTTTTTCCCCTTTTTGGCACTTTATAGTAATCTGTAGATCCGTCTATAATCTGGCCTTCACTGATACTATCAGTTTTGTCTCTTAATTATCTTGTCAAATGGTAATAATAGTGCCTATTTTATAGACGAAGTGAAATGTATAATATATAACATATAGATTTATGTGATATGTGATAGACACTCTATAAAGATAGCTATTGTCATCATTAGTTTGTTAGTATAACTATTAGCAGCTTATGTTCTTGCCTGTTGATGTCTTCCTAGAGAACACTTGCTCATCTTTCAAGATTCAGTGTGAATATCACTTTCTTCTCAAACCTTTTTC
>SJYV01035843.1:262763-286150 GCA_006410875.1 Neotragus pygmaeus
CATCCAGCCATCTCATCCTCTGTCATCCCCTTCTCCTCCTGCCCCTAGTTCCTCCCAGCATCAGAGTCTTTTCCAATGAGTCAACTCTTCACATGAGGTGGCCAAAGTGTTGGAGTTTCAGCTTCAGCATCATTCCTTCCAAAGAACACCCAGGGCTGATCTCCTTTAGGATGGACTGGTTGGATCTCCTTGCAGTCCAAGGGACTTGCAAGAGTCTTCTCCAACACCACACTTCAAAAGCATCAATTCTTCGGCACTCAGTTTTCTTCACAGTCCAACTCTCACATCCATACATGACCACAGGAAAAACCATAGCCTTGACTAGATGGGCCTTTGTAGGCAATATAATGTCTTTGCTTTTCAATATGCTATCTAGGTTGGTCATAACTTTTCCTCCAAGAAGTAAGTGTCTTTTAATTTCATGGCTGCAATCACCATCTGCAGTGATTTTGGAGCCCTCAAAAATAAAGTCATCTGAGTTAAATTCACCCATTCCAGTCCATTTTAGTTTGCTGATTCCTAGAATGTCGACATTCACACTTGCCATCTCCTGTTTGACCACTTCCAATTTGCCTTGACAGGCTTCCCTGGTGGCTCAGAGGTTAAAGTATATGCCTGCAATGCTGGAGACCCGGGTTCGATCCCTGGTCAGGAAGATCCCCTGGAGAAGGAAATGGCAACCCACTCCAGTACTCTTGCCTGGAGAATCTCATGGCGGAAGGAGCCTGGTAGACTACAGTCCATGGGGTCGCAAAGAGTCAGACATGACTGAGCGACTTCATTTCACTTCACTTCACTTCACTTCACTTCATGGACCTGACATTTCAGGTTCCTATGCAATATTGCTCTTCACAGCACTGGACCTTGCTTCTATCACCTGTCACATCCACAACTGGGTATTGTTTTTGCTTTGGCTCCATCCCTTCATTCTTTCTAGAGTTATTTCTCCACTGATCTCCAGTAGCATATTGGGCACCTACCAACCTGGGGAGTTCCTCTTTCAGTATCCTATCATTTTGCCTTTTCATACTGTTCATGGGGTTNGCTTTTTAGTTCCTCTTCACTTTCTGCCATAAGGGCAGTGTCATTTGCATATCTGAGATGATTGATATTTCTCCTGGCAATCTTGATTCCAGCTTGTGTTTCTTCCAGTCCAGCGTTTCTCATGATGTACTCTGCATTTAAGTTAAATAAGTAGGGTGACAGTATACAGCCTTGATGTATTCCTTTTCCTATTTGAAACCAGTCAGTTGTTTTTGATCTCTTGTTTATTGATTTTTTTCCTCTGAATATAATTTGTGCCAGCCATATCAACCAGTTGTATTTCTCTGAGTGTTGCGTGTTCTTTTCATGCCACTGAATGTATGATGCCGGAGAAGGCAATGGCACCCCACTCCAGTACTCTTGCCTGGAAAATCCCATAGATGGAGGAGCCTGGGAGGCTGCAGTCCATGGGGTCGCGAAGAGTCGGATACAACTGAGCGACTTCACTTTTACTTATCACTTTCATGCATTGGAGAAGGAAATGGAAACCCACTCCAATTTTCTTGCCAGGAGAATCCCAGGGACGGGGGAGCCTGGTGGGCTGCCATCTATGGGGTCACACAGAGTCGGACACGACTGAAGTGACTTAGCAGAATGTATGATGCATGCATTTCTCTCCTTCCCAAGGTCATCAATACAGTTCTTTAAAACTCCCCACGTTTACCTCTAGAAAAGCGCTGCCTCTTCTTTCCCTGTCTGGATTAGGTGGTGTCCTTCCATGCTTTCACAGCACTCCACAATTAATGTTCTCAGTGCCAACAGCATGCCCTTTTCCTCCCTAGCCTGTGGGCTTTTCAAGTACAGGATACTCTTATTATCTCTTTAATTTCTAATGCTGGCCAGTGGTTTGCACAGTATAGAAGACTAGAACTTTGTGATTTAGTTAGTGTATGAAGTAGCAGAATTTACAGAGGTCCAGAATGTGTCCAGCTAAGTTGTGGGTATTATGAGCATGTGAGAAATGGAAGAACATGGCCCCTGCCCTTTTCATAAGCATAGTCATATGGACAAAATCACTTTAAGCAATTAGAGGTTAAAGTGAAAGTCGCTCAGTCGTGTCCGACTCTTTGTGACCCCATTGACTGTACAGTCCATGGAATTCTCCAGGTCAAAATACTGGAGTGCGTAGCCTTTCCCTTCTCCAGGGGATCTTCCCAACTCAGGGATCAAACCCAGGTCTCCCTCATTGCAGGCGAATTCTTTACCAGGTGAGCCACAAGGGAAGCCCAAGAATACTGGAGTGGGTAACCTATCCCTTCGCCAGCAAATCTTCCTGACCCATGAATCGAACTGGGGTCTGCAGATTTCTTTACCAACTGAACCTATCAGGGAAGCCAAAGCAGGACTTGTTGTACCAGAAGTGGGGTTCAAACCCATGAAGATATAAATCCATTGGCTCTTAAGTCCAATGCCTTAACCACCTAGCCATTCTGGTACAACATTAAAGAATGATTTGAGAATAAAGATATAGTTGAGAATTTCAAATTCCTTGGCATTTCATTATTGGCTCTTTGTTCTGTTTTTCCTTAATATTTACCACTCCTAACATGCTATTCTGGAGAAGGCACTGGCGGGCAAATTCAGTACTCTTGCCTGGAAAATCCCATGGATGGAGGAACTTGGTAGGCTGCAGTCCCTGGGGTTGCTAAGAGTCGGACACGACTGAGCGACTTCAATTTCACTTTGCACTTTCAGGCATTGGAGAAGGAAATGGCAACCCACTCCAGTGTTCTTGCCAGGAGAATCCCAGGGACGGGGGAGCCTGGTGGGCTGCCATATATGGGGTCGCACAGAGTTGGTCATGACTGACGCAACTTAGCTGCAGCAGCAGGAGCAACATGCTATTCATTTTGCTTATTTATTTTGTTGTGCTCATCTCCTCCCCTAGAATGTAAATTTTATGAGAAAAATTTCTCTCTGTTGTCCACTGCTATTTCCAATGCTTGACGCATGGTAGTGCTCAGTAGATATTTGTTGAATGGATTGAATGGCATTCAGAGAAAGAAGTACTCAGAAGTTGGTTTTTATAAAATTACATCATGAAGAAGTTACATTCAGAGGTAGATTCTGAAAGATAGTGTTTTATTAATTTAAGTTAAAAAAATACAATTTTGTTTACATACGAGTTTTTTTTCAGATTATAGGACTTCCTCCTTTTCTCTGCTTTTTAACATTTTTACTGTCCTCACTGTTGACTTTGCTTAGAGAGTTTAACAACAAAGCCTATTTAATCAGAGTAAGTGATGCTGACCGTTTCCTTATGTGCTAGTTATAATAAACTTTCACTTCATATGCTTATTTGCAAAATAAAATATGTATAAAAATATGTCTGTGAGAGACAGTAACACATTGTACACATAATCTTCTTTATGCCATATGTTGTTGTGATACCTGAGAGCATATATTTTATTTTGCATCCATTCAGGAAAAGTTGTGGGCATCTCAGGGTTCTGGATGTTTTGTGAATTAGGGATTATACTTGACGATTATTTTTATAAGTTCTTAGATTTTTAGCAAATGTTAATCAGTTTTAAATATTTATACATTTATGTCACATGACTTATAATTTCATTTTTTTTATTTTTATAGGCTTTTCTGTTTCCTTCCCTTTTAAGACTAAAGGAATGAAAATAAGGTTTTGATTTAAAACTATTAAAAATGAATGTTAAATTGCCAAAATGGTCTGTAAGTAGAACATGTAGGTAATGAGGCTTAAATTGTTTGGTTTTGTTTTTAAAGGAAGTTATTAGTTGATCTTCACAACTGACTCTTTTCTTATTTTTTTCCCCTCAGTGCAGAATTAGATACTCTTAGGTGGGCTGCCATCTGTGGGGTCACACAGAGTTGGACACGACTGAAGTGACTTAGCAGCAGCCGCAGGTCATTATAACTGCAGTAGAGCTTAGTAAATATCTAGTCTACTTGCTTTGTTTTAGAGGAGATGTAACTAAGACACGAGGATAAGTGATTTGTCCACAGTCAGTTAATTTGTAACAAGACCAGATGATAAACTAGGTTTTTAACTATTGTTATAACCATTTTAAACTGTTGTTGTTGTTCCGTCACCAAGTCGTGCCTGACTTTCTGTAAGCTCATGGACTGCAGCACACCAGGCTCTTCTTTCCTTCACTGTCTCCCAGAGTTTGCTCCGATTCATGTCCTTTGAGTCAGTGATGCTATCTAACCATCTTTTCTGCCACCCCTTTCTCCTTTTGCCTTGAATCTTTCCCATCTTCTGGGTCTTTTCCGGTGAGTCAGCTCTTCACATAAAGTGGCCAGTACTGGAGCTTCAGTTTCAGCAAGAGTCCTTCCAGTGAATATTCAGGGTTCTTTTGAGGATTGACTGGTTTGATCTCCTTGAAGTCCAAGAGATTCTCAGGAATCTTCTCCAGCACCACAATTCAAAAACATCAGTTCTTTGGCTCTCAGCCTTCTTTATAGTCCCTCTCTCACATCCATACATGACTACTGGAAAACCATAGCTTTGATTTTAAACTATTTTAAGACCACACTATTTGTGGAAATACATGTGAATTTGATGATATTTTAAAAGGATATTATTTTACTACTCTAGTGAGTTGGTATAAATCAATTCTTGGAATTTGTCAATCTACCAGTCAGCCAGATTGAGTATGAGTGAAGTTTTGACAGTACTTTTCCATTTTGGTGTATAGGCTGTTTACTGTTTGAGGTCAGCAAGAGATAGTTTTTGTTAATCTCATTTTAAGTCATGAAAAATGACATATTCTCTCTAAATTGTTATTTTTTGACAATCTACATGTGAGGATTCACTCATTTCCATACAAAATTATTTAGGCAGTAAATTTATGTTAAGAAAATTATGAAGAACAAGGTTTTTAAAAATTTAGTTTTTCCTTGCTGAATCTAAGAAGTTACACATTTAGAGAATCATATGATGGATTCTTAGGATCTGTTAGAAAAATAATAAAGACGTTTCTAAGGATCATGTCAATGTTCTACATTTCTTTTTCTTGTATTTGTGATGTTGCCCTAAGGACTTACATTTTAAACTGGCGTATACAAAAAAACCCCTTGTGCTCCGTGATTTTTATTTTTAGTTTTTAGGGAGGGAGTTTATCTGTTTTTTTTTGGGGGGGGTCAATTTACAAATATCATGAATTGGATAAGAAGATGATTGAAGATGTGGAAGAATGTGGACAACTTGAATTTAGTATTGGTTGTAGTTTGATATCAGTTAAGTTGGATTATTTATTTTTAGTCAGTATGTTCATATACTATACTTTTGATGTGAAGAATACCCTACTAGATAGAATTCTTAAAGCATCTTAGTTTGACTTAGTCTGAAATTTAATTTGTTGGTTTTGTTTGAAATTCAACTCTCTTGACCATAGCCCCTTTTGGGGTGGCAGGTTAGTAATTGCCCTTTGTTTTATTTCAGATCCATGCATGTCACTGAGTCCACCATGCTTCACAGAAGAAGATAGATTTAGTCTGGAAGCTCTTCAAACAATACATAAACAAATGGATGATGACAAAGATGGTGGAATCGAAGTAGATGAAAGTGATGAAGTAGGTGGAGACCCTTTTTTACTGATATTCTCTTGTAACAGTGTGACCAAGTTTATAGTCTTGAATTTTCCCATTATTCCTTATATGACTCAACTCCATGTTCCTCGTTTTTTTCTTTACGTTTTAATTTTACTCTTTGTATTTAGCATGATTTTTTCTTTTTTCTTGCATATATGTCTTCCCAGTTTTATAAGAATCCTTGGCCTCATGTACTTGTGTTTCTCAAACATATATTCCATTCTGTGTCACCTATTTCTGTTTTATAAACCACCACCACATTTTGTCATCTGAAACAATAACAATTTGTTGTTTGTCCTGGTTCTCTGGGTTGACCGGGCTTTGCTGGGTACATTTTCTGTTCCCATAGTTACGGCCCAGGGTCACCGTGGCAGTTGTATTCAGTGTGATCTCTTTTGGGCTGAAATATCTCAAATGACTTTTTCCCCTTCAGTCTCTCCATTTGGCATTTACTAACTTGTCACCATTCAAGGGGCTAGCTCAAACTTCCTCATAACATGACAGCTGGCCTTCCAGGTGGCAGTGTTCCAAGAAAACAAGTTCCCATGTGAAAGTGCTTATCATACCCCTGCTTGCCAATACCTGTTAATATCAGATTGGTTTAAAACAAGTTAAGTGGCTGAATTCAGAGTTTGTGTGGAGAGGATTATATGAAAATATGAATGCCAGTATATGCGGTTTACTGGGGGTCGCCGGTGTCATAGTTGCCTGCAACCACTGTACAGATAAATCATGCTTTTTCTTTTTTTAAAGGATTCTCACCTTACCCCTGGTCTGGTGTTCCTTTTAGTTTTATTTGTAGAATTTGTTTTCTTTATTTGATTATGGTCTCATTCTTACCAAATTTCCTGGTCATCTTTTAGGTCTGTTCAACCTTTTTGTTGTATCTGTCACTGTTGACACTGTTCCTCTTTTCGTTTATATAATACTAAATTACATTTTTTTTCTACATTATTATCTAATGTTGTATAACAGTGACATCTTCTCATCACACTGTTGTCTAATCACATTGTTATGTAACAGTAGCATTCTCTAAAGATCCATTTTTGACCTGCTGTGTCCCTGGTGCTTAAATGGTAAAGAATATGCTACCAGTGCAGGAGACCTGGTTTTGATTCCTGGGTCAGGAAGATCCCCTGGAGAAGGAAATGGCAACCCACTCCAGCATTCTTGCCTGGAGAATTCAGTTCACAAAGGAGCCCCGAGGACTACAGTCCATGGGGTTGCAAAGAGTTGGACACGACTGAGCGACTGACACTTTCAATACCTTCATAAAACATTTACCTTGAAACTCCTCATCTGTTTTTAGGTTACNCATTCTTGCCTGGAGAATTCAGTTCACAAAGGAGCCCCGAGGACTACAGTCCATGGGGTTGCAAAGAGTTGGACACGACTGAGCGACTGACACTTTCAATACCTTCATAAAACATTTACCTTGAAACTCCTCATCTGTTTTTAGGTTACTCTTATTTCCTCCATCTCTAAGTCAATCCAGATTCTGACCTACGTGTATGGCTTTCTGCCTGATGTCTTTTGAGGACTCTTGTTTTCAGCTTAGTTTATCTAAAACAAAATCCCAGATCCTCTCTTTGAAATCCTCAATAGCACTTGTGGACCTATTTCTCCTGTTTTTTAAGTCTTCTAAGTCAGGAGTTGGCAGACTTTAATGTAAAGGACCAGGTTAAGGGTTGAAATGTATCCCACTCCCTAAATATTTTGAAGTCCTAACCCCCAGAACCTCAGAGCGAGACCTTATCTGGAAATGGGTTTGTTTCATATGTAGTTATTTAATAGGAGCGTATAATGGAGTAGCATGGGTCCTTAGTCCAGTATGACTGGTGTCTTTGTAAGAGAGGAGAAAACCCTGTGGAAAGGCAGATGTGGGGGGAAGATTATCATGTGACAGTGGAGGCAGAGATTGGAGTTATGAAGTTACAAGTCAAGGAATGACAAGGATTGCTGATGACCCCAGAAACCAAGAGAAAGGCATCAAACAGGTTGTCCCCTAGAGCCTTTGAGAAAGCATGGCCCTGCTAACGCTTGATTTCAGATTTATAGCCTCCAGACCTGAGAAAGAATAAATTTCTGTTATTTTAAGCCATTCAGTTTATGGCACTTTATTACAGCAGCCCTAGGAAACTAACATTGGCTAGCTAATAAATATTTTAGATGTTTGTGGGCCATATAATCTCTGCTGCATCTACTCATCACTCCCATTGTAGTGCCAAGCAGCCACAGACAGTATATGGAATAATGGTCATGGCTGTGTTCCAATAAAACTTTGTATGTACAAAAACAAGTATCGGGCTGTAGTGTGTCAACTCCTGCTATAAATGAAATTTTGTGTTTTAAGAATAAATTCCTCCCCCCTCCTTTTCCACTTATCTGTTCTAGTTATTGTTCCATTTTAATCTAGGTATTTATTATTTTATGGATAGATTATCACTTCTACATTTTTCTGCTCTAATTCATCATGCATATCACTTTGAGAATGTTTTTCTCTAGCTTAGTTTAACAGTGATTTGTTAGTACTTATTAGATCAGATATTAACTCTTGAATCTTTTTTTTTGACTGTCTCTGCATCAACTGATTTCTGCTTACTGAGCTAATAATCTCTTCTCATTGGGTTTAAATCATTTTGAATTGAGTTCAGTTCCAGTAATACCAAAATCATGGCTTCAGTTCAAAATAGTCAAATTTATTTGTTTACTTTTAGAACTACAGATGACAGGATAGTCCTAATTTACATTGTTCTCAATGCTAAGAGTTGGACACGACTGAGCGACTTCACTTTCACTTTTCATTTTCATGCGTTGGAGAAGGAAATGGCAACCCACTCCAGTGTTCTTGCTTGGAGAATCCCAGGGACGGGGGAGCCTGGTGGGCTGCCGTCTATGGGGTCGCACAGAGTCGGACACGACTGAAGCGACTTAGCAGCAGCAACAGCAAGGGAATATAGCCAATATTTTGTAATAACTATAAGTAGACTAAGGCCTTTAAAAATGGTTAGTCACTATTGTACACCTGTAAGTTAGATAATATTGTTCATCATCTGTACTTGAATAAAAAAGGAAAATTTGCTTCAATGGCTCACAGAACTCAGGAGAACACTTTACTAACGTTTTACTAGTTTATTAAAAAGAATACAACTCTGGAACAGCCAAATGGAAGAGATGTACAGGACAGGGTATGCCACCTTCCCAGCACATCCCACACCGTGATGTGTTTACTAGCTCTCTGAATCTCTTAAGTTCAGGAGTTTTAACAGAGCTCAGTTTTCTGAGAGGTCAGGTGACTGGTACTAAAATTTCCATTTCTCTAATCACTTGGTCTTTTTGGTGACCAGCTCCATCTTGAGGCTGCCTGGAGGCCTGACCCTTACTCATTTCGTTAGGGTGAACTCAGGTGTGATCAAAGGAGAAAAGAACACTATCACTGAGGAAATTCCAAGAGTTTTAAGAGCTCTATGCCAGGAACCAGGGATGAAGAACAAATATATTTGTTATTCTATCACAATTATAAAAATATTTAAATATGGAAAAACAGCAAAAACTCATATTATTTAATTGGTACATTTAAAAGTACATTCAATGGGAAAGATCTGTTCCAGTAGTGTGTTATATATAGGCAGGTATTAAGTAAGCTTATGCAGATAATTGACAGCCTATTTGAATGTATTTGATTGTATAATAGTTTCTAGAATTACAAGTTATTTTAATCTTTTTACCTCATCATCAGATATTAAGTGCTCCAATATGCGAGGTGTTATCATTATCACTGTACCAAACAAAGTGAGCATGACTGTATAATTTATACTTCAGTGGAATTCTTATTCAATCTTTTAAATTTTAATGGAATTCCAAATATTTTATAATGAAAATAAAAACTATAAAACAAAGCTTACGTTTAAAGAACCTAGAATTCTATTGGTATGATAGTTAACCTTTAATATTTAAAAACAAAAGATGATATCTTTTCTTTGTATTTCTTTTAATATTAATATTTAAAAGCAAATATAGCATGCTTATCTGTTTTAATAGTACCCAAAAGGATCTAGAAATCCATTGTACAATATGGTAGCTACTAGTATGTTTGTGTATTGAGCACTTAAAATTGAAGTGTGTTATATGTGTAAAATGTACTTCAAATTTGGAAGATTTATATAACTATAAAACATTGAAACTTTGAAATCTTGATTACTTGTTGGAAATGGTTATATTATGGACATACACACTGAGTTACATGAAATACAAAATTTGTTTTACTTGTTTCTTTTTACTTTTTAATGTGACTCCTAGGAAATTTTAACTCACAATTTATTTCTATTGGATAGGACTGATCTTAGAGACTATAATGTACTGCAAGTGTTAAGAAATAGGGTTTTAATTCTGAGTTTTTGGACCAGTTTGGTGTCTTCAGTTCATTACAGCTATGTCTTGATTTGTATTTCTTCAGTGTCTCTTTTTAAAAGTGAATATTAATACTATCATAGGTCTCCAGTAGGCATCATTAGGAAACTTTCTGAGTTTCTTAGGGAACTTTACTCAGAAATTTTAAAATACTTAATTTCTTGTGATTTTTTGAATCAAAGTATTGCTTTTAAAAGTATTTTGGTTTAAAAACTTTTTACCATAGTATAGTTTCTTTACAATGCTGTGTTAGTTCTGCTGTACAGCAGAGTGCATCAGTTATGAGTGTACATATATCCACTCTTTTTTTGATTTCCTTCTCATTTAGGTCACCACAGATAATTGAATAGAGTTCTTTGTGCTATACAGTGCTATCAGTTATTATTTTGTGCTATCAGTTATTATTTTACACGTGTGTGTGTTAGTTGCTCAGGCGTGTCTGACTCTGCAACCCATGGACTATAGCCTTCCAGGCTTCTCTGTCCATGGAATTCTCCAGGCAAGAATACTGGAGTGGATTGCCATTCCCTTCTCCAGGGGATCTTCCCAACCCAGGGATTGAACCTGGGTCTCCTGCACTGTGGGCAGACCATCTGAGCTACCTAGGAAGCCTATTTTATACATAGTAGTACTCTTGCCTGGAAAATACCATGGATGGACGAGCCTGGAAGGCTGCAGTCCATCGGGTTGCTGAGGGTTGGACACAACTGAGTGACTTCACTTTCACTTTTCACTTGCATGCATTGGAGAAGGAAATGGCAACCCACTCCAGTGTTCTTGCCTTGAGAATCCCAGGGACGGGGGAGCCTGGTGGGCTGCCGTCTATGGGGTCACACAGAGTTGGACACGACTGAAGTGACTTAGCAGCAGCAGCAGCAGCGTATATATGGCAGTCCCTATCTTCCAGTTTGTCCCATCTCCCCCTTCCCTTCTGGATAACTGTAAGTTTGTTTTCTACATCTGTGACTCTATTTCTGCTTTTTTTCATCTGTACCATTTTTCTATATGCCACATATAAACAATATTACACAATATTTGTTTTTCTGACTTCACTCTGTATGACAATCTCTAGGTCCATCTATGTCTCTGCAATGACAATATTTTCATTCCTTTTTATGGCTAAGTAATATTCCATTGTTATGTATGTACCACATCTTTATCCATTTTTCTATTGATGGGCATTTAAGTTGCTTCCATATGCTGGCTATTGTAAAAAGTGCTGCAGTGAACATCGGGGTGCATGTATCCTTTCAAATTATGGTTTTCTCCAGATATATGCCTATGAGTGTGATTGCAGGGTCATATGGTAGCTCTGTGCAGCTTAGTATCAAAAAAAAACCTAATCAAAAATGGGCAGAAGACTTAAACAGACATTTCATCAAAGAAGATATACAGATGACCAGCAAACACATGAAAAAATGCTCAATACCACTAATTATTCCTGGAGAAGGGAATTCTTTAGTTTTTAGAGAAATGCATATCAAAACTACAATGAGGTATCACTTCACACTGATCAGAGTGCCAGTTATTAAAAAATCTATAATAAATGCTGGATGTGTGGAGGAAAAGAAACTCTCCTACATTGTTAGTGGGAATATAAATTGGTGCAGCCACTATGGAGAACAGTATGCAGGTTCCTTAAAAAACTAGCAGTATTGCTTTTTTTAAAAAGAAAAGTTTAGCATAATATTTAACATTTGAAAATGCTGATTGGAAGCTTAATTTTTTTCTCATGTGCCCTTTGTTTTTGGTCATATGAGAAAACATTTTCTTTTCTAGTTTATTCATTCATTTGCTGTTGAGCTAATATTGGGTATCTGCTGTATGCCAAATACTCAAGTAGACCTTGGAATACATCAGAAACAAAACAGACAAAATTATATAAATCTAGCGCTTGCTAACATTCTAATGGGGCTTGTGGGAAGGCAGACTAAAGAAACTAACCAGGGAAAGGGGGATCAGACAGGTAGATAATGGATAGCTACAGCTGTAGCTTTAAATAGGATGTCAAGGCAGAACTCATTAAGAAGGTAGCACTTAAAGTATATACTGTATGCAGTGCTTGGACAAGAGAATAAATATCCGGCAATTTTCCAGAGCTGTTCTAAAACTGAAATTGGAGGACTGGGGATGTTTTAGATTAGGACAGGATGTATGGCTTTTGCTCTCTAGGTCATTGTCTTCTGACTCAAGATCAAGGAGACTAGGTGTCAGTATATGCTGAATTTGTGACCTACTTAGATTGATGTGCTGATTACAGTTAAGTTTGCATGTTCTGTTAATACTGAAGATATTTTGGACAGTGAAGGTACTTGATTAACAGGTAATTTAAATGAAATTATTGAATGGTTCTGTGGCCCTGAGCTCAGCAGTAGCAGGCAGTGAGAATGACATTGTTATTGCCTACTAAGTGGCTGGAAATTTTACTAAATTTCTAGTGTATATGAACTTTGTTTTCTGTTATTACTTTTCCTCCTTTTTCTTTTATATTTTAAAAAGTTTTTTTTCCCTTTTTCTACCTTCTCTTCCTTTTTATCCATTCTTCCTTTCATTCATGTCATTTTGAATAGTTTCAGTTTTTGTTCTTAATCAGTTCATTTTATATGTATATATAAATATATATATATATACATATATATTTCTGTGAAAAATCTGACCTTGTATTTCAGTTTTTCTTAGCTATTCTACCTGAAAAACACCTTTGTCATCATTTATCTGTACCCCTTTCAGAAGACTTAGTTTTAACCACTCAGATATATCTGTCTGAAACAAGGAGAGTCACCTAAGAAAACAAGCAAAAGTAGGGTCAGAAAAAAAGATAGATAATATATTTTTTAAAAGGATCACTGAGTTTTGAATTTCATGGAGTACTGTTTCTAAAAGAATGTTGTTGTTGGTGTTGTTTAGTTGCTAAGTTGTGTCTGACACTTGCAACCCCATGAACTGTAGCCCGCCAGGCTCCTCTGTCCTTGGGATTTCCCAGACAGAAATACTGGAGTGGTTGCCATTTCCTTCTCTAGGGTGTCTTCCTGACCCAGGGATCGAACCAACATCTCCTTCATTGGCAGGTGAATTCTTTACCACTGAGCCACCAGGGAAGGTCTTCTGAAGGAATAACTGCATGCATTCTTAAGTTTTCTAAGTTAAAATGTCAACTTATGCATTATTATCTATTATATAATAAATTCTCCCCAACTTAATGGTTTATTAAGTCACTCATGGTTTTACCATCTCACAGTTTCCATGCGTCAAGAAACCCAGGTGGAGTTTAGCTGGATTTCCTGGCTCTGAGCCTTTCACAAGCTGCAGTTAAGATGTCAGCTGGTGTACTTCCTGGAGGTCCAGTGGTTAAGACTTCATGCTCCTAATCCTGGGGTCACAAGTTTGATCCCTGGTCAGGGAACTAAGATCCTGCATGCTGAGTGGTGTGGCAGGAATAAAACAGAAATAAAACAAAAAGATGTCAGGTGATATTGCAGTCATCTCAAGGCCTGATTTGGGGAGGATCCCCTTCAAGGCTGATTTATGTGGCTGTTGGCTCCCCAGGTCCTCACTGGTCATTGGTTGGAGATGTTGGTTCTCTGTCTTATGGCTGTCTCCATAGGGCACTGGGTTTCGCTCAGTGAGTGAGACGGAGCTGAAGGGAGAGTGTAGGGTGGGGAGAGAGACAGAAGCAGGAAGATTAACTATCTTGGAAGTGATGTTTCATCCCTTTTTTGCTGTGTTCTGTTTGTCTAAAATGAGTCCTTGGGTCCAGCTGATCCTCAGGGGAGGCAGTTACATTGGAGCACAGATAAGAGGATGTGGGGATTATTATGAGCCACGTTAGAGGCTGCTTACCATGTTTTGTTTTTGTTTTCTGCTAACTAGAGATATTTGGTAGGAGCTTCTCAAGCCACAGGATTATAAAAACAATAAAATTATATAACTTCCTTCAAAAGGCTTCGTTTTATAAGCGACTCACAATAAGACTTTTCATGTTTATCTTTGTAATGTGTGTGCTAGGCTCACAGTTGTGTCTGACTTTGCAACCCCATGGACTGTAACTCGACAGGCTCCTCTGTCCATGGGATTCTTCCAGGCAAGAATACTGTAGTGGGTTGCCATTCCCTTCTCCAGGGGATCGTTCTGACCCAGGGATTGAACCCTGTTCGCCTGCATTGCAGGCCGAGTCTTCACCACCTGAACCACCAAGGGAAGCCCATGATGACTCATTGGAAAAGACTGATGCTGGGAGGGATTGGGGGCAGGAGGAGAAGGGGACAACAGAGGATGAGACGGCTGGATGGCATCACGGACTCAATGGACGTGAGTCTGAGTGAACTCTGGGAGTTGGTGATGGACAGGGAGGCCTGGTGTGCTGCAATTCATGGGGTCACAAAGAGTCAGACACGACTGAGCAACTGAACTGAACTGAACTGAACATTTTAGAGCATGTTAAATTTGATTAAAATGATCTATTGAGTAGTGCTTTACATACACAGATGTACAAGTATAACATGATTTGACTGAAGGACCACTTGGCATTCACTCAGAAGGACAGGTGGGACAGAGTAAACTGAAGAGAGTGGTGCGAGAGAATTCTTGCTCTTAGATTATAGTTACTGAGATATTTTCCCGTATGTTGAGGTTTTTCATAGTTTCATAGTTCAGTTATTTAAAGATTTGATGCCATAAAAACAAGCTTTAGTTCTGGAAAATAGTAGCAATAAGCATGCAATGAGAGTAGTGGAGAACATTAATAGTTATTCCATAGAAAAAAGTTTTTCTGTGGAAAAACTGGGAAATAGCTAGTTTGCTTTTGTTACTGTAGGACTTCTCAAGCTTCTATTTGTGGATTTATATACTAAAATAATAGAAAACATTTATTTAGCAATTACTCTTTCTTCCACAATCATAAGCACTTTGCACACACTCTGGTATGGACTACTCATAGCAACCCTAGGAGCTAAGAATATACAATAATTATCTATTTGCAGACAAGGAAGTCCATTTAGGGAGATCAGGCAAATGCCCAGGGCCACTGGCTTAAAAGTGATAAAACAGATTGAACCCATGTTCTTGATTTCTAGTCTATGTTGCCTTTCTGTGTTAATGTATATCATTAATCTCCATCATCAAGCCCTCCCTGATACAATTTATAAATAAATAGCTGTATATAAGTAGTGTACATATAAAAATATTTTTTACTATACAGTATATGCATACACGGGCTTCCCTGGTGACTCAGTGGTAAAGAATCCGCTTGCCTGTGCAGGGGATGCGGAATCGATCCCTGGGCCAGGAAGACCCCCTGGAGAAGGAAATGACAACACACTCTAGTATTCTTGCCGAGAAAATTCCATAGACAGAGGAGTCTAGTGGGCTATATATAGTCCATGAGGTCACAAGAGTTGGACATGACTTAGTGACTGAGAAACATATACATACATGCTACTATATCAGTGTTATGTTTTTAAAATGTTTACACAAATATGAGTTAAAAGTGATATATGATTAAATAGAAATGGAAGCTCTAGTATTTTCTCCCTTTAAAGTGGATTACGTTTTATATCCCATTGGCATCTGGGCAACCAAATGACCCCTGCAGTAATGAATTGTAAAGCAGTGTCTGTTATCTGTCACATAGGCTTCACTCCATTTCTGTAAGTACCAGCAGCTGTGAAGATGTTTCCCAAAAGCAAGTTCCTGAACCCTAATGATGCTAATATTCTTCTCTAATTTCCTACTGTTCATTGTATATAGGTCTCTTTACTATATAGCACATCAGTTACTATATTCTTATGGTGACTGCCGTTTCTTATGATTGAAATTAGCTCTGATACTATGATACCTTTAAGAAATTATATTGTGGCTGGGCTTCTCTTGTGGCTCAGCGGATAAAGACTNATATTCTTCTCTAATTTCCTACTGTTCATTGTATATAGGTCTCTTTACTATATAGCACATCAGTTACTATATTCTTATGGTGACTGCCATTTCTTATGATTGAAATTAGCTCTGATACTATGATACCTTTAAGAAATTATATTGTGGCTGGGCTTCTCTTGTGGCTCAGCGGATAAAGACTCTGCCTGCAATGTGGGAGACCTGGGTTCGATCCCTGGGTTGGGAAGATCCCCTGGAGGAGGGATAGGCTACCCACTCCAATGTTCTGGCCTGGAGGATTCCATGGACTGTATAGTCCATGGGGTCGCTAGAGTCAGACACGGCTGAGTGACTTTCACTTCACTTCATTGTAAGAATGGAGGAGAGGTCACACTCTTTATACTAATTTAGAAAAAGACAGGAGATGACTGAGGCAGAAAATTTAGATATCGTTTTGATGAGTGACTCAGTGATTAAAATCTATACTTTATTTCCTTTGAACAGTATGCTTTTTGTAAATTTATGATTTTTCATTTTAGATGCAAATTCTTTTATTTTTTAAATTGAATTTTTACTTGACATGTGTCTAATTATTGATCTGTAGAGATCACAAAAGAAATAATGATTTTGAACACCTTTGAAGAGGAGTCTGTGCAAGAAATACCCTTCTCTTATCAGGAGGAAGTCATCTGTTTGGGTTTATGCACAGTATTGTTTTTAAATTTTATTTTATTTTAAATTGAAAGATAGTTAGACTATTGTGATGATTTCTGCTGTACATCAACAAGATTCAGCCATAGGTTTACATATGTCTCCTCCCTCTTAAACCTCCATTCCACCTCCCTCCCCATCCTACCCTTCTAGGTGGTCACAGAGCATGGGCTTTGGGTTCCAAGTATACAGCAAATTCTCACTATCTGCTTTACGTACAGTGATATATATGTTTTAGTGCTACTCTCTCAAATCATCCCACCATCTCTCTGCTTTACTGTGTTCTCTTCACTGTCTGCATCTCTATTGCTCCACTATAGATAGGTTCATCACTATCATCTTTCTATATTCCATATATATACATTAATATAGGATATTTGTCTTTCTCTTTCTGACTGACTTCACTTTGTATGATAGGCTCTAAGTTCATCCACTTCATTAGAACAGACTCAAACGCATTCCTTTTTATAGTTGAGTACTATTTCATTGTGTATATGCAAGATGTTTAAGCTGGTTTTACAAAAAGGCAGAGGAACCAGAGATCAAATTGCCAACATCTGCTGAATCATCGAAAAGCAAGAGAGTTTCAGAGAAACATCTATTTGTGCTTTATTGACTATGCCAAAGCTTTTGACTATGTGGATCACAAAAAACTGTGGAAAATTCTGAAAGAGATAGGAATACCAGACCACCTGACCTGCCTCTTGAGAAACCTATATGCAGGTCAGGAAGCAACAGTTAGAACTGGACATGGAACAACAGACTGGTTCCAAATAGGAAAAGGAGTACGTCAAGGCTGTATATTGTCACTCTGCTTATNTATGATGGCTAGGTCTATGGACTACTGAGGTCTGGAAGGTAGAGTGTAGATCTTAGGGAGCTTGAAATATGGAAGCCTTCTTCAAGTAATTTTGATGAATATCCTAAAAAATGAAAAGTAATAATTCACATTCTCAGTTTCACAAGAAATTAAAAATGTCTTCATTTATCCCTCATGAATTAATTCATGAATTAAATATTTTGGTGAAAAGAATTTTTTAATAGCTGCTAGTAAGACTAAGTGAAGGAAATGCAGCTGAATGTAAAAAGGCCAATCTTGCCTTGCTTTTCTTTCTTTTGTGTAAATCATTTGGGGCTTTTCTTTGCTACTGCTGTGCTCCAATGAGCCAATCTGATCTCCAAGTCATTATTACCTTTTTTGCCTAAATGGCAGGGCTACATACAAATAGAACTTGTAGTGTAATTCTACACTTGTATTAACACTCATTCCTCTCCACTTTATTTAAAAGTAATGGTGCAGAGAGGTCCAAAAATAATATTAGACTCTAGTAGCTTGCTGGCAAGACCATTCATTTCTTTGTGTCCTGCATTTCCTTAGCTGTCAGTCCCATGGGCTTAAACAGAGACTCAAGCTCCGGCAGCCAGTTTCACTGCTGATGCATTTTAGAGATTTATTAGTTAGAGGTGGGGGATGGTCTTCCACGTACTTTTAACAAGTTCTATCTCCTGGTGTCTACAGTTTCTTTCTCAAAGCTAGGTCTAACATCCTATCTTTGTCTCCTTTACATTTTCTGGCTACTGTTTTTTTCCTTTTATGTCATTTTCTGAAGGACACTGTTGAGGCACTTGCAACTTTGTGGGACAACTTGCTCATCTTCTGGAGACCTCATTAACAGAAGCTGTGTTCCAGGCAGTGGTAGGGAGAAAACTGTCTTTGCCTTTTAATTCCAGGTATATTTTGTTATGTTGGTATCCATTCAGAGCTCTTTGTGCCCCTAGGAAAATTCAGAATTGATACCAACCCTTTTGGTTTACAGTTTTAGTACCTGCCTCTCCACAAATTTCTGAGAGGAGTGTGATAAGATGAACACGAGACACATTTAAATAAAATCCATGCACCACACATTACTTCCTTGTAGAAAATGCCTCCTATCTGGGCAACGGTTATCTACTTGATTCTCTTTCCATGAGCTACGCATAACATGGACCTACAAAATCTAACACAGTAGAAAAATGCTTGGGCCAGGCTGGGAGGAGGTGCTAGCCAAGAAAGAAATCCCTTTCTCTATTTAAAGGGAGTATCCTTCGATTTGAGCCAATTGTTGTCATGCTAGGATGTGAGCCAAATATAATCAGATCTAAATTTTTTGGTAAAACTCAAATCCAGACTTTTATGTGTACTTGCTTGATTTTTGAATCTTGGCAACTAATTCAAAAGTATTAAAAGTCCTGGCCAAGCACAATGCATCTCCACTTGGTTCCCAAGTACCTAGTAAATGATGTCTGACTTAGATCATTATTTCTTAAGCATTTCCACCCCAAATCCCTTAGTTAGAGAAACATGGAAGTTTTCTCCTGGGAGACTATGAAGTGATCACCCCTCTAGTTTTTCTATTTGGGTACAGTTGCTTTACAATGTTGCATTAATTTCTGCTGTACAACGTGAATCAAGCATGTGTATTCATATATCCCCTCTCTCTTGAGCCTCCTTTCCACCCCTTCATCCCACCTGTCTAGGTCAGTCTAGGTCACCACAGAGCACCTAACTGAGCTCCCTGTGCCATACAATGTGTTCCTACTAGCCATCTATTTTATACATAAAAGTGTATATATGTCAATCCATTCTTCTGATTCATCCCACCTCCTTTCCCCCAGCCATATCCACATGTCTGCTCTCTACATCTGTGTCTCCACTGCTGCTCTGCAGTAGGTTCATCTGTACCGTTTTTCTAGCTTCCACATGTATGCACTGGTAAAATGATGCCTCAGGATTCTATAGTTTATCTCATGATCTCACACATATACCCTGTAAAGGTCTTTACTCAGTTTTCTTTTAGGAGACTCTTTACTTCTCTATAAACTAGATTTCTTCAACTGGCCAACATAACCACTCAGAAAAACAGGACCATGCCCAAGGTCTTACATTAGTAAGATTAGCTTAGGGTTAAGCTAGAAGTTAATACGTTCAATAAATATGTCTGAAACAACTTTTTTGTGCAAATAACAAAGTTTAGTTTGCAAATCTATTCCTTAAGGATTCTTTGGCCTGGTAGAATATGTAAGGGCTTCCCTGGTGGCTCCGTGGTAAACAATCCGTCTACCAATGCAGGGGGCATGGGTTCGATCCCAGAAGAGAAAATGGCAACCCATTCCAGTATCCTTCCCTGGGAAATCTCAAGGACACAGGGGCCTGGCAGGCTACAGTCCCTGGGGTCCCAAAAAAGAAGGACACAGCTAAGTGACTGAACAACAACAGCAAGATTATTTAAGGAGGATATGGCTAAGAAAGAGGGAAATTAAACTTTATCACATGCCTATTATGCAACTGGTACTTTGTCATTTCACTGAATTCTAGAAACTGTCTTATAAAATAGGTAAGATGAAGCCCATTTGAAAGATAAGAAAGCTAAGTGCTAAGAATATTCAACTAGTATCAGATAGTATAATTGGAAGCCCATACTTCCAGGGTTCAAAATCTGCCACTTAAATGTTAAGTACACATATATCTGGGTTTTCCTGGTGACTCAGATGGTAAAGAATCTGCGTGCAATCCTGGAGACCTGGGTTAGATCCCTGGGTTGGGAAGATCCCCCGGAGAAGGGAAAGGCTACCCTCTCCAGGATTCTTGCCTGGAGAATTCCATGGACAGAGGAGATTGGAGAGCTACAGTCCATGGGGTCACAGAGAGTTAAACACAACTGAGTGACTAATATACACACAAACCACAGAGGCTAATCCTTGACTGTGACTCCTTGATCCCAGGGCTGAAGTCTGTGTACCTTAGAAACAACATATGTATCTAATCTGATGTCCTTAGGCATTTCTATAATCTATCTATAAATAGATATAGATTAATATAAATACAGACAGTAAAGCTATATATGCATAAATATAGATAAACATGTCTTAAATATACCTACTATACTTATAAGTATTGTTATTGTATAATAATACACACACCTATAGGATATATATCTGTATAGCTCCCTATCTGTATGTCTATCTATCACATATCTATTCGATTTGATGTCCTTCAGGCAGATGCAGAAAGGAATAATTACAACTTGGATAAATCACAAGAGAACTCTTTCTTTTCCTCTTTGTCTCCCTTCCTTTCTTTATTCCTATTTTGGGTTGGGGATTTTTGAGAAAGTACATTCACTAAATATATGTAGCTTGATGATCATGGGTAGCAATATTTACTTCAAATGAAACTGTTGCATTTGTTGCAGTAAACTGTGACTTTACAAAATTCAGGTTTTAAAGCATTTTTATCAAATTCCAATTCTATGCTCTGTAGGATGACTTCAGCACTCACATTAACTTCACATTATCAGCTTTTGAGCCCTTAAAATGAAAGTATCCATGTTTTTGGTCAACTTAGAGGATGTTTTCATATCTGGGTTCGTTTCCACATAGTGATAAATGTGTAGTCAAAGTGTTATTGTAAGTATCAGGTTTTCTAAAAGCAATGATAATGCTTGATGCGTTCTGAGTTCAATGAATTAGGTTTAGAGATTTTGATTTATATTATTGTGGCTCTTTTTATATTTCTAGTGAGAAAGACATTTCCAACAGATGTTTTGATAACTTTCTATGTGTCTCTCAGGTACAAATATCTCCTATAAATTAACCAGGTAACAAAGTAGATGCTGAAGATATATAATCCCCGACAAATATTATAGTTATTCTTTTTGTTCTCATGTCTTCCTCTAAGTCTCAGTGCAGTTTAGATTTTAGGAAATCTTTGGTCATCATAGGCTCTTGCATAAAATTTCCAGCCCACTTTTGTTTACCAGGAGAATATCATTCATTTGTGTCTTTGCATCTAAGTAAGAGAAGACAGAATATGACCTGGGAAGAATCCCTTAAAATCTGATTTCAGAGATTACAAGGTTTAAGACTCATCATTTCTCCTTCCCTCCATGTCACAAAAATAGAGACTAGAGACAAGGATCACTAGCTAAATGTGACAAGATATTAGCTTTGCTAATGGCTAATCAGGTGCCCAATTGTCCTCCAGCTACAGGGCTTCTGATAAAGTGTGTTGGAGAAGGTAGCTTAAAGCTAAAACCTAATGAAAACTTTTCATTTTCATTTCAAAATAAGGCCTGTGAGGAGAGCTGGGTCAGCAAAACACACTCTGATGATACAAAACCAGCCTTCTGAAGGAGCTTAGCCTTGCCACACACATGACTACCCGAGAATGAGAGAGAAAGGAAGGAGGAAGGGCAGGTCTCCTTTAGAGCACTTATCTCAGGGGAACAGAGAGGAGAGAGGGAAAGATCGTGGCCCAGAAGTGTAAGCAGTGCCAAGAGAGCAAAAGCCCATGCCCAGCATGAGCGGTGATCTGTGCCCTCACAGCGACCTTGCTCATGAGGAAAAGTGTAGTCTTACCAATGCTGGGTTCTCATTAATCTAACTTAGCCATTCCCCTCTGTGGGGGAAGCGAGAATAAGAGTGACGTGACATGTGATGTGAGAGTTACAGGATGACACGCACACTGCCGCGCATATGTCTGTGTATTGCTGTAGGATCCTTTCTTAGAAAGCCTTAGAACCCTTTCTTTTCAAGGATGATGCAAATTAGGAGGAAAAAGGTGATAGAAGAGAATGCGGTCACTCAGTTCCTGTAACTTTTAAAGGTTTATTCTATGTGTTCAGTTCAGTTCAGTCGCTCAGTCGTGTCCGACTCTTTGCGACCCCATGAATCACAGCACGCCATGCCTCCCTGTTCATCACCATCTCTCGGAGTGCGACAGACAGATTGAAAAATATTCCTCAAGGTTCCATTGACTAAATGTTCCTAAATCCAGGGTTTCACAAGGTTTACCTTCATGGGGCAGTTCATGGTGCCTTTATCCCCACCTGCTGGTCAGTCTCCCTGGTCCTTCTCCAGCTCCACTTTGGCCCCTGCCGTCTCAAGGCTGTGAAACATAGAACTTGAAATGAAATTGAGGACTCCCTATTGTCAGTGACTGATGAGTTGGGAAGGATTTGGGGAAAGGGAAGTTCCCAAATTCTGCCACAGGGAGAGTCATTCTCTGAGGAGAACTTACTCATTTTCTTATTCAACCAACATTTATCAAGTAGAGTGTAGTGATACTCAGGGGTCTGCAGATGCCAGTTTGTGAAATGCTGCAATAAAAGTTAAGGGCTGTCATTTCAGTGTTCCCCTGATACCAATGTTGTTGAAAACAGACTCAAATGTGAGTCTTTGAAACATTATACCAGTGATCATCAAGGATATGTTCTTATTTATATTTAATATCATCATTGAAACAAAAAATTTACAGATATCACGTGGATCTAGAAAAATTTATCTTAAGAATCTCAAAGACTTTATTCTGCAGTTGAGAAATGCTAGCATAGAGGGAAAATAAATAGTTTTGAGATTAAAATAGACCAGAATTTTAATCCTGGCTCTGAAATTTATGTTTTATTTTAGTCAGATTAGATGACTTGACATATTTATATATAAAAATGAGAATAATATTGCCTATATAATGGAGTTTTTAGGAGGAAGACAGAGTATGATGTATATATATCACACAGTATTTTATACATAGTAAACTCCTTACCAATATTGCTTCTTTTTTCTTGCATTATCCCCCTTCATTCCAATTGTGTGTAAGGAGGCATCTGAGGAGATGCAGTGATGAATTAAATATTATACACAAGAAGATCTAAGACTGGTGAGACGATAGACATTTAAATGTGCTTATATTACATTGCAATATATATCATACTAGAATATGTTTCAAAAATAAATGAGATATAGAGGAT
>SJYV01035843.1:287039-307342 GCA_006410875.1 Neotragus pygmaeus
AAATATTATAGTTATTCTTTTTGTTCTCATGTCTTCCTCTAAGTCTCAGTGCAGTTTAGATTTTAGGAAATCTTTGGTCATCATAGGCTCTTGCATAAAATTTCCAGCCCACTTTTGTTTACCAGGAGAATATCATTCATTTGTGTCTTTGCATCTAAGTAAGAGAAGACAGAATATGACCTGGGAAGAATCCCTTAAAATCTGATTTCAGAGATTACAAGGTTTAAGACTCATCATTTCTCCTTCCCTCCATGTCACAAAAATAGAGACTAGAGACAAGGATCACTAGCTAAATGTGACAAGATATTAGCTTTGCTAATGGCTAATCAGGTGCCCAATTGTCCTCCAGCTACAGGGCTTCTGATAAAGTGTGTTGGAGAAGGTAGCTTAAAGCTAAAACCTAATGAAAACTTTTCATTTTCATTTCAAAATAAGGCCTGTGAGGAGAGCTGGGTCAGCAAAACACACTCTGATGATACAAAACCAGCCTTCTGAAGGAGCTTAGCCTTGCCACACACATGACTACCCGAGAATGAGAGAGAAAGGAAGGAGGAAGGGCAGGTCTCCTTTAGAGCACTTATCTCAGGGGAACAGAGAGGAGAGAGGGAAAGATCGTGGCCCAGAAGTGTAAGCAGTGCCAAGAGAGCAAAAGCCCATGCCCAGCATGAGCGGTGATCTGTGCCCTCACAGCGACCTTGCTCATGAGGAAAAGTGTAGTCTTACCAATGCTGGGTTCTCATTAATCTAACTTAGCCATTCCCCTCTGTGGGGGAAGCGAGAATAAGAGTGACGTGACATGTGATGTGAGAGTTACAGGATGACACGCACACTGCCGCGCATATGTCTGTGTATTGCTGTAGGATCCTTTCTTAGAAAGCCTTAGAACCCTTTCTTTTCAAGGATGATGCAAATTAGGAGGAAAAAGGTGATAGAAGAGAATGCGGTCACTCAGTTCCTGTAACTTTTAAAGGTTTATTCTATGTGTTCAGTTCAGTTCAGTCGCTCAGTCGTGTCCGACTCTTTGCGACCCCATGAATCACAGCACGCCATGCCTCCCTGTTCATCACCATCTCTCGGAGTGCGACAGACAGATTGAAAAATATTCCTCAAGGTTCCATTGACTAAATGTTCCTAAATCCAGGGTTTCACAAGGTTTACCTTCATGGGGCAGTTCATGGTGCCTTTATCCCCACCTGCTGGTCAGTCTCCCTGGTCCTTCTCCAGCTCCACTTTGGCCCCTGCCGTCTCAAGGCTGTGAAACATAGAACTTGAAATGAAATTGAGGACTCCCTATTGTCAGTGACTGATGAGTTGGGAAGGATTTGGGGAAAGGGAAGTTCCCAAATTCTGCCACAGGGAGAGTCATTCTCTGAGGAGAACTTACTCATTTTCTTATTCAACCAACATTTATCAAGTAGAGTGTAGTGATACTCAGGGGTCTGCAGATGCCAGTTTGTGAAATGCTGCAATAAAAGTTAAGGGCTGTCATTTCAGTGTTCCCCTGATACCAATGTTGTTGAAAACAGACTCAAATGTGAGTCTTTGAAACATTATACCAGTGATCATCAAGGATATGTTCTTATTTATATTTAATATCATCATTGAAACAAAAAATTTACAGATATCACGTGGATCTAGAAAAATTTATCTTAAGAATCTCAAAGACTTTATTCTGCAGTTGAGAAATGCTAGCATAGAGGGAAAATAAATAGTTTTGAGATTAAAATAGACCAGAATTTTAATCCTGGCTCTGAAATTTATGTTTTATTTTAGTCAGATTAGATGACTTGACATATTTATATATAAAAATGAGAATAATATTGCCTATATAATGGAGTTTTTAGGAGGAAGACAGAGTATGATGTATATATATCACACAGTATTTTATACATAGTAAACTCCTTACCAATATTGCTTCTTTTTTCTTGCATTATCCCCCTTCATTCCAATTGTGTGTAAGGAGGCATCTGAGGAGATGCAGTGATGAATTAAATATTATACACAAGAAGATCTAAGACTGGTGAGACGATAGACATTTAAATGTGCTTATATTACATTGCAATATATATCATACTAGAATATGTTTCAAAAATAAATGAGATATAGAGGATGATTTTTTCCTGATGCACCTAAAAGAAACTGAAAATTGTTTCCCAAGGATTATATTCCTGGTGAATATTCAGTTAATGATAATAGTGATGATGATGATGTTGATGATGATGATAAAAATGAAGTTTATGATTATGTTGACAATAATGATGGAGATAGTTTACATTTATTGCGTATTTGCTGTGTTGTAGGAACTCAATTTGCATATATTACTTGATCCTCACAACACTCTCATGAGGGAGAGATATAATTTCTGTATTGTAGAAAATCACAAGGTGACACAGGGAGCATGGGGGAAAGCTGGGACTTGACCCAGTTCTGTCTGATTAAAAAACTCACATCCTTAACCACTATAACGCATGCTCTTTACATGAATTAATTACTGAATGGTAATTAGGTTCTATTTGAACTGTAGTTCATTTGAATTTAAATAGGCTTCTGTGGGTATGTTGAGCACCTTTCCCAACTCTATCCCTTTTACCAGTTCCTTGGATTTAGCACCCGGAATGGGATCTGGGGAAATAACACTCCAACACTCAGTACACGTCTTTCAGGAGGTGTGCACTCAACCAGAGATCCTAACTACGGAGCACATGGCACAGCCAGAGCAAGGGAGAGTATTACCTGCTCTGGGCACAACGAGTGGTTCATGGATGGACAAGCATATGGCTCAACTCAAGAAGCAAACCCCATCAGAACCAGTCCCAGAGGTTTCCTCTGTGAGATAATAAGCAGGAGTCATTCCTGTTATCTTAGAATGGGACCTGAGAGATTACAAAATTAGAGATACTGCAGCTGTATTACTACCACAAAAAGACTAAAAATGAAACTAGTAGATTGGAGAAAGCAGGAACCAGCAGAGATCAAATCTCCAGAACATCATCTCCAGCCTGCAATTTCAGTTGTCTGAACCAATGTGTTTTATGCTTATTTTTCTTACATATGGAGGACTCCTGAATGGTGAAGTAGGCTTGCCTTGATGTCTAGTAAAAATATTTTAAATTATTATATATATTCTATATAAGATATATAAATATATTTTATATTGTATGTGGCTATATATGCATGCATAATATTATGACAACCTTTTTGTAATATAGGCTAAAGTGGTTGCACATTATCAAGGCCATTATCACATCATCTCCATCTCCATCTTTACATCCCAGAGATAATCATGTACTTAAATTTTATGTTTACCTTAAACTAGACCATTTTTTAATAATATTAAAATGCTACAATATTTTTAGAAATGTCTTTGTCATGGATTATATGAATAGTCTACATAATTTATTTTCACAGTTCTATAGTATTCCATTGTATAAATAGACCACAATTTATTTACCATTCCATTGTTAGTGACCTGGAATGCGTTTAGTTATGGACTATTAACAATGGGCTTTATCAATGTTCTTGAACATGGCCTCTTGTGCAAATGAGAAAGAATTTTCCCATATATACCTAGAGGAAGTATTTTAGGAATATAAAATAAACACATCTTCAACATTACTGAAAATATAAAGTTATTTTCTTTTTTCCAAAATATACTGGCTGTGGTAGTAATACTTCCACCAAGAGTATGTGAGATCACCCATTACTTTGTATCTTGCATATCTGGTGAATTGTCAAAATTTAAAAATGTTTGTCTAGTCTGTACATTGGAGAAGGAAATGGCAACCCACTCCAATATTCTTGCCTGGAGAATCCCATGGACAGAGGAACCTGGAGGGCTACAGTAGATGGGGTTGCAAAGAGTCAGACACAGCTAAGGCGACTGATGATGTTCAGATTGTAAAATAACATTTATTGAGTTTTTATTATTTCTCTTTGTATCTTCTAATATAGTTATTTACCATGCATATTTCATTTTTTGTTAAGTCTTTGTTCATACATCTTATCCATTTTTCTATTGGATTGTTTGTCTTTTAATTATCAATTTATAGGATTTTTATTACATTCTGGTCCTTGGTACTTGCATGCATTCATGCTCAGTCACTTCGATCATGTCCAGCTCTTTGGAACCCTATGGACTGTCGCCCGACAGGCTCCTCTGTCCATGGGGATTCTCCAGGCAAGAATACTGAAGTGGGTTGCCATGCCCTCCTCCAGGGGTTTTTCCAACTCAGGGATGGAACCAGCTGGCTCATGAATCTTCAGCCAATTTGTGATTTATCTTTGACCTCTTAAGATTGTTGCACAGTCAATAAACTGTGTCTGACTCTCTGTGATCCCATGAACTGCAGCACACCAGTGCTGTTCTTCACTATCTCAAGGAATTTGCTAAAATTCATGTCCCTTGAGTCAGTGATGCTATCTAACCATCTAATCCTCTGACACTCCCTTCTCCATTGCCTTTAATCTTTCCCATCATTAGAGTCTTTCCTGTGAGTCAGTTCTTCACATCAGGTTGTCAAAACATCAGAGCTTCAGCTTCAGCATCAGTCCTAACAATGAATATTCAGTGTTGATTTCCTTTAGGATCAACTGGTTTGATCTCCTTACAGTCCAAGGGGTTGTCAAGAGTCTGCTCCAGCAGCACAATTCAAAAGCACTAATTCTTTGGTGCTCAGCCTTCTTTATGGTTCAACTCTCACATCTGCACATGACTACTGGAAAAACCATAGCTTTGACTATATGAACCTTTATGGGAAAAGTGATGTCTCTACTTTTTAATACACTAAGTTTGTCATAGCTTTTCTTCCACAGAACAAGCATCTTTTAATTTAATGGCTGCATTCACCATCTGCAGTGATTTTGGAGCTCAAGATAATAAGATCTGTAACTGCTTCCACTTCTTCCCCTTCTATTTGTCATAAAGTGGTGGAACCTAATGCCATGATCTTAGTTTTTTAACGCTGAATTTCAAGCCAGCTTTTCCACTCTCATATTTCACCCTCATGAAGAGATTCTTTAGTTTCTCTTCACTTCCTGCCATTAGAGTGGTATTAACTGCATATCTGAGGTTGCTGATGTTTCTTTGCTGATATTTCTCCTGGCAATCTTGATTCCAACTTGTGATTCATTCAACCCAGGATTTTGCAAGATGTGAAAGTGATGGGATTCTCCAGGCCAGAATACTGGAGTGGGTAGCTGTTCTCTTCTCCACAGGATCTTCCCGAATTGAACCCAGATCTCCCACATTGCAGGCAGATTCTTTACCAGCTAAGCCACCAAGGAAGCCTTTGCATTATGTACTCTGAATATAATTAAAGTAAGCACAGTGACAATATATAGCTTCCTTATGGTACTTTTTGATAAACAGAAGTTTAAAAATTATTAATATTTACCTCATTAATTCTTCACTTTATGTAATATATTAAAAGTTCTGCTCTACATCAAATCATGAAGATAAATTTTTAGATTTTATTCTAAAGGTATAAAAATGTACCTTTAAAATTTGTCTCCTAAACCAAAGAAAGTATTTGAGGTAGAGATATAATGGCATTTTTTCCATGTAAATACCAATTGCCTCAGCAGATTTTTTGACAAGTCCACTATTTTCTCAATGCTCTGAAATGTTCAGTACAGTTCAGTTTAATCACTCAGTCACATCTGATTCTTTTCAACCCCATGGACTACAGTATGCTAGGCCTCCCTGTCCATCACCAACTCCCAGAGTTTACTCAAACTCATGTCCATTGAGTAGGTGATGTCATCCAACCATCTTATCCTCTGTTGTCTCCTTCTCCTCCTGCCTTCAATCTTTCCCAGGATCAGGATCTTTTCCAATAAATCAGTTCTTCTGATCAGATGGCCAAAGTATTGAAGCTTGAGCATTAGTCCTTCCAATGAATATTCACTATTGATTTCCTTAAGGATAGACTGGTTGGATCTCCATGCTGTCTAAGACACTCTCCAGAGTCTTCTCTAACATAACAGTTCAAAAGCAACAATTCTTCGGTGCTCGCTTTCTTTATGGTCCAACTCTCACATCCATACATGATTACTGGAAAAACCATAGCTTTGACCTAGACAGAACTTTGTTGGCAAAGTAACGTCTCTGCTTTTTAATATGCTGTCTAGGTTGGTCATAAATTTTCTTCCAAGGAGCAATCGTCTTTTAATTTCATGGCTGCAGTCATCATCTGTGCTGATTTTGGAGCCTCCCCCCAAAATAAAGTCTGTTACTGTTTCCACTGTTTCTCCATCTATTTGCCATGAAATGATGTGACCAGATGCCATGATCTTAGTTTTCTGAATGTTGAATTTTAAGCCAACTTTTTCACTCTCCTCTTTCACTTTCATCAAGAGGCATTTTAGTTCTTCTTTGCTTACTGCCATAAGTGTGGTGCACTTTCGTATCTGAGGTTATTGATATTTCTCCCTACAATCTTGATTCCAGCTTGTGCCTCATCCAGTCCAGCATTTCTCATGATGTACTCTGTATATAAATTGAATAAGCAGGGTGACAATATACAACCTTGACGTACTCCTTTCCCAATTTGGAACCAGACTGTTGTTCCATGTCCAGTTCTAACTGTTGCATCCTTACCTGCATGCAGGTTTCTCAGGAGGCAGGTCAGGTGGTCTGGTATTCCCATCTCTTNTCCCCCCAAAATAAAGTCTGTTACTGTTTCCACTGTTTCTCCATCTATTTGCCATGAAATGATGTGACCAGATGCCATGATCTTAGTTTTCTGAATGTTGAATTTTAAGCCAACTTTTTCACTCTCCTCTTTCACTTTCATCAAGAGGCATTTTAGTTCTTCTTTGCTTACTGCCATAAGTGTGGTGCACTTTCGTATCTGAGGTTATTGATATTTCTCCCTACAATCTTGATTCCAGCTTGTGCCTCATCCAGTCCAGCATTTCTCATGATGTACTCTGTATATAAATTGAATAAGCAGGGTGACAATATACAACCTTGACGTACTCCTTTCCCAATTTGGAACCAGACTGTTGTTCCATGTCCAGTTCTAACTGTTGCATCCTTACCTGCATGCAGGTTTCTCAGGAGGCAGGTCAGGTGGTCTGGTATTCCCATCTCTTTCAGAATTTTCTACAGTTTGTTGTAATCCACACAGTCAAAGGCTTTGGCATAGTCAATAAAGCAGAAATAGATATTTTTCTGGAACTCTCTTGCTTTTTTCAATGATTCAGTGGATTTTGACAATTTAATTTCTGGTCCCTCTGCCTTTTCTAAATCCAGCTTGAACATCTGGAAATTCATGATTCATGTACTGTTGAAGTCTTACTTGGAGAATTTTGAGCATTGCTTTGCTAGCGTGTGAGATGAATACAATTGTGCAATAATTTGAACATTCTTTGGCATTGTCTTTCTTTGGGATTGGAATGAAACTGACCTTTTCCAGTCCTGTGGCCACTGCTGAGTTTTCCAAATCTGCTGGCATATTGAGTGCAGCACTTTCACAGCATCATCTTTTAGGATTTGAAATAGCTCAACTGAAATTCCATCACATCCACTAGCTTTGTCTATAGTGATGCTTCTGAAATGTTACCTCTATCATATATCAAGTTTGCATAAAGTATGGGTCTATTTTTGAATTTTCTATTCTATTCCATTATTTTCTTTGTCTCAATATTGGCCAATAAATATTATATTTTTATAAAAAGTCTTCATGTGTATATATATATATACGTATATACATATACACATACACACATAAGTCCCCTCAACTGATTCCTCTTCAGAAATATCCTCTAATGTTGGACCTTTTTTATCCACAATAATTTTTATAATCAGCTTATTTAATTCATGTAAAAAACTCTTGAAAATTTTACTAAAGTTAAATTCCATTTATACCTTAATCTGGAAAGAGTTAACATTTTAAAATTGTTGGGATATATATTCATGAATATGGGATACCTCTCCATTATTTAAGTCTTTGTATCTAATAGTAAATTCTGAAATTTTCCCACATAAAAATCATTTTATCTTTTACTAATTTTATTCCTTTGTAGCATCTATTTTTATCATAGTAAAATTACATTTTTTATCTCTTGTGTCATAGAAATGAAATGTAGATTTTCATACTTAGTTTTGTATCTAGCAACTATAATAAAATATCTTTAATTTTAAGAAATTGCTAGTGTTCAACATTTGTTTTCTATGTAATCTTATTAATTGTGAATTATAACATTATTGTCTATTATCTTTAAACCCTTAAACTACTTTTTTTTTTCAATGTCTTATGACTATGAGCTCAGCAAATGATGAAAAGGAGAGTAAATAATGTAAAGAACAATTACCTCCTCATTCTCCCCTTGTTTCTGAATTTGAAGGGAACAAATGTACTCATATCATTATATATGATTGCACTGTAGTTTTTGGTTAGACAATCATCTTTTTAAGATGTGGCTTATTAAAACTTTTTATCATGGATGTGGATTAAATTCTACCTACTATCATTTATGCCTCTATTTCCATGTTAATATAGCTTTTTTTTAATCTTTGATATACTAATAGGATGAATATTAAGAGCTTTCCTAAAATTAAATGATCCTAGCATTCCTGAGATGAGTACTGATGGCTTATTTTGTCAATGTACATTTTTGAGATTTTTGTAGGTGTAACCTTGATTAATATCAGCCTATAATGTTCCTCCTCAGTGCTACCTCTTGTCTGTCTGATTTTAATATAAAGGCAATGCTGGCTTCATAAAATTTAAGGAATTATTTACCTACCTCTTCTGTTTTTATTAAAAAAAACTTGAATGATTCTGAAATCAACTATTTCTGGAATATTTAACTGAACTTGCTTATAAAATTTTGGAGATTTGGTTTATTCTCTAATAGAGGATTTTAACTACTGGTGTGTTTTTAAAATGGTAGTAGAATAATTATTTCTACTACCCTCCAGAGAGCTTGGTGAGTTCTGCTTTGCTAGGAAATTGTAAATTTAATGTAAACTTTCAAATCTGCTGTCATGACTTTTAATTGTACATTCTTTTTGTCTCTTAAATCTTGAGTGTGTTATTTAAGCTATATTCCTTTTTTACATTCTAGCAATGGTTTATTCAGTTTTTCTTCTCTCCTTTTCTGATCAACTGTTAAGCAAGTTTACCTATTTTATCAGCCTTTTCAAATAATGCAGATTAGCCATGTAAATTCTCATTATTTTATCCCTTATATTTATTAAATTCATTTATTTTAATATTTGCTGAGTTTATTCTAGTGTTCCTCATCTAATTTCTAATAAACATTTAGCTTTTTCCAATATAAACATTTGAGTTAATATCTTTAAATGTAGCCTTCAATTATTGATGTGTAGCATTTTAATTATCAATCAATTCTTAGAATTTTTGCATTTCCATTTTTATATTTTTCTCTGACCCATGAGTTATTTGGGCATGTGTAACTTTCAATTTCCAATTTTATTATCACTTTAAAGTTAAATTTTATTATTAATTTCTCACCTAATTGCACTGTGGTCTTAGAATATGCTCTGACTGATAATGACTCTGAGGTTTGCTGAGACATACATAATTCATAGCCCAGTAACTAGACAAACATCCTTACTGGGTGTTGGGAGCTGAGTTGTTTATATGTTTAGCTGATCAAATTGTACAAATTGTTTGTAATTTTTTCTCTATATTTATTGAGGTATACTTAGTATAAAAAATTACACATATTTAATGTATACATATTGAGTTTGGGCATATGCATGCTTTCACAATACCATCACCAAGATCAAGGTATTAAACATGATCATCACCTCAAAAAGGTTTCTTATGTCTCCTTCCTTTTTGTTTTAAAACTATTTTTAATGGCAGTTTTAGGATCACAACAAAATTGGGAGGAAGATATAGAGATATGCTGTATCTCATATGCTCCGTGACATCACATATCCATAGCCTTTTCCATTATCAACATCCCCACCTGAGTGATACGTTTGTTATAATTGATAAACTTATGGTTACATATCATAGCCACTCAAAATTTATAATTTACATTACAGTTTATTCTATGGGTTTGCAAAAATGTGTAATGACATATATCCATCATAAGGAGTCATACACAGTATTTTTGTTGCTCTGAAAATCCTCCCAGAGCTTCCCTGGTGGCTCAGCTGGTAAAGAATCCATTTGCAATGTAGTAGACCTACATTGGGTTTGATTCCTGGGTTGGGAAGATTTCCTGAAGAAGGGAACAGCTACCCACTCCAGGATTCTGGCCTGGAGAGTTCCATGGACTGGATAGTCCATGTGGTCCCACAGTCAGACGTGACTGAGTTTAACTTTCACTTTAAATTCCTCTGTGCTCCACCTATTTATCCCTCAAATCTAACTCCTGGAAACCACTGATATTTTTACTTTTCCATATTTTTGCCTTTCTTAGAATGTCAAATATTTGGAATTACAAAAGTATACAGTCTTTTCAAATTAGCTTTTCTGACTGCAGTCTTGGTTGCTTTCAAAATTTTAGTTTTGAATAAAGCTGCTATAAACTCCCATGCACAAGTTTTTGTGTGCATGCAAGTTTTAAACTCCTTTAGATAAATATCAAAAAGTCAATTGCTGAATTTTGTGGTAAGACTATGTCTAGTTTTATAAGAAACTGTCAAACTGTCTTACTAAGGAGCTGTACCAGTTGGCATTATCACCAGTGACAAATGAGAGTTCCTGTCTCACATCTTTACCAGCATTTAGTGTTGCCAGTGCTCTGGATCTTGACCATTCTAATATTGTGTAGTAATATCTCATTGTGGTTTTAATTTGCATTTTCCTGATGGCGTAAGATGTAGAGCATCTTTTCATAGGCTAATTTGCCATCTATGTATCTTTTTTGGTGAAGTGTTTGTTAAGGGGTTTGATACATTTTTTTAAAAATGTTATTTGTTCTCTTATTGTTGTATTATTTTTCCTTTGTGTGTATGTATGTGAATGCCAAGAATTCATAACATGAGATTGAAAGAGTCAATTTCTAGGTAGGTTGATAAAAAGTCCAGGGTCCCTGAGGAGGAGAGAGGGGTCTGGAGTTCTCAAGGAGGATTTATCAAAAAAAGATCAATGCTTTTTTTCCTCTAAATTATTTAGTCTTAATCATATAAAACCTTTTGGGTTTTTTTTTTTTTTTCTTTTTCTTTAAGCCCAGAGTTGATGATTACACAACATAACAACTCAGCTTAAACTCTGTACTAAGGATTATATAACAACAGTGTATCCTGCTTGAAGGCATGTTCCCCCTTCTTGAGAACCTTCATACTAATCCTGTTATCTTAAAATGTATACTATGGGAGTGGGTCTGGTAAGATCTTTACAACCTTGAGACATTCTTTTGATTTATTGTTATAACCAATTAAAAAATATATAGCTTCCTTGTTAAGACTAGTGAGGGGGCACTCTCCGTCCCCTTTGTGATGTCTGTGTCAGAAGGTTTCTCCAGTCCATTTTCGCTAATAAAACTCTGCTACGTAAAAGCTCTTGAGTGATTGATGCTGGCCCCTGGTCCAGAAACTAAATCTTCTTCGGAGATCACGATTCTGACACCGTTTACCCTAAGTTATCAAGATCTAATTTCTTAAAATTTTTCAGTGCACAATGCCATATTGTTAAATATAGGCACTATGTGGTACAGCAGATCCCTAGAACATATTCATTTTGCATAACCTTAACTTTATAGCCACTGAACTTCACTGATTTGTCCACTTGGTTTAACAATGGCTGAATAAATGAATATTAAACTCTCTTGCTATGATGATACTTTCTTAATTTGCCCTTTCCTTTTTTAAAACTGTAAGTATTTATTTGTGTATTATGAAACTATAGCATAAGGTTTTTATGTCTCGAGTTGTTATATAGTTTTTTAAATCAAAACAATTTATTCTTACGGAGAGATACTCTCAGTTCAGCTCAGTTCAATCGCTCAGTTGTGTCCGACTCTTTGAGACCCCATGGACTGCAGCACAACAGGCCTCCCTGTCCATCAGCAACTCCTGGAGTTCACTCAGCCTCATGTTCACTGAGTCAGTGATGCCATCCAACCATCTCATTTCTGTCGTTCCCTTCTTCCCCCGCCTTCAATCTTTCCCAGCATCAGGGTCTTTTCAAACGAGCATGAGGTTTTTATGTCTCGAACTGTTATATAGTTTTTTAAGCTAAAACAATTTATTCTTATGGAGAGATACTCTATTTCTGCCAAAACATTCTGGCTTAATGTCTACTTTTCTCTATATCAATGTAGCTACACTTTCTATATTTTGGTTAGTAAATGCCTGGAAAATTTTAGATACTGTTTCACTTAACATTCTTGTTTTATTTTGATTTGAGTGTATCTTCTATAAGCAGTGTATAACTGAATAGTTTTTTATTTATATTTCTGTTGTTTTATTTATATTTCAGTCGTGTCTGACTCTCTGCGATCCCATGGACTGCGGCATCTCAGGCTTTTCCTGTCTTTTACCATTTCCCTGAGTTTGCTCAGACTCATGTCCACTGAGTCAGTGATGCCATCCAATCATATCATCGTCTGTCAGCTTCTTCTCCTTCCCTCAGTCCTTAGTGATTATTTTAGTGATGGTCTGGTGGTAGTTCCGGAGAGGGCAATGGCAGCCCACTCCAGTACTCTTGCCTGGAAAATCCCATGGACAGAGGAGCCTGGAAGGCTGCAGTCCATGGGGTCGCTGAGGGTCGGACACAACTGAACGACTTCACTTTCACTTTTCACTTCCATGCATTGGAGAAGGAAANTTTACTAGCATGTGAGATGAGTGCAATTGTACAGTAGTCTGAGCATTCTTTGGCATTGCCTTTCTTTGGAATTGGATTAAAAACTGACCTTTTCCAGTCCGGTGGCCACTGCTGATTTTTCCAAATTTGCTGACACATTGAGTGCAGCACTTTGACAGCATCATCTTTCAGGATTTGAAATAGCTGGACTGGAAATCCATCCCCTCCACTAGCTTTGTTCATAGTGATGTTTTTTATCCTAATTTTGCTTGTAGTGATTTTTATCCTAATTTGGGTTTTAATTTTCTGTATATTTGCCTGCCTGGTAGTTGTTCATTGGATGCTAGCCATTGTAGACTTTACCTTTTTGGGTCTGAGTTTTCCTACTTATGGGCTTCTCTGGTGGCTCAGATGGTAAGGAATCTGCCTGCAACGAGGGAGACCTGGGTTCAGTCCATGGGTGGGGAAGATCCCCTAGAGAAGGGAATAGCAATCCACTGCAGTATTCTTGCCTGGAGGATTCCATGGGCAGAGGAGCCTGGCAAGCTATAGTCTTTGGGTCACGAAGAGTCAGATATGACTGAGCTACTAACACTTAACGCTGTTCCTATTTATTCCTGTAAATGTTCTTAAGCTTTGTTCTAGGTCACTTTGAAATTACTTGGAAACAATTTAATCCCTTTGGCTGGCACTTCTAAGCTTCTTTCAGTTTCAGCATCAGTCCTTCCAATGAATATTCAGTACTGATTTCCTTTAGGATTAACTGGTTTGATTTCCTTGCAATCCAAGGGGCTCTCTAGAGTCTTCTCCAGTACCACAGTTCATACTGTTCATGGGGTTCTTGGGAGAAAGAAATGGCAACCCACTCCAGTGTTCTTGCCTGGAGAATCCCAGGGACGGTAGAGCCTGGTGGGCTGTCGTCTATGNCTCTCTAGAGTCTTCTCCAGTACCACAGTTCATACTGTTCATGGGGTTCTTGGGAGAAAGAAATGGCAACCCACTCCAGTGTTCTTGCCTGGAGAATCCCAGGGACGGTAGAGCCTGGTGGGCTGTCGTCTATGGGGTTGCACAGTCGGATATGACTGAAGCTACTTAGCAGCAGCAGGAGCAGCATGGGGTTCTTGGGGCAAGAATACTGAAGTGGTTTGCCATTCTCTTCTCCAGTGGACCATGTTCTGTCAGAACTCTCCACCATGACCCTGTCCATCTTGGGTGGCCCTACATGGCATGGCTCACAGTTTCATTGAGTTAGAAAAAGCTGTGATCAGTTTGATTAGTTTTCTGTGATTGTGGTTTTCATTCTTTCTGCCTCCTCACTGATCAGGATAAGAGGCTTATGGAAGCATCCTGATGGGAGAGACTGATGTGGGGGAAACTGGGTTTTGTTCTGATGGGCGGGGCCATGCTCAGTAAATCTTTAATCCAATTAAAGATTGAGGTGGTTGGATGGCATCACTGCTCATGGACATGACTTTGAGCAAGCTGCGGGAGTTGGTGATGTATAGGGAAGTCTGAAGCGTGCTGCAGTCCATGGGGTCGCAAAGAGTTGAACACAACTGAGTGGCTATAAACTATAAGCTTTAGACAGGACCAGTGTGGTGTTTGGCTTCCTTGGTGGCTCAGAGGTTAAAGCGTCTGCCTGCAATGCAGGAGACCTGGGTTTGATCCCTGAGTCGGGAAGATCCCCTGGAGAAGGAAATGGCAACCCACTCCAGTACTCTTGCCTGGAGAATCCCATGGACAGAGGAGCCTGGTGGGCTATAGTCCCTGGGGTCGCAAAGAGTCAGACACGACTGAGCGACTTCACGTTCACCAATGTGGTGTTTAGTCTAGGGTTAATACTTCCCAGTACTGAGGCACTCTTAGTTTCTACGTGATGACTCACATATTATGGTTTTCTACTCTGTCTTGTTGGAACAAGCACCATTCCTTGCCCTGTATAATCTTTAGGGATTGTTTTATCTGATTCTTTTGCATGTCTTTTTTCCTTGCATGCATTAGTAGTCAGCTAGAGACTCAAGGCTCTCTTTTGAGACATCCAGGCTTTTCTCTGCAGCTCACTGTTCTCTGGTACTTAGAGCCCATATTCTGTAGCTTTCCTTAGTCTCCCTAACTTTCTACTTCCATCTCTTCAACCCAGAACTGCTAGTCTCTGCCTGGGTTCTCTCTTCCTGCACCTTTTCCTGAAAGTTCTCTCCAGGAACTAATTTAGGGCAGCCATAAGGTATACTTTGTTTCTTGTCTCTCAGAGATCACTGTACTTTGTTGCCTAATGTTCAGTGTCCTGAAAGCTGTTGTTCCTTATGTTTTGTCTTATTTTTTAGTCGTTTGGCGAGAGGATGGTAAATCTGGTCTGTATAATTTCATCTTGGCTGGAACTTTAAATTCTGACTTACTAAGTTTTAGCCAATAAAAACAGAATGAGATTTTTTGTTTGTTACATCTTGAATGCTTATCACTACTTAAAGTGAAATTCACATATTTATGTTAAATTTGAATGACTGGCCTTATGTATCATTGATTTTATGCTGATTGTATAGAAGTTTAATTTTTGTGGTCTTATGGGTCACACATAAATTCATGGATGCCAGAAAGACATTTAAGTAGCTTTTGGAGTGTTCAGAGTTCTGGAATATGAGACCATATCCTAATGGTAGATATTGGCAGAGGAAATGAAGGCCAAAACTTGGCTTTAGTGATCTAGTTGCCACGATACCTATCTGTTTTAACTCCAGTAAAAGCAATAAATTTTCACCATATATTTGTAAAGCTGTCCTCTTTTCTTTTTAAAATCATTATAATTTGTGAAATAATTTTTACCTTTTATTTCCTAAATGAGGATCCAAAAGATAAGTCATTTGGACCCTATCTTAGTGTTCTTTTAAATGATAGTACAATGCCTTTTCTTTTTTTTAAACTAGTGGACAGACTGATAGAATCATGCATAATAATTTCATTAGTGATTTTTGGATTATAATCAATAATAATACTGAAGAGTAACCAAGATACAGGTCATGCATCGATTTCTGTAAAACAAATGGCAGGCCGACTTGGTTCACAAAAACATTGGGTTTCACAAGTTTCTTTGTAAATTACTTGTTTGGCTCTGTCCGTCTGTTATTTCTCTATCAGTTGCACCAGTATCAAAAATAATGGTTAAGTTCTACAATTATCTTAAAAAAGGCTGTGATCTAGGTTAAATAGTGTTGACAGTAATTGTGCAGCTCAGCTGAACCCTGGAGTTGTTCAGAGAACAAAATCCTAAGGAGGTCACCGCTGGATTTACTGTAGGTAAACTGGGGATTGATGGGTAGATTTTTGATGTTGGAAACTCGGAATGGGATTAAGGGCTGAAACGGTTCTATAGCAATACTGCAGGGAGTTACTGTGGTGGGAGGTGGAGCCAAAATGTGAAGTTATGCTTGTGTAAAATGGAGACTCTTTTCCAGGTCAACTTGCAGTTTTCATTAGCACAGAATTTAAATTTTTGAATTTAGGATCTGAAGAAATTCTTTCAGGTGTTACATAATTTACCTTTTAAAAAAATTCTTAGTTGCATGGCAACATTCCACTTTGCCTGTGTTCTCTTGTGTCTTTATGTCAGTGTCGTCATCCATCTTAGATAATAAGGTCAGTTTTTAAAACAGGTTCTGTCTTCAGTACTATAAATGGCTGACATTGTTGCGTGTTTACTATATGCCAGGCAGAGTTCTTCTTATGAAATAAATTAATTTCACAGCCCTTTGATATATGTCTCTTATTAACCATTTGCTGATGTGAAAGCGAGAGCCCAGAGGATAAAGTGACTTACTGAGGTCAAATGACAAATTGTAGATGTGGGATACCTGTGTGCCCTAGGGACCCAGGGTGTGCCGTCATCCACTGTGCTGTTTGTTTTAACAGTTTTGGGAAGAAGAGAGAAACATAGGCAGCTCATGCTTAATTAGCATGAAGGGAAAGGCTACCCACTCCAGTATTCTGGCCTGGAGAATTCCATGGACTGTATAGTCCATGGGGTCGCAAAGAGTTGGACACGACTGAGCGACCGTCACTTTCTGAGACATTATTCTAGGCTATTTTAGTATTACTTTCAAGACAGGAAGACGCTGGAATTTTTTTTTTTTTTTCAAGGAATGAATCCGCTTTGGCACATATCAGACCTTGGACACTGTTGTTTTCATGACAGGTATCATTTGGGGAAGTCTCTGCTTACATTGTTATGAAAAAACTATGGTTTTCCTTTTCACCTCTAGGTTGTGTATTTTGTTTCAGTATGTCTGAGATGGAACTTTAAGAGTACTGGGCTTGAATAGGAGGTGGGAGGGAGGTTCAAGAGGGAGGGGATGTGTGTATACCTGTGGCTAGTTCATGTTGATGTATGGCAGAAACCAACACAACATTGTAAAGCAATTATCCTTCAATCAAAAATAATTAAATAGCATTGGGCAGTCTTTTCCTCATAAATGTCTGAATTCCCCAAAATCCTAACATATAGTCAGGATGAAACTCATTTGTTTAAGCTTTAAACAACAGTAATAACATTGACATATAAAAACCAGTCATTTGGGGTCAAAATATTTTTATTGTCTAATACTTCTGTGTACTATGAATATGAATGCCTTTTTAATTTATTCATTTTCATGGCTGTATATAATGGGCAGTTTTGTTTTCCTCACTGTATAGAGGAGAAGTTTGAGATCAAAGAGAACATAAGTAGTAGAGCCATATTTTGAATACTCTGCCAACTTCGAGAGTCGTGAGTGCTTAACTGTGACGGTAAATCACCTCTCCTGGGGTTTGAGGCCTTTAAGTGGTGCATTTAAAAATAGAAAACACAGATCTGTCATTGTATGTCATAGAAATCAGGGCCAGAGTTGTGTAGCCCAGGCCTCCTGAGACACTGAGGCAGTCCTGGCACTATTTCTTTCTGTCTCTGTCTTCAGTCCTGTCTCTTTCATCATTTTCTTTCTCTCTCTGCATTTTGGCTTCCTCCTTTCTCCTTACCACCTGGCTCACCTTGACTGTTCCAAAAATGATACCTTCAACACAAGCATCTTTACCACCTTGAAAATGCAGACCCTTGGCAGAGTGACTCAACTTTTTATGATCAGATTTATAGTTTCTCGTGGGATAGAATTCTGTCGTCCTGGTCAGGCTCTGGATTATCTTCTTCAGGGTCAAGCGTCCATCCTTTGATCACTTATCTGTGGTGGGACTGATAGGCTGAAGGACAAGGGAGTGGGCAGGACACAGTCAGGGGTCTGTCTACATGACCACTGGTAGGTAGTTCTCAGGGAAAGAAAGATTAGAACCCCAGAATATGTCTATACTAGTACATATTGGATTTTATTAAAGCTGTATCATAGAACTACACATATATAAATATCAACACAGATGCAATAAACACATCATAAAAATTAAATGAAGCGATAAAAAGTAAAACAACTTCACAAATGCAAAATAATATATATGTTATGGGTACAAGTTTTTTAAAAGATGACTTCCTTTTAGATTGTGAAAGCCAAGGAAAGATTGATGAATTGTTCTAAACTGAAGAAGATGAAAGGACATGTGGGGCTTCCCAGGTGGCTCAGTGGTTAACAATCCACCTGCCAAAGCAGGTGATGCAGGATTGGGAAGACCCCCTGACGGAGGAAAGGGCAACCTAATCCAGAATGCTTGCTTGGAATTCCCATGGACAGAGGAGTCTGGTGGGCTCCTGTCCATGGAGTTACAGTGAGTCTGACTAGACTTAGTGACTAGGTGTGATGCAAAGGGACATGTGGACTAAATATAACACATGGTCTTGGATTGAATCCTTTAGCTGCAAAGATGTTCACTGGGACAACAGCACATATGGAATGTGTTCTGTGAATTAGATAGTACAAAATAGAAAGTATCAGGATTAATTTCCTAATTTATGTGGTCATACCAATACTATATAGGATGAAATCATGTTTATAGGAAAACGTGCTGAATTATTCATTGGTAATGGGACAACATGCCTAGAACTTATTACTAAGTAATTCAGTTGGGAGTAGGGGAAAGCTTTTTGTTTGTTCTGCAATTTTTGAAAATATTTCAAAATAAAAAGTAAAAAAGAAAAGATAACTTCCTGCAACTGCATATATAATTTCTTTAATGGTACATGCTAGAAGAATTTATAGAATAGAATCATCTGATAAATGGTTTTGGAAAGAATATTTGAGTCTGTTATTTGTTGAGCACTTCTTTAATTTGTATTGTCAATGCAGACTTTCCTGAAGTAGGTTTACATAATTGGATAGGTTTACCAAGAAACTCGACATTATTTGCTGTGTGTTATTTGAGGATTTACTTCATAAGATTTCAAATTCTATTTTCAGATTTCTTACTTTACTGGTCGTACTGAATAAGAAGTACTTCCCTGGTGGTTCAATGGTAAAGAATCCGCCTGCTAATGCAGGAGACTTGGGTTCAATCCTTGGGTCTAGAAGATCCCCTGGAGTAGGAAATGGCATCCATTCCAGTATTCTTGCCTGGGATATCCCACAGACAGAGGAGCCCAGCAGGCTACAGTCCATGGGATCACAAAAGAATCAAACATGAATCAGCGACTAAACAACAACATGTATTTTCACTTATTGGTGACTTTTTAAAAAATTTTTTCTTCTAGCGTCCCCCATTTCAGAAATATTCAGTTTTCTGTAAAGTTTTAGGAACGTGTCAATAGTCAGAATTGTCTTCTCCTCTCTAGGATATTGAGGAGTTTATTGAAGCGTTGGTTTGTAGTATATTTGGTTTATTTTCTTGATCAAAATGTTGAAGATATATGAAATATAGAATATACTTTGGTTATGTGAGTATACTTTTGTGTTATCCTGAAGGTCATATTTTAAAGCAGAAATATATATTAATTTTTGAATGATAATTTCAGAGAAAACATAATTCAGTGTTATTTATTCAGTTTTTGCCCAATTTAGCCAGATAGTTCTTTTACTCCAGATAGTTACTTTAAATTTATAAGCTTTTTTTAAAAATTGCATTTTGATACCTTTATTTTGTTAAGCACACATTTTGGTAGATATCTATACACTCATTTTAGGCTTTCTAAAATAGTTTAGTATTTGGAATGTCACATCTAGTTTATATATGGTAAATAGCTTTATTTTCTGAAGTGTATTTATTGATCCTAAAACCACCAAACTCTTTTTCTGGGTTCTCTGTGTTCATTGTGGTAAGAAGAATTTCCTAGGACATTGTTTTTTTAATGTATCACATAAATGAAACAGTTGCCATTTGCTCCAACTGACTGGACCATTTCCAAGACAGGCTTCCTCTCTGCCATGTCAATCATCATACTTTTCAGTCTAGAATTTTTCTCTAGTCCTAGATCTCTTCCAAGATAGGGATGGTTTCTGAGCATCTCAGCAGCAGTGATTTTTTCAGGTATATCCACAGGATTCTGAAAATGTCAGTCAGGAAGAGGAAGTGGGATGACAGAAATAGGGAAATAGGAAATAGAAATAGACAAGAGAAGTAGGTAATGAGGCAAGTCACTTTAAAAATAACTTTTTTTTTTTTTTTTAA